>CM046425.1:24785014-25085014 GCA_025506505.1 Flaveria sonorensis | reverse complement strand
AATTGTGAAAAACGCTTCGTATGAACATGCTTACTGTTTATGGAAACTTTTGAGTCATGGTGTGTTGTGTGATGAGTATGTTATGTGTGGAACATGTTATGGCAATGTGATTGATGTTGACATGATCATAGAAACATGTTAGGAATTTTGGATGAAATTTGTGCAACTTGTGTTCTTATGTTTTAAATTAGGAAACTTCGGGCATGATGAAGAATTTATGTTATGTTAACATGTTATGGATGATTATTATTAGATGTGCTACATGCATAATTGAGTTGTTTTCTGTGATATGATTCATAATCTTTAAACGGATTGCATATATGTAACGATGTCATACTTTCTAAAAATAGAAACTTTCCAAAAATAGTCTTCTAATATGAAACTTTATGTGAATCATTATTTGAGTTGTTTTCTGTAAAAAAAGTAATCTTGTCAAACATTTCTCGAATAGGCTAACAGTTACATTGTTTGGATACAACGGGGTTCATCTTGACCATTATGTACACACACTCATGGACATACATTTGTTAGGTAATGGTTATCTTCTAGCTTTTACACTTCATGCTTTACTACGCATCTAAGGTGAGTCTTCACGGCCCCACTTTTACTTACTTTCCTTTTTGGTGGAGAAGCATGCAAACTATTTTTATTTGGTTTTGGTATTATTGGTATATCACTTGTTACTGTAGGGCAAACATTATCACGCAAGTCATTACACACTCGAACCGTTAATAATGGGATAGCGAGGTATTTTTGGGTAGTACTACTAGGTTTGACAAGCCACACCCGCGTTAGTCGCGCTAACTTGACTGGAGGTCGAACGGGTGTTTAATTGACCTAGACAGTTGCCATTGTTCTGTGATAAACATGGCAGAAGGCAAAACAACTCACAAACAGTCAGCTTCAGTTCAAAACTCTAAGTAACTCGATATATAGCCTAGCTACCTATGGTATACCCTTGTTTACTTTTACCAGGCAAATGCTCATGTATATTTACTGTTTTAAACCTGTGAACTCACCAACCTTGTGTTGACACACTTTAGCATGTCTTCTCAAGTCGCTTGCACGCTTAAGGTTAGGGTTGCACATCTGAAGTTCATGCATCATCTATACTATTTGAAAACAAATTCATTTACATTTACTATTTTTCATTAGGCACCTTGTTTTGCGCATTTAGTACCTATGGTTTTACAAACATTTATGCTTCCGCGTTGATTACACTAAGAACTATGTTTTACTCTGATTTAAGGTCAAACGCTTATTTTAAAACGCATATAGTGTTGTTTGATATAACTGTGTCTGAGATCCTGGTTTGTCACGCATCTCACGGTAGAACCCCGCTGGTGGATTTTGATGGCGTGACAGATTGCTATCAGAGCCACTGGTTATAAAGAACTAGGATTGCATTTTCATCTAGACTATAGCCTTAGACACACACTACCATTGCACATACTCTTATCTGTTTATTGTTTTTCAAGTGTACATATCATTTCACGCACGCGTAACGATATTGGATGTCCACATCGTCATCTACACCACCCAGGTCATTAGCATAACCCCCAATCAACGAGAAGACTAAGGATCTCGCTCATAACTTCTTCATCTACACTAATAGCCTCACTATCAAAGCCGAATAAGCATTGGCTGGAGCCTGCTGATAACTTTAAACAACATGGAGTGTTGTTCAATGTTCAAGTCAAGGGAGATACATAACACAGGAAGTGTTCAATATGATTGCCAGCTGAATTCAGGAGGAGCACATACCCCTTCCCCTTACTGCTAACATAACTGATTGTACTCCTGCATCATCACTTGTACCTTATCCTACTAAGTAGTCATTTGCTGCCCTTGTGGCAAGGTTAGATCAAAAGATTTGCAATGTACGTGAAGTACCCGGTGAGATCACCGAGATACCAGAGCATCAGACCACCGTTAGTGAATATATGGAAACACCCAAGGAAGGCCTGGTGGAGATTGGCAAGAAACACTATACTTTTGTTGATGTATTCAAGGAAAACACGAACAAGCATAATTCACTAGATGGCATAGTCGAGGGAGCACTGGTTAAGATAAAAAACCTCTAGGCTACAATGCAGGATATGCTGCAAAAACTAGTATTATCAAAATTGAGAGTAGCTGCTAGTTGGAAGGCCTTTTTATTAGCAAGGGAAAAGTGCTCGCAAGAGAAGGCTAGAAGCCTAAGTTATAGTTGCTACTACATCTGAGGAAGATCCGGAGGAGGAGTACTGTACACGGAATTAAGACTAGAAGCTAGAAAAGGAATTTAAGAACATTAAGATGATAGGGTTAGATATTGAGGAATATATGACCCATTTCCATGAGTTGGTTGCTTTATGTAATGGTAACTCTAATCTACAAGTTTACTGAGAAGTCAATTGATGGGATAACAACTTAGATTTAAGCAAGGGTCATCATCGTTGATCCTATAACCATTCAGCATGCTATGAGGTTATCTCATAAGCTCACTGACTTGGTTATGGCGTAGAGCACTCTAACTAAGCATGACATTGTTGATGGTTCATCTGATAGCAAGCAGGAATAGAATGGCACATAGAGTAAGTCATTCACCATCATGGCCAGTGTGATCATTATTGTTCCCAAAGATGTGGCAGGATGGACCATGTAGCCAAAGATTTTAAGGGAGAGTCAACAATCAAACAGCAACAAACCCCGATAACAATGACAAGCTGAAGCATCATAGGGTTGCTTTGAATGGAACATAGATAGGCAAATCAAGAGAGATTACCCTCAATTGAAAAATGGCAATAAGGACAGTAACAATGGAAAAGAACAATGGATAGAGTGCTAAGGTTCGAGCCTTCTTGATTAGGTCTGGTAAGGCAAGAAATGACCAGAATGTGGTTACCATTTAGCAAACTTCTAGATGAAGCTTCAACTGGAATGAAACCTTGTTACACTATACAATTAGCTGATGGTAAACTAATTGAAGCAACTCATATTTTGAAGGGATGTACATTGGGATTGTCTTGACATAAGACAGGTATAGATCTTATGCCTATTACACTTGATAGTTCAATGTGATTGTCGGCATGGATTGGTTGTCCAAAAACCAAGCTAAATTTTTCTGTTGTGAAAGGTCATTCGCATACCACTTTGTGGTGGTGAAGTCTTATCTGTTCAGAGTGAGAAGAGTGTTGTAGTCTTAGGCACCATATCTTGTATGAAGGCCAAGAAGTACTTACGCAAGGGTCATATTGCCATTTTAGCTACGATCACCAAGAATCAACTGAGGAAAAGATGATCGAAGAGATCCCTATCATTCTTTACCCTCCAAAAGTTTTCCCAAAAGATGTACCTGGTTTTTCCCGACATAGATAGATCAAGTTTTAGATCAATTTGACACATGGAGTCGTACCTACTGCTAGAGCACCTTATAATTAGCTTAAAATGAACTACCAGAACTATCTATGTAACTTCAGGAGCTGTCAGATAAAGGATTCATCCGAATGAGCTCATCGCCTTTGAGAGCTCCAGTCCTGTTTGTCAAGAAATATGATAGAACTTTACGTATGGGTATTGATTACCGTGAGCTTGTAAAAGTAACATTAAGAACCGTTATTCTCTTCCATGCATCGACCATTTGCTTCACTAGCTTCAAGGTCGAGTTTATATCCCGAGATAGACCTGAGGTCGGAATATCAATTGAGGGTCCGAGGGATGACATATCTAAGGTGGCATTCAGAACTTGGTATTTTTACCATGAGTTTCTAGTTATGCCAAGTGGGTTTTTACCAATGCACCCACAGTTTTCATGGATGTCATGAATCGAGTGCGTAAACCCCATCTGGACAAGTTTATTAACGTTTTTTCCGATGACATTCTAACATATACAAAGAACAAGGGGGAGCATGAGAAACATGATTTTGAAACTACTAAAAAAAGGATAACTGTATGCCAAGTTTTTGAGGTGTAACTTCCGGATGAAGTTCAAATTTTGGGTCATGTGGTCAGTGAGAAGGGAATGCCTATTAACTGGGCAAGAAAAGAATCCACCAAGAAATGGGCTACGCTTAAGACTCTGACTAAGGTACAACAGTTTCTTAGGTTGGCTGGTTGTTACCGACGAGTCATCGAAGGGATTTCAAAGATCGCACAACCTCTTCTAGTATAACTATAAGGGCACTACAAACAGTTAGGGTTACAAATAGAAGTCCGCGTTTCAAATTATGAAACAAAAAGTCTAGTTGTACCGATACTATCCCTACCGGAGGGAAACACGTGATTTTGTGGTATATGCGGTGCTTCCATCCAAGGTCTCGGTTGTGAATTGACATAATACAAGAAGGTTATCAAATACGCTTCCTGTCAGTTGAAAGTTCATAAGAACTACTACATGACACACGTCTCAAAGTTAAGAGTCATCGATTTCCATGTAAGATGTAAAGGTATTACTTGTACGGTACCAAATGCATCAGGTGTAATGATGCATGGGCTAACGCCAATACCCATTGAATATCAAATCTACAACAAGGTACTTCTAAAAGTGTCACCTTGGAAAGATGCAATTTGTTTTCAAAAAATGTGTAAAGTTAAGCCCACACTACGCTATAGCTTTTGAGATTGTCAAAAGGGTTGGTCCAGTAGATTACCAATTCAATTTGCCTAGAGAACTCAATGGAGTACATAACGTGTTACACATTTCAGACATGAAGAAATGTCTGTTTAATGAGACAGTTGTCATTCTGTTAAATGAGAAATAGATGAACACACAGCTGCGATTCATCAAGGGACTAGTTGAAATAATGGACCAAGTGGTCAAAGATACTCAAGCAAAATTTTACCTCTATTATTAAAGTTAGTTTGAACTCTAAGCATGAACCAGAGTTGACTTGGAATGCGAGACTCATATAAAGGACAAATATCCCCAGTTACTCAAAGATGCACCATTAAGTGCCAAGGTTACCAGCTGAGAATTTCAAGGCGAAATTCATTCAAAAGGGGATGATGTGACAACAAAGAAATTTTCGTCTGTCTTTTACTAGAGTTAGTTAAATTTCGGGACCAAATTTCTTTCGACAAGAGGATGATGTGACACCCGACATTTTCAGGTCACTTTCTGATCAGCACGAACATGGTTTTTCCAATCATACATTCATGCATTTAATGTTTTTTACTTAAATGCGTCATTTATTGTACAAACGATCACGAACCTTTTACGTAATGGTAATTCGGTGAATTGCTGGATCGCACATGCGTCTGTCCCCGAACATTGGTGATTGTGAAAATGGTTTTGTAAGGCCCCGTTCCCGGAGGCCTCACAGTTGGACAATTGCAACATTTTTCATATCAGATAAATACATTTCATAGAAATAACGCAGCTGATTAAGTTGTCAAAAACCATTCTTGCGTTAATATTTGATGTTGCTAAATAATACATCATTGTATTCTTACAATTACAAAAGAATTCATTCAACCATATCATTATGCATGAATGGATGCCAGTCTTTGCCCACCAAGTAGCCTCACCCTCGTGCCATCCTCAGCAACATCCTTACCTGCCAACTGATATGTATATAAAAAGTCAGCGTTGCTGAGTGAGTTCTAGTTTAATAATATACAAAAATATACACTTTGTGAACTTCATTTGGTGATCATTCAACAATATATATAATCAGTCATAGAATGATTCATTATCTTTCTCTTTCATTAACTAGGATTGCATAAAGCAAGAGCCTTCATTGTTGGTTGGCAATAGATATCGAACCCCTATCGGCAAACGTTTATCATGGTAGCTAACCCTTCGACAGTTGATCCACACTGCCAGGCACGAAGCCCGCTCATGAGCTAGGACCCCATTCAATTATTGGTCAATCCCCACGATTGACCCCAGATGTGCGTCCTCAGTTGAGTTAACAACAACAAGGTCTTTCAGCTCCATTCATTTTGCTTGCAAGGCTTTTTCATTCATCATATGGGTCCGGGGTAACATTCATTAAGTTTCACTGTTTTTCTTTTATTCTTTCGTGACCACTTGTTATGGACAATACTTAATAAGATGCACATAGCATAATCACATAACATGACAATATTATAGACATAGAGAAAGCAGCACATAAGAAAGAACCAAGCATGATAATCTCTAAGTATAATCTTTCTTTATTCATCAATACTTATCACTTAGATGCTATTCCCAAAATTTCAGAATAATTCTAAGTCTTTAGACAAATGCGGATGAGCTTAGGAAAATGCAGATGAGTACTACAAATACGGATGAACATTCTCAGGAAATTTTCTAAGTGTCAGGATATGCGCATGAAATGAATGCGGATGACTATAGCAATATACATGGACACTGTAGCAAATGCGCATGGGCAAAACAAATACGGATGAGTACTTAGCAAATGCGCCTGAAGACTTAGTGAATGCGCATGAACAAAACAAATGCGGATGAGTACTTAGCAAATGTGCCTGAACACATAACAAATGCGCATGAACAAAACAAATGCGGATGAGTACTTAGCAAATGCGCCCGATCACATAACAAATGCGCATGAACAAAAGACTCAACTATTAAATGCGGATAGTCCTGAAACAAATCTGAAATGCAACTTATGCCATTACCAGAACCCAATCATCATTCTAATCATGAACACAGCTTAGATATATCTGTTTAACACTTAGGACCTCATAACTTAAACGATCAGCAAGAGAAGCACACAACACACCATAACATCAATCATCGTTCGCACCATACATGAAAATGCATAACTGGTTTCGAAAACATCAATCAAATATGCAAATCAACCCCCGAAATAGTTGAAAAATTTTAAAAGAAGGGACCTAGAACTCTCCTCTACTGCTTTCGAGTAAAACTCCACCAAACCCAAGAGCAACCTAGAGTTCAAATGCCTAAACACACCCAAACACAAAACCAAGCACAAAGAACACATAAGAATCGGTTCACAAGCTGAAAAATTCATCTGAAACCAAACTAATTACACAGGAAAGACACACACCTTCAAAAACACAGCTTCTTCTTCAAGGAACCTATGAAACTTCAGCTCTTCTTTCTTCTTTCTTGCTCCAGCAGAAAAGCAGAAGTGAAAAAGTGGTGGCATGGGCGACCATGCCTTTTAAACCATATAATAATAAGGTTTTGTACTTTGTACACTTTACCCCCCTCCACTTGTGCCCATTAGCCTTCCCTTAAAGATATTTTTCTTTTCCTTTATTTTAAAAAATTTTTCGAGTGTTACAAGTCCACCCCCTTATAGAGGTTTCGTCCCCGAAACCTATCATTCTTCGAACAGCTGTGGGTAATGTTGTCTCATCTCATTCTTAGTCTCCCACGTAGACTCAGATCCCTTCCTGTGACTCCACTACACCCGTACCAATGGAACCACTTTATTTCGTAATCTCTTCTCCTTTCGGTCAATGATTGCCACTGGTTGCACTACATAGTTGAGCCGTTCATCCACTTCAATGTCTCCCAGTGGTACAATCATATCTTCATCAGCTATGCATTTTCTTAGATGAGATACATGGAATGTTGGATGAATTCCACTTAACTCATCGGATAGCTCCAACCTATAGGCCACCTCTCCTACACGTGCAATGATTCGGAAAGGTCCTATATATCTTGAGCTCAGCTTACCCCTCTTACTAAAACGAATGATCCCCTTCTAGGGTGAAACCTTCAGCATCACTTTATCACCCACCTGGAATTCGATCGCCTACGCCTCTTGTCAGCGTATGACTTTTGCCTATCCTTGGCCACCTTCATAAAAGCCTTGATCTTTTCTAGCTTTTCCCACATGGCTTCAATGATCTCGGCACCTCCCAAATCTTTTTTCCCGATGTCACCCCAACACACCGGGTTTCTGCATTTCCTCCCATACAACATTTCGAATGGTGGCATGCCTATACTAGCATGATAACTGTTGTTATAGTAGAACTCTGCCAATGGTAGGTGTTCATCCCAGCTTCCACCAAAGTCAATAATGCATGCTCGGAGCATATCCTCCAAGGTTTGTATGTTCCGTTTTGATTGACCGTTTGTTTGAGGGTGATAAGTTGTGCTAATGTGTAACCTCGTCCCCATGGCGTCATGAAATCTCTTCTAGAACTTGGACGCAAACCGGGTGTCCCTATCAGAAACAATAAACACCGGCATGCCATGACGAGTTACGATCTCCTTGATGAACAACTCTGCCAGCCTTTTCGACGAGTACGTCTCTCGGATCGGCAAAAAGTGTGCACTCTTCGTCAGGCGCTCAACGATCACCCAAATGGTATCACATCCTCTCGCAGTGTGAGGAAACTTTGTAATGAAATCCATGGTAATGTGTTCCCACTTCCATTCGGGTACATCCAAAGGTTGGATCTTCCCATATGGTTTCTGATGTTCCGCCTTCACTTGCAAGCAGGTCAGGCACTTACTCACGTACTCCACCACATCACACTTCATCCCCGGCCACCAATAATCCTTCTTCAGATCATGATACATTTTTGTAGCCCCAGGATGGATGCAATACCATGTTTTATGAGCCTCATCCATGATCCTTCCCCTCAGCTCCCCATAACGAGGGATCCACATTCGCCCGAAGCGGGTTTTCACGCCAAGGGTGTTTTCCCTAATTCCGTCGCCTGCCCCTTCATTCGTTCGGAGTTGATCTTATCATCCTTTAATACCTCATCTTGAAATTCCCTGATTTGACCCATAACATCCGGCGTCACAACCAACTGGCAAGCCTTTACCCGAATCGGATCCGGCCTCTCCTTTCGACTGAGGGCATCGGCTACCACATTTGCCTTACCCAGATGATAGTGGATTTCGCAGTCGTAATCCTTGATCAACTCTAACCATCTTCTCTATCTCATGTTTAGATCCTTCTGCTCGAAAAATTACTTCAAGCTTTTGTGATCAGTAAAGATGGTGCACCTCGTTCCGTACAGATAGTGTCTCCAAATCTTTAATGCAAAAACCACAGCCACCAACTCCAGGTCAAGAGTGGGATAGTTAGCCTCATGGATCTTCAATTGTCGGGACGCATAGGCTATAACCCTTCCCCGTTGCATCAGCACATAACCCAATCCCGAATAAGAAGCATCGGAATAGACCACCAAGTCTTCATTCCCTTCTGGTAACATCAAGACAGGAGCTTGAGTCAACCTTGTCTTCAACTCTTTGAAAGCATTCGCCTGCACTTGACCCCATATGAACCTCACATCCTTATGGGTTAATTTGGTCAATGGTGAAGCTATCTTGGAGAAGTTTTGGATGAACCGTCTGTAGTAGCCCGCCAAACCCAAGAAACTACGGATCTCGGATGGTGTCTTTTGGGTTTTCCATTGCATAACCGCCTCCACCTTCAGCAGGTCCACCATAATCCCTTCGGAGTTAACCACGTGACCCAAAAACTGAACTTCCCGCAACCAAAACGCGCATTTGGAGAACTTGGCATACAGCTTCTCTCTTCTAAGCGTCTCCAAAACCTCGCGAATGTGACCGGCGTGCTCTTCTTCACTCCTCGAATAAATCAGGATATCATCAATAAACACAATCACTAATTTATCCAACCTCGGCCGGCACACCCGATTCATCAAATCCATAAAAGCAGCCGGCATGTTGATTAGACCGAAAGACATAACGAGGAATACGTAATGCCCATATCGAGTTCGAAATGCGGTCTTCGGGATATCTTGTTCTTTGACCTTTAGCTAATGGTAACCAGATCGGAGATCTATCCTTGAGAACCAGCTGGCGCCCTGGAGCTGATCAAACAAGTCGTCAATTCTTGGTAGTGGGTACTTGTTCTTCACTGTTAACTTGTTCAACTCACGGTAGTCGATGCACATCCTCATGCTACTGTCCTTCTTCTTACAAACAAGACCGGAGCACCCCAGGGAGAGATACTCGGTCGGATGAACCCCTTATCTAGCAACTCTTGCAACTGGGTCATCAATTCCTTCATCTTGGAGGGAGCAAGACGATATGGCGCCTTTGCAACAGGTTGGGCACCAGGTATCAGATCAATCTGGAACTCGATCTCGCGGTCAGGTGGTACCCCTGGTAGGTCTTCGGGAAACACATCAGGGAAATCGCATACTACCGATACGCCTAACAATTGAGGCATGGTATCATCCATATCCTTCACATAGGCTGAGTAAGCACCACACCCGCATCTCATAAACTTCTTGGCTGTGATCATCGAGATTACTCGCGATGTAATGCACTCCTTGTCTCCATGTATCGTAACCAAACTGCCATCGGGCACAGTCAGACAAATCGTCTTCTTTCGATACACGATGTTCGCTTCGTAGGCCGCCAATCAATCCATCCCTAACACCACATCAAAACCCCCAAGGGCCATCATGTACAATCTGGCAGGAAACTTACGACCGTCCAACTCTACAAGGCAATCGTCTATCACATCAGTCACCTTGGTAGACTTTCCTATCGCAGTCTCTACATAGAAGGGCATGTCTATCCTCTTATTCTTACCATGCATTTCATGACAAAAGGTAGCAGATACAAAACTTCCACTAGCACCCGAATCGAAGAGCGCAGAAGCATACAGTTGGTTTACCAGAAACATACCTGAAACTACTTTAGGGTCCACTCTGGCTTCTTCCCGGGTCATGTTGAATGCCCTTTCCTTGGCTTTGGTGTTCTCACTTCTCCCTTTCTCTCCTATAGTTTGAGTCCCTGAGCTCCCTGCTCCACCCTTCTTGCAATCTCGGCCTGAGTGGCCTACCTCCCCACACCGATAGCAACGTGGTACCCCGCACTCTTTAGCATAGTGGCATTCTCCTCCACACTTAAAACACCAGTTCGTCCCTACTCTACATTCACCTAAGTGAATGTTCCCACACTTCTTACCTTCCCTCTTGTCACCCCCTTTACTCGATCCTGGGCGGCGATCGTCAATCCTCATCTTCTTTTCCCCGATCCCATAATGGTCTCCCCTGAATCGCTTCCCATTACCATTCTTGTTCCAACTCTTTTCAACCTTCCTCTGAATTGGCACGGGATCCCTCTCATCATACAATCTTCTAGCCAAATCTACTGCAGACCTGAAAGTGCTCAGTCTAGCAGCTATCATGTTCCTCCTGTTATCCATGGGCAGACCCTGCATGTATCTCTTGATCTTCTTGGACTCTAGGGTTACTAGATCCGGAACGAGTCTTTCAATCTCATTAAACATGGAGGTATACCCTTGATGAGTCATGTTTCCAGCCTCCAAATGCAAGAACTCCTTCTCAATTTTGCCCAACTCCTGATGTGGACAATACTCCTCCAGTACCAGTTCCTTCAAATCCGACCACCTCGTCCTTGCAACAGACCGTTTCCCCTCGGCCTGGACAATGTTGTCCCACCAACATAATGCCGAGTCAACAAAAGAATGGGAGGCAAACTTCACCTTTTGATCTTCCCGACACTCGCTAATGTCTAGGACTGCCTCCATCTCTCTAACCCAACGATGAGCAGCAGAAGCATTGCCATTACCAACAAAGGTCGGGGGTTTGCATATCTAAAACTCCCCATAGGTGCACCCCTTAGTGGTTTCCTTCTCCCCCTCGCTATCATTGTCAGGGATTACCACCTTAGGGCTAGATGGCTCCTCCTCAGCTTTCTCCTTCTCCTCTGTATCTTTGGTCTTTTCACCATCCTTTACTGCCCTCAACACCTCGATCACCACTGAAGGTAACACGTTCTGCATGACGTTGTAGACTTTTTCAGCGATAGCTTCCTTTATCGTAGACTTGAGGGTGGCTGATCCTTCACCCTCTTGGTGGGTATGAATACCCGAGTCCTCGTAAACTGTCTCGGGAGCCTTAGCTTTGCTTCGGGTGACACGTGGCCTAGTAGTACGCCCGCCACGAGCACCTCCTCAGGTTGCCTTCCCAGGTTTCCTACCTGCCATAAGATCTACCTCCTATAAGATTCAAGCACTAAAAAGGTCATTCAAGGTAATAGCTCAGATTATGTCAAGTATAGTAAGTCCCTAATTACAGTGGCCAGTTGTGATTAGCCACTTACTTTACTCTTCATTCTCCAAGCATTCCCTATCCAGACTACATTAATGTCCAAATCTACTAAGCACATAAATCAAATAGCACACGCACTTAATACCGGTTATTTATGAAAGATTACCTGATGGCACGTAGCTACTTGGGCTGGCATCCCTCCATTCGGTCCCATTCTCAATTTAAGTTTAGGTTTTGAAAATATTTACCCATTTCTCTTAAACTTTGGCTCTGATACCAACTTGTAAGGCCCCGTTCCCAGAGACCTCACAGTTGGACAATCACAACATTTTTCATATCAGATAAATACATTTCATAGAAATAACATAGGGATTAAGTTGTCAAAAACCATTCTTGCATTAATATTTGATGTTGCTAAATAATACATCATTGTATTCTTACAATTACAAAAGAATTCATTCAACCATATCATTATGCACGAATGGATGCCAGTCTTTGCTAGCCAAGTAGCCTCACCCGCGTGCCATCCTCAGCAACATCCTTACCTGCCAACTGATATGCATATAAAAAGTCAGTGTTGCTAAGTGAGTTCTAGTTTAATAATATAAAAAATATACACTTTGTAAACTTCATTTGGTGATCATTCAACAATATACATAATCAGTCAAAATATGATTCATTATCTTTCTTTCTTTATCTTTCTCTTTCATTAACTAGGATTGCACAAAGCAAGAGCCTACATTATTGGTTGGCAACAGATGCCGAACCCCTTTCGGCAAACGTTTATCATGGTAGCTAACCCTTCGATAGTTGAACCACACTGCCAGGCATGAAGCCCGCTCATGAACTAGGACCCCATTCATTTGTTGGTCAATCCCCAGGATTGACCCCAGATGTGCATCCTCATGGGCTATACAGCCGCACATCAGTTGAGCTAACGACAACAAGGCCGTACACCTCCATTCATTTTGCTTGCAAGGCTTTTTCATTCATCGTATGGGCCCGGGGTAACATTCATTAAGTTTCACTGTTCTTCTTTTATTCATTCGTGACCACTTGTTATGGATAATTCTTATTAGGATGCACATTGAATAATCACATAACATGACAATATTATAGACAGAGAGAAAGCAGCACATAAGAAAGAACCAAGCAAGATAATCTCTAAGTATAATCTTTCCTTATTCATCAATACTTAACACTTAGATCCTTTTCCTAAAATTTTAGAATAATTCTAAGTCTTTAGACGAATGCGGAAGAACTTTGGCAAATGCGGATGAGTACTACAAATGCGGATGAACATTCTCAGGAAATTTTCTAAGTGTTAGGATATGCGCATGAAACGAATGCGGACGACTAAAGCAATGTACATGGACACTATAGCAAATGCACATGGGCAAAACAAATACGGATGAGTACTTAGAAAATGCACCTGAAGACTTAGTGAATGCGCATGAACAAAAAAAAATGCGGATGAGTACTTAGCAAATGTGCCTGAACACATAACAAATGTGCATGAACAAAACAAATACGGATGGGTACTTAGAAAATGCGCCCGATCACATAACAAATGCGCATGAACAAAAGACTCAACTATTAAATGCGTATAGTCCTGAAACAAATCTGAAATGCAACTTATTCCATTACCAGAACCCAATCATCATTCTAATCATGAACACAGCTTAGATCTATCTGTTTAACACTTAGAACCTCATAACTTAAACGATCAGCAAGATAAGCACATAACACACCATAACATCAATCATCGTTCGCACCATACATGAAAATGCATAACTGGTTTCGAAAACATCAGTCAAATATGCAAATCAGCCCCCGAAATAGCAGAAAACATTTAAAAGAGGGGACCTAGAACTCACCTCTACTACTTTCTAGTAAAACTCCACCAAACCAGAGAGCAACCTGGAGTTCAAATGCCTACACACACCAAAATATAAAACCAAGCACAAAGAACACCTAAGAATCAGTTCAGAAGCTGAAAAATTCAGCTGAAACCGAACCAATTACATAGGAAAGATACACACCTTCAAAAACACAGCTTCTTCTTCAAAGAACCTATGAAACTTCAGCTCTTCTTTCTTCTTTCTTGCTCCAGCCAAAAAACAGAAGTGAAAAAGTGGTGGCATGGGCGACCATGCCTTTTAAACCATATAATAATAAGGTTTTGTACTTTGTACACTATACCTCCCTCCATTTGTGCCCATTACCCTTTCTTTCAAGATATTTTTCTTTTCCTATATTTTAAACAAATTTTCGGGTGTTACAAGTTTTCAAATAATCATAATTGGTGTGAAATTATGTGTTATATGATTATGTGATTAATTATATAGCCTGGTTGTGAAAATTGTGAACTTTCTAGCCTTTACGTGTTTTTGCGCATTTTCGGCTTTAACACATAATTATAATAAAAAATGCCTCTGACCTAGCAAAATAAATATTATTTCATTTTATTAATGTTTGTTTGATATTATATAAGCAATTGGTGGTTCAGTGTATAAAAAGTTCAATCGCGTAACGTTAAAACAGTTTTTATAAAAAACGGGGGCCTTTCTTTTAAAAAAAGATTAAAACCCAAAACCCCACCCCATTAACCTAATTCGGCGGCCCCCATCCCCCATTCCCTTACCCCATTTGCGAAACACACACACAACAACACACACACTGTTAGAGTATAAGCAGATTGAACACAAACTAATCAAGAATTAACACAGAAATCTCGATAGTGAATAGCCACTAAAGATGATTACAAAATCTCAAACGTATGAATGTTCTCTACTTCCTCACTAATGGTGTTAACCATATTAACAACTATAAATAGAAACTAACAACCATAATTACAAAGTTGACAAATAAGACCTTAAACTATTGCCAACTTGCCATTAGCCAACTAAACCTTTAACACTACATTTATTACAACTCATATATCATTGATTCGAACTCAGTTACTCAACAACCTCCACCTTGAGTTAGAATCAAGGTTATCATTTAGAATTACCAAGACAACTAATTAATATGCAATAGTTCAAGACAATGCACAAACTTAGGCCCAAGCACACTTTTAGGTAGCATGTCTGCTGCATTATGCCTAGTATCAACATAATGAACTTCAACCTCCTTAGAGAATAACACATCTCTAATCCAGTGTAGCCTAACATCAATATGCTTAGATCTCTCATGAAACACTTGATGCTTAGCAAGTTAAATAGCTCCCATATTATCACAGTTCACAAACACTCCTGACAATTCAATACCAAGCTTAGATATAAATCCTTTCAACCATATGGCTTCTTTGATAGCTTCTGTAAGAGCCATAAACTCTGCTTATGTAGTTGATAATACAACTATTCTCTGCAGTGAAGCCTTCCAACTTACTACACCACCACACACTACAAAAACATACCCAGTCATAGACCTACCTTTATCTGCATCTATAGCAAAATCTGAATCCATAAATCCTTCTAGAACTGCACTACTACCACCAGTATTACCAAATTTAATTCCAATAGACTTGGTTCTATTAAGATACCTAAGTATCCATTTAACACCTTCCTAGTGTGGTCTACCCGGGTTACTTAAGTATCTGCTGACCATACTTACAGCATACCCAATGTCGGGCCGTGTACACAACATCAAATACATCAAACTACCAACCATATTTGCATAAGGAACACCAAGCATACTTTCTCTATCTTCTTCTATACTTGGAGAATCAATACCAGAAAACTTAAAGTGCATTGCAAGAGGGGTAATCGCTGGTTTGCTTTGGTCCATATGATAATTTACAAGCACCTTTGACAGATAGAACTCTTGAGATAGCTTAATAGTACCAGCACCTCTGTCTTGAAGTATCTCCACACCAAGAATCTTTCTGCCTTCCCCTAAGTCTTTCATTTCAAATTCAGCCATCAGTATTCTCTTTGTAGCAGTAATGTGATCCTTGTCTTTACATGCAATCAACATGTCATCCACATACAATAATAAGTATAACATTTTAGAATTGTCATACCTCTTATAGTACACACATGTATCATAACTACTCCTCAGAAAACCATGTGACACTATGTATGAGTCAAACCTAAGGTACCACTGCCTGGGTGATTGTTTAAGCCCATATAAAGATCTCTTTAATAAACATACTTGGTCCTCCTTCCATGTGACCTTAAATCCCACTAGCTGCTTCATGTAGATGTCTTCATCAAGATTCCCATGTAAAAAAGCTATTTTTATATCCATCTATTCCAATTCAAGGTTATGCACATCTGTTAAGGACAAAATCATCCTTATAGAGGTATGCTTCACCACATGTGAAAAAACCTCACTGTAGTCTATACCTGCCCTTTGTGTGAACCCCTTTGCAACCAATCTAGCCTTATACCTAGGCTTATCACCTGGCATACCCTCCTTTATTTTAAACAACCACTTGCAGTCTACCAGCTTTTGATCCTTAGGTTATCTACCAGAATCCAAGTCTGATTCTTAGCTAATGAACTCATCTCCTCCTGCATTGCTCTTAACCACTTATCTTTATCAACAGACTGAACTGCCTTTTGATATGAAAATGGCTCACATGAACTCTCCTCTTCTGTAACATGAAAAACAAAAGCAGGTAAATCCTCCTTATACCTAATTGGGGCCACAACTTGTCTCTTAGGCCTGCTTGTGGCAATACTTGGCCCAGGAGATAATCCTTGTGGGTCAGTAGGTAAGCTTGTGTTAGACTCTTTGTGAGCTATATTAGTCTTATGTTAACCTTCATCCTTATCATCAAGCTCCATCTCAAATTGCTCCATCTCACTTTGAATGCCTTGACCAATACCAAGACCAATTTGGTCATTCCTTATGATGTCCTTATACATAACATCTTCATTAAACACAACACTTCTGCTCACAATAACCCGTGGACGTCCACTGTCTAATCTCCATAACTTGTATCCTTTTACCCCCTCAGGATACCCTAACATAATACACTTCTGAGCTCTAGGCTCAAGCTTTCCTTGACTTATATGAGAGTATGCTAAACAACCAAATACTCTAAGATTATCATAACTTGTCTTAACACCAGACCACCTTTCCATAGGTACCATCATCTCTATTGCTGATGATGGTAACCTATTAACCAGGTACATAGCAGCCATCAGAGCTTCTACCCAGAAACTCTTTAGTAGACCTGCCCTAATAAGCATGCACCTTACCTTTTCCAATATGGTCCTACTTATTCTCTCAACCAAGCCATTCTGTTATGGAGTGCCTGGTACAGTTAAGTGCCTTGCTATTCCATAAGTCTTGCAATACTTATTGAACACCATTACAAAACTCAAGTCCATTATCAGTTCTGAGTTTTTTCACCCTTCTCTTTGTTTGTGTTACTACAAGAACCCTCCATTCCTTAAACTTCTCAAATGCCTTAGTCTTGTGTTTGAAAACATAAACCCATAGTTTTCTGGAATAGTAATCTATAATTGACAAGAAATATGACGCACCCCTAAGAGATAAATGTTTAGTAGGCCGCCAGAGGTCAGCATGAACATAATCAAGTATCCCCTTAGATCTATGAATGCCCTTGGTAAACATTACCCTCCTGGATTTTCCTAAGATACAGTTCTCACGTGGCCCATAATCACAGGAACTTAAATCCTTAAGTACCTCCTGTTTTTTCAACTCCATTAAACCCTGACTACTCATATGACCAAGCCTAATATGCCATTTCATAGCCTTGTTCATCTTTGCTGTTTCAATACTGGCTGTATATGAGCTATCTACCTTCTCATCAAACACATAGACATTGCTGCTCTTTCTTGTTCCAGTTAGCACAACCAAAGAACCTTTGGCATCTTTGGCTTTACCATCCTTTAGACTTACATGATAGCCATTTTTCTTAAGGGTTTCCAATGACAACAGGTTTCTTTTCAGATCAAGTATATATTTCACATTATCCAGTTCTACTATAGACCCATTATTAGCTTTTAAGGAAATAGTGCCAATACCTCGAATCATACATGGCTTGTCATCCCCCAACTTGACTACTCCTTGTTCTTGCAGGTGTAACTTGTTGAAGAACTCTTTGAAAGGGGTCATATGATGTGAGCACCCTATGTCTAGTATCCACTCTTGACTATCTCCAGAGTCCCTAGACATCACCATTACATCTGTATTCTCGTAACCATCCGTAGATCCTTCAGGAGAGTTATTGGTAGGAGCGTTGTTCTTGTTGTACTCAAGCCTCCTTTTTTTCCACTCAGGGCACTCCTTCTTTAGATGTTTATCCAAATTGCATACAAAGCATCGCCTCTTTGATCTAGACTTAGATCTTAACATGTTGGTGATTTTACTTTTTGATCCCCTGTGCGCTGGTCTTCCTCTAACCAGCAGACCATCAGACACATCATCTTTTATTTCCCCCCTCTTTTGTAACTCCTTTGAATTCATTGTAGCAACAACTTCCTCCATAGACAAGCTGTCTCTACCAAACATTAAGGTATCGACAAAATGCTCATAAGAAGGGGGTAATGAAGATAGAAATATTATAGCTCTGTCTTCATCTTCAATCTCGACTTCTATATTTTCAAGATCTAAAATAATATTGTTGAGTTCATCGATGTGGTCTTCTAGGGATCTTCCTGCTATCATTTTAAACGTGTATAGTCGTTTCTTGAGGTATAACTGATTAGCCAGAGATTTTGTCATATAGAGGGATTCTAACTTGGCCCAGACTCCAGATGCGGTTGTTTCCCTCAAAACTTCCCACAATACATGATCACCTTGACTCAGTATGATGGAGTTGTGTGCCTTATCCATCTTCTTTTTCCAGGCCTCTGTAATCCCTCTCTTCTCCTTTTCGGTTGCCCACTCCGGTACCTTCGCAGCCCCTTCGGCTAATGCGTCGACTACACCTTGATGAACCAAGAACGCTTTCATCTTAACTCGCCATAGACTGAAGTCATTTTGGCCATCAAACTTTTCAATCTCAAATTTCGATCCAGTCACCATTCTTGATCTTCAATCGAGATTACTCCGACTGCCTTTTCACTGTTCGTAATCGAGCCACCAATTGGCTCTGATGCCAATCGTTAGAGTATAAGCGGAATTGAACACAAACTAATCAAGAATTAACATAGAAATCTCAAGAGTTAATAGCCACTAAAGATGATTACAAAATCTCAAACGTATGAATGTTCTCTACTTTCTCACTAATGGTGTTAACCATATTAACAACCAAAAACAGAAACTAACAACCACAATTACAAAGTTTACAAATAAGACCCTAAACTTTTGCCAACTTGCCATTAGCCAACTAAATCTTTAACACTGCATTCATTACAACTCATATAACATTGATTCGAACTCAGTTACTCAACACACACAAACTTTGATCTTTCAAGAATTGTTGGTGAATTCGAGTATTGCTTGTATCAAACGAATGTTAGACATCAATTTCTTGCTATCACATGTAAGTATTTAGTTTAATATCATACTCTTTGATTATCCTGATGAACATGAACCAAACTAGAATCAAAACTTGAAATTGATTGAAATTGTTGATTAATTATGTGTTAGTATTCAATATAATGATGTTTGTACGGATTGGTTTTGTAAAATTGTGTTGTTTTGATCAAAACCCGAGACTTACATATAATGGAAACTTTAATTTGGGTATTTTGTAGAAATTGTATGATTTTGATGAAATTGGAATGAATTGATGGTTCTAGGATGTTAGTTGATTCTAATGGATGAAAATTCATGATTTGGACTTTTGATTTGGCTCGGTTTTCAAGTACTTTCCATTAAAGGAAACTTTTTGAGTAATTTTTTTTATAGATGATAATTTATGAATGTTTGGTGGAATGTGATAATTGTTATACGATGCTTAGAGCATAAGAATGGATTGGGAATAATTGAATTGTGAAAAACGCTTCGTATGAACATGCTTGCTGTTTATGGAAACTTTTGAGTCATGGTGTGTTGTGTGATGAGTATCTTATGTGTGGAACATGTTATGGCAATGTGATTGAAGTTGAAATGATCATAGAAACATGTTAGGAATTTTGGATGAAATTTGTGCAACTTGTGTTCTTATGTTTTAAATTAGGAAACTTCTGGCATGATGAAGAATCTACGTTATATTAACATGTTATGGATGATTATTGTTGATGTGATACATGCATAATTGAGTTGTTTTCTATGATATGATTCATAATCTTTAAATGGATTGCACATATGTAAAGATGTCATACTTTCTTAAAATAGAAACTTTCCAAAAATAGTTTTTCTAACATGAAACTTTATGTGAATCATTATTTGAGCTATATGAGTATAACTAAACATGTTTTTACTTATTTCAGTCACTAACGGGTCGTCGGGTCAGTCCGGACAACTTTGGTAAACAAAAGTCAACTTTGGTCAAAAAGTCAACTTTGGTAAAAAAAAGTAAACTTGTCAAACGTTTCTCGAACACGCTAACAGTTACGTTGTTTACATACAACGGGGTTCATCTTGACCATTATTTACACACACTCATGGACATACATTTGTTAGGTAATGATTATCTTCTAGCTTTTACACTTCATGTTTTACTACGCATCTAAGGTGAGTCTTCACGGCCCCACTTTTACTTACTTTCCTTTTTGGTGGAGAAGCATGCAAATTATTTTTATCTGGTTTTGGTATTATTGGTATATCGCTTGTTACTGTAGTGCAAACATTATCACGCAAGTCCTTACACACTTGAACCATTAATAATAGGATAGCGAGGTAATTTTGGGTAGTACTACTGGGTTTGACAAACCACACCCACGTTAGTCGTGCTATGTAACACCCGGAAATTTTAAAAAAAAAGGAGAGAAAGAAAAGAAAAATAAAGGAGCAAATGGGATATTATTTTAAAAGCAAGGGGTTAAAAGCATGCAAGGGTCAAACCTGCCCATAATGGGTTCAAAAAAGTGATATGGCCTCCCATACCCCCTCTTTACAACACTCAACTTTCTGCTAGTGAGAGAAAGAAGCTCCCATCCGGTTTTAGAGAGAGGAAGTGGAGAGTTCTTTAAGAAAGTAAGATTTTAAGGTGTTTCTTCTCGGTTTCAGTTGGGTTCCAACTTTTGGAATAAGTTCTATGTGTTTAGTTGCTTGTTTTCGTGTGTTTAGGTGCTAGAGCTCCAGGTTGCTCTCGGGTTTGAGGTTTTTTACTCGAAAGCTATTTAAGGTGAGTTCTAGATCCCCTCTTTTACTTGTTTTGTACTTGTTGGGGCTGATATGTGTACTGAAAAATGATGTTACTAGGCAAAACTATGTTTTCCATTGTTAAAATGACTTTTTATTAAAATGTATATGTTTTAAAGTTTTCCATGATGTTGAATGATAGTTTGTTATGTTTAAGTGTGTATCTTGATAGATCTATGCTAAGGGTATGTTTAGAAATGATATTTAGGACTAGGAACTGCATAAGTTGAATTGCAGGTGATAGACTTGGTGTCCACTGTGGACAGTAGCCATCCGCCATGGACACTTGAGCATGGATAAAGTGTCTGCTGTGGATACTTAAGACAATTAGATTGTCCGCTGTGGACTTGCATGTCCCCTGTGGACTTTGCATGTCCGCTATGGACTTTGCATGTCCGCTGTGGACACTTAGGCATTTAGGCTATCCAGTGTAGACTTGGTCGTCCGCTGTGGACTTGGCTTTCCGCTGTGGACACTTGGAATGTTTTATTCATCCGCTATGGACACACTTAGTGTTTCATTCATGCACTGTAGACTTTGGCTGTCCACTGTGGACTTTGAATGTCCGTTGTGAACGCTTAGTATTTAAGTCATCCGCTGTGGACACACTTAGGATTCATTCATGAGCTGTGGACTTTGGTTGTCCGCTGTGAACCCTTAGTATTTAAGTCATCCGTTGAATACCTTAATCATGCGTTGTGGACACTTAGGTTTATTATGAAATTTAGGAATAGAGTTTAAGTGCTAAGTTGTTATATTTAATGGAAGTTTATGCTTGTTTAATGTTTCTAATGTTTTATTCTTTTCTTATGCGCTGTTGTTATGGATAATATTTATTATTTCATGTTACGTGATTATAAGGTAATGAATATCTTAAAAGTATTATTCATAATTAAGTGGTCATAAAGGAATAAAACAAGTATAGTGGAACTAAATGAATGTTACCCCCGGGCCCTGATAAAAGGTGAAAAGCCTTGCAAGCTTTTCCAATGGAGGTTCACGACCCTGGTTGTCGTTTGCTCAACTGATGTATGACTGTTTCAACCCAGAGAAGGCACATGTGGGTTCTAATCCTTGTGATTGACCGATAGACCAATGGGATCCGAGTTCATGAGTAGGCTTTGTGCCTAGTAGTGTGGATCAACTGCCAAGGGTTAGCTACCATGATAAACGTTTGCTGGCAGGGGTTCGGCATCTGTTGCCAACCAACAATATAGGCTCTTGTTTTGTGCAATCCTAGTTAATAAAAGAGAAAGATAACGAAAGACAGAAAGATAATGATTTTCCAAATGAACGATTACGTATAATGATGGATGATCACCAAGTGAAGTTTAAAAAAAGTATATTTTCTATATTATCAAACTAGAACTCACTTAGCAACGCTGACTTTTTATATGCATATCAGTTGGTAGGTAATGATGTTGCTGGGGATGGCACAAGGTTAAAGCTACTTGGTAAATAAGGATTGGCATCCATGTCATGCTGAAATGATATTTTTGTCATGTAATACAACTAAATGTTCCTTTTGTAATTTGTAACAATGATGTATTTCTTGGCAAAAAGTATTATCAATGCATGAAATGGTTTTTGTTTAACTATTCCATTGCTATCATTTCTTACTTCAAGGTATTTTAACGTGTAAAGTGCTATAAATGACCAGCTGTGAGGTTTCCCGGGAATGGGACCTTACAAGTTGGTATCAGAGCCAAAGTTTAAGAGAATTGGGTAAATTATTTTCAAAACCTAAACTTAAACTAAAAATAGGACCAAAATGGAGGGATGCCAGCCCAAGTAGCTACGTGCCATCAGGTAATTTTCTTAAAGTTAACTAGTATTATATGCGTGTATTATTTGATTTATGTGCATAGTAGATTTGGATGCTGATGTAGTCAGGATAGGAAATGCTTAGGGAATGAAGAGTAAAGTAAGTGGCTACTCACAACTGGCCACTGTAATTAGGGACTTACTATACTTGATATAATCTGAGCTATTACCTTCAATGACCTTGTTGGTGTTTGAATCTTATAGGAAGTAGATTGTTATGGCGGGTAGAAAATCTAGGAAGGCAACCCGAGGTGGTGCTCGTGGCGGGTTTACTACTGGGCCACGTGTCACCAGGAGCAAAGCTAAGGCTCCTGAGATGGTTCATGAGGACATAGATCTCCATAGCCACCAAGAGGGTGAAGGATCAGCTACCCTCAAATCCACGATGAAGGAAGCTATTGCTGATGAGGTCTACAATATCATGTAGAATGTGATGCCTTTAGTGGTGACTGAAGTGTTGAGGGCTGTAAAGGATGGGGAAAGAACTAAGGATACAGGGAAGAAAGAGGAGAGGAAATCAAGAAAGTCCACTGAAAGGATTGAGGTAGCTGAAGAAGAGCCACCTAGCCTAAAGGTGGTAATTCATGAGGATGATAGTGAGGAGGAGAAGGAGACTACTAAGGGGTGCAGCTATGGGGCACTTCAAAGATGCAAACCCCTGACCTTCAATGGTAATGGCAATGCTATTGCTGCTCACCGTTGGGTTCGAGAGATGCAAGCAGTCCTGGACATCAGTGAATGCCGGGATGATCAGAAGGTGAAGTTTACCTCCCATTCTATTATTGACTCAGCATTATGCTAGCAGGACAACATTGTCCAAGCCGAGAGAAAACGATCTATAGCAAAGATGAGGTGGTCGGATTTGAAGGAGCTGGTGCTGGAGGAGTATTGTCCACATCGAGAGTTGGATAAAATTAAGAAGGATTTCTTGCATTTGGAGGCTGGGAACATGACTCATCAAGAGTACACCTCCAAGTTTAATGAACTTGCAAGACTTGTGTCGGATCTGGTAACTCCGGTGTCCAAGAAGATTAAGAGATACAAGCAATGTTTGCCCGTGGACATTAGGAGGAACATGAAAGCCACTAGACCGAGCACGTTTAGGTCCGTGGTAGATTTAGCGGGGAGATTGTACGATGAGAGAGACCCGATGCCAACCCAGAGGAAGTTCGAGAAGAGTTGGAACAAGAATGGTGTTGGACCAAAAGAACCAATGAGCCTGATCAGAAAAACCTTTAAGTCCCACAGACATTACAACAACTGAAGTAGTCTACAACAGCTGAAGATATCAACTGATAACAAGGTCTGAAGACAAAGTCTGAAGTGGAAGAGCTGAAGACAAAGTCTGAAGTGAAAAAGCTGAAGACAAAGTCTGAAGCTAAAGAACTGAAGACAAAGTCTGAAGACAAAAGCTGAAGACAAAGACTGAAGACCAAGTTTCAGATGTTGTCACAACAGCTGAAGAAGACCTCTTCAGTAGTTGTGATGGTTTCCTTTCAGTAGTTATAGTTTCCTTTCAGTTCTTTTGTAATCAGTAGTTTTATGTTTCTTGTAATCAGTACTTGTAGTTTTAGTAGTTTTAGTTTCATCTTGTACTTAGCATACTCTGAGATGTTCTCAGTTGTTGTGAACATTCTCAGTAGTTTGCTTACTTTCAGTTGTTTGTAATAATTCTGTTAGATGTCACTATCAAGTGACATCAACAGACGTCACATTCCTTTATATAAGGAATGTTGACCTAATTGTAACCGGCGAAGCTTAGCGGCGGATATACCGAAGCATTTGTGCATGAATGATATTATCCCTTTTGCAGAAAACCCTCTTTCTCTATAACCGTGTACTGTTCCATTGAATATCTATTGTGTTCTTGCTATATTTGTCTAATTCTTGTTCTAATTCCGCTGCAATTCAACTCTAATTGATCAAACTTAGATCACTGATCCTGTCAAATGGTATCAGAGCAGGTTAATCATTGATCGGTTTAACAATTGATCATTGAAACTGCTATTTCGATATCTAAAGTTTGATCGAATTAGCATATTTGCAAGAATTGGTTATGGAGATTGATCTTCTGCTGCTTCTGGTTATTCAATTTGAGTTTCTTCTTGGTTCATATTGAGTTTGTTGTGTTTTTGTGCTAAATCTATTGAAACTTGATTGAATTGGTTTGAATCTGAGAATGACTACTCCATCTAATGACCCTCATAATACTGGCTCCTCAACCAAGCCTCCGATGCTGGTAGGAGTGAGTATAACATATGGCAACGAAGAATGCTCCATCACCTGTCTGTTAACAGTTCAGGTTGTTGGACATCTGTGGTTCACGGTCCACACAAGCCTATGGTGAACAATCCGGAGACCAACCAAATGGTTCCGAAGAAGAAGGAGCAATATTCAGATGAAGATCGTAAACTGTTTGAGATTGATGCTAAAGCCCATGGAATTCTGGCCATGGCACTGCCTAATGAAATCTTTCTGGGCTTATGCATCATGAAACTGCTCATGACCTCTGGAATGCTTTGAAGGAACAATTCGGAGGAACTGATGAGGTCTTAGCAAACAACAGAGAAATCCTCGCCCAACAATATGAGACATTCTCTCATAGGAAGGGTGAGACACTGACTCAACAGTTTGAGCGTTTCTCCTGCTTGATCTCTGAGCTGAAAATGGTCAAGCATGAGTATACTAACAGCCAGATGAACAACAGATTCCTCAGATCACTGCCTGAGAGATGGGACACATACACCATTGTCCTACGCTCCAGTGCAAATCTGGATAGCCTATCTCTCACCCAACTCCATGGGAAACTGCTTACATTTGAAAGAGAGATAGAGCAAAAAAGGAATCTGGCATCATCAGGAAAGCTCACTGATGACTTTGTACCAGAGAACACTGCCTTGGTCGGTCATGAGTCAGAATATGCTGGATCAGAAAGCCATTATGATGAGCATATAGATTTCTCTTCAAACAGTTCTGATCATGCATTTGTTGGTGTTGACAGTCATTCTGGGTGTAATAGTGATAATTTATGCTTTATCATGGATGATTTGATAGGTATTGCTGATGATGATTTAGAAGAGATGGATATTTTGAGCCAAATGGCCTTGATCAATATCAGATCTCAAAAGTTCTACAAGAGAACTGGTAGGAAATTTCCAGGACTCTTAGGCAAAACCAAAGTTGGTTTTGACAAGAGTAAGTTGAGGTGTCACAAATGCCACAGGCTTGGGCACTTTGCAAGAGAGTGTAGATCAACTGGATCTAACTCCTCTGCACCCTTTGTGACCTTTCCAAGCAATAGTTCACAAAACAAAGGGCAACATCCTGCTAGTTCTGGTCATCACTCACAACCTCAATCTCCTGCATATTTTGTCCCTCAGGGTCCAATGCCATATCCATATCCCTTCTATTACATGCCACAGCCAAATCCAGTTCAAGTTCCTATAGCCAACAACCTCAAGCCCTACCTGAGCCTCAACCATCTCCATCACAATCTCAACCTCATCACAGCTTCTTCACACCAGGAGTTGTTGACTGGAGCAGCTTACCAGATGATCTTTCTGGTTTCAATGAGCAATTATTTGCTGGTGCTGGTCAACATGGTGGTGAACATCCTTTTGGGAATCTTGCTCTCATGGCCCTGGAGTCTACTGAGGGTTCCTGCTCCAATGCATCATCTTCACAGGTAACCCAGGTATCTTCTGAGGCTAAAGCCAAGTTATGTTCTGAATCATGCATAGCTACCTTTGTCTCTATTAGAGAGGCAAATGTAGCTTTAATCAATCAAAATCTTGAGCTTGAGAAAACTATTTCCAAAAGAAAAGCTGAGTATGAGTCTGCTCTTAATGACAAAGATGATGAGATTTACAAGCTTAAATGCCAACTTAATGATGAAAAGGCTAAGGTAGAGGTCATACTTGAGAACCACAGAAGTCTCAAAGAGACACTTGCAGCTACCCAAGTTGAGTGTGACCGCTGGGTAACATCCTGCAAGGGATTTGAAATGCTTCTCAGCAAGCAAACAGCTTCAAATGTGAAGTTTGGAATAGGTTACAATCATACTGCACCACCTACTGATTTTACTTCAAAATCAATAGTAAAATCTGAAGGTGAAAGTAATTTCCAAACCACATCATCATGTGATTCATCCTCAAATGATAATACAAAATTAGAGGATGAAGTCAGTGTTAAGATCTCAGCAAATCAATTGCCTGATGGTTTAAATGCTGATAAACACATGAAGCTGAGCAATTCAGATGTTGTCCCTCAAAGTACTCCAAGTACTGAAGGGCAAGTCACAACATCTGAAAAGCATTTCAAATCTGCTGAAATAAAAGGATTAACAACTGCTGAGGAATCTATCATACGGTCTTTCAGGACGGATAGAGAACAGCTGAAGAACAAGTCTTCAGTTGTTACCGATCCTTCAGTACTTAACACAAGTACTGAAAGGAGGAAAGTACTGAAGATCACACCTTCAGTAGTTTCCACTTCAGCAGTTGATCAATCCAAGATGAAGAATAAGCCATGTGAAATATGTGGTAAATTCAATCATCTATCTGATGAATGCTGGTACAAAAAGGGTTCCAAACTCAACAGAGATAAGCTCATTAAAGAAGAGATTAATAAAATGAAAAATGAGTTTGAGACCAAGTTTGTACCACAGTCATCTCAAACTGATAAACCCAAGGCCTCACCAAAATCCAAAAAGAAGGATGGGGTTTATCAGAAAACAGCTGATAGTGTTCCTCATGATAAACATCAGACTAAGTCTGTGAATTTCAAGAAGGAGGAAATGGTGGGTCACAGGAACTCATCAAAAACAAGTACTGATGTGTCAAATGAGCTGAAGGCTTTAGCAACAAATCAGACACAACTTGTTATGATGGTTCAGCATTTGTTGGGGAGAGTTAACCAACTAGATGCACCTGTGATCAAACCACTGAAAAGGAAATCCAAGCCCAAATCTAAGAAATCCATTTCAGCACCATCTCCACCTTCATCAGCTGTTAATCATGAGAAACAAGTTATGGTTAAATCTGTTGATGAAAACAGACCCAAAACCAAAAAGGTTTGGGTCTCTAAAGCTAACTAGTTTCTTATGATAAATGCAGGGTTCTTCAGCATGCCAAAGAAGCATCTGGTATGTAGACAGTGGAGGATCTATGCATATGACTGGGAGCAGTTCTCTTCTTAATGACTACTCTCAAGGAAAGAAGGGATTTGTCTCATTTGGAAATGATGCTAAGGGTTACATCATCGGGAAAGGATTTGTGTCAAATGGAGAAATCAGATTTGATGATGTTAACCATGTGGAGAATCTCAAGTATAATCTACTGAGTGTCAGTCAGATGTGTGATAAAGGGCATGTTGCACTTTTCACAAGCCAGAACTGCCGGATTCTGTCTTCCAAAGTTCTGAGGCTGATTGACAAGGTATTGGATGAACATACTCTCCTGAAGGCCAACAGGATAGGAAGAGTATATGCCTTGGATTTGTCAAAAAGATTGATTTAAAAGGTCATCCTTGCCTGTTCTCCAAGGCCTCTCCTCAGGAATCTAAACTGTGGCATAGAAGGCTGGGTCATGTTAATCTCAAAAACATGAATCAGCTGATCCACAATAGTTTAGTGAGAGGTCTACCAATAAAGGAGTTCCACTGTGATGAAACCTGCACTGCTTGTTTAAAAGGAAAACAACACAAAGTTTCATTCCCTCCTATAGAAGAACCAAAGTCCACTGCCTGCTTGCAATTACTGCACATGGATCTCTTTGGTCCTGTGAGAGTAATGAGCATGGCAAAGAAGAAATACTGTCTGGTAATTGTGGATGATTACTCCAGATTTGTATGGACCTTCTTCTTGCATTCAAAGGATGAGGCTGCTCAGACAATTATTAACTTTGTGTTGTATGTTGAGAAGCAGTATTCCCTATCAGTCAAGTGTATAAGAAGTGATAATGGAACTGAATTTAGAAACCATACACTTGATGATTTCTACCTTTCAAAAGGAATCAAGAGGCAGTATAGCATCCCAAGGACTCCAGAACAAAATGGAGTAGTGGAGAGAAAGAACAGGACCCTAATTGAAGCTGCAAGGTCCATGTTGGCTGACTCTGGTTTGCCACTGACCTTTTGGGCTGAAGCTGTCAACACAGCATGCTATGTGCAAAATAGAGCTTTAGTGAATCAGAGGTTGATGAAGACTCCTTATGAAGTTCTACATCATTTGGCTCCTCTAATTTCATTCTTCAGAGCATTTGGGTGTCCTTGTTACATTCTCAACACAAAGGATCAACTCCAAAAGTTTGATTCTAAGGTGGATGCAGGGTATTTTGTTGGGTATTCATCCACTTGCAAGGCTTACAGAGTGTTCAACTGCAGAACAAAGATGGTTGAAGAAACCTTGCATGTGAAGTTCAATGAATCTCCTAAGGACAAAATCCCACAAAACCCTGTGGAGTTGTTTGATCTGGACATACTGCAATATGTTCCTTATCAGCCTCCAGCTGTTGCAGATCATGTGAATTCATCACCTTCTGCAGCTAGTCATCCATCTGGTGGTACTGATGTTGATGATGATCCCAGTACTCACCTATTCAAGTTTAGTGATCAACTGCCTGAGTCTACTAAACTTGATGTTCCTGTAGCTTCAGTAGCACCATCCACAACAAATGCTGATGAGATTTCTGAATCCTCTACTTCATTTGACTTGCCATCTAATACTTGGTTTCAAGAATCTGGATCAACATCTGTTGCTGCTGAGCGTGCTACAAACACTTGCACAGATCTCATAGTGTACCAAGAGCTGAAGAATCACCCAATGTCTCAAATCATTGGTGATATCAATGCTGGTGTCTCAACTAGAAGTCAATTGTCCAACTTCTGCTTCTATGCTCTCTTCATCAGTCAGCAAGAGCCAAAGAACTATCATATTGCATTAAGAGACAATGGATGGGTTGATGCCATGCAGCTTGAGCTTCTTCAGTTCAAAAAGCAGCAAGTGTGGGAACTGGTTCCTCTACCCCCAGGTAAGTGTGCAATAGGCACTAAATGGGTGTTTAGGAATAAAACAGATGAAAATGGGCAAATTGTCAAGAACAAGGCCAGACTGGTTGTCCAGGGGTTTTCACAAGAAGAAGGTATTGATTATGATGAAACCTTTGCCCCTGTAGCCAGACTGGAGGCAATTAGATTGTTCTTAGCCTATGCTGCATTCCACAATCTTAAAGTTTTTCAAATGGATGTCAAAAGTGCATTTTTATATGGTAAAATAAAAGAAGAGGTTTATGTGTGTCAACCACCAGGTTTTGAGGATAATAAACATCCTGATTGGGTGTATAAACTTGATAAGGCTCTTTATGGGTTGAAACAAGCTCCTAGAGCCTGGTATGAAACACTGTCAAATTTTCTTCTTCAGAATAATTTCACTAGAGGCTCCATAGATAAAACTTTGTTCATTAAGAAAGTGGGTCAGCATAAGCTCCTTGTTCAAATTTATGTTGATGATATTATTTTTGCATCCTCTGATCCACAGTTGTGTGATGCATTTACAAAGTTGATGCAACAAAAATTCGAAATGAGTGCCATGGGAGAATTACAGTTCTTTCTAGGTTTGCAAATCAAACAAAAGGCTGATGGAACTTTCATTCATCAGTCAAAATACACAAAGAGTCTTTTGGAAAAGTTTGATTTACAAAACTGTAAGCCCTGTTCTACTCCCATGTGCAGCACCACACAACTGGATGCAGATCAGAAAGGTAAAGCTGTTGATGAAACACTTTACAGATGTATGATTGGGTCCTTGATGTACTTAACAGCTTCTAGACCAGATATTATGTTTGCAACTTGTGTTTGTGCTAGATTTCAGGCTGCTCCTAAAGAGTCTCATTTGATTGCAGTCAAGAGGATCTTTAGATATCTGCAAGGTACTCAATCTCTAGGTCTTTGGTATTCCACTGGGCACTCTTGCAAATTAGTTGCTTTTTCTGATAGTGACTATGCAGGGTGTAAATTAACTAGAAAATCAACTTCTGGTGGATGTCAATTCCTAGGCAACTGTTTGGTTTCTTGGCAGAGTAAGAAACAAACATCTGTTGCTACATCCACTGCTGAAGCCGAGTACATTGCTGCTGCAAGTTGTACATCTCAGGTACTCTGGCTTCAGAATCAATTATTGGATTATGGCATTACAGAGACTAAGACTCCATTACTAATGGATAGTGCTTCAGCTCTTTGTATTGTCAAGAATCCAGTCCAGCACTCTAGGACCAAACATATTGAGATCAGACACCATTTTATTAGGGATTGTTTTGAAAAAGGTCTGATTGATCCAAAGTTTGTTCCTAGTGCTGATGAGCTTGCAGACATATTTACTAAGCCTTTGGACAGTTCAACTTTCCAAAACCTAGTGTTAAGGCTTGGTATGCTGCAGCTAGAATAAGTGACAACTACTGATGATCTCAGTCAACAAGTACTGATGAGCATTCGTATACTATTGTCACAAATAAGTACTGAAGTTCTTTTATCCTCAGTAGTTTTCATAACTACTGAAGACTAAATTACTTAAAAGTACTGAAGTACTCTATCTGTTGAAAAGAACTGATGTGGTTACAACTACTGATGTAGTTACAACTACTGATGTCAGAATAACAGATAAGTACTGATGACCAATGAAACATCTGAAAATCAGACAAAGTCTGATAAGTGTTGAGGTCAGAATGAAACAGCTGATGAGCTAAGAATTGACGACAACAGCTGATGAGAAATTTTTTCTTCAGTTGTTTCTACAACTGCTGTTTCACTTCAACAACTGAAGCCAAAACCATGTCTTCAGTAGTTTCACAACTACTGATGACTAACACCAATCTTCAGTTGTTACAACACCTGAAGCCAAAACCATGTCTTCAGTAGTTTCACAACTACTGATGACTAATACCAAGTCTTCAGTTGTTACAACTTCTGAAAGTTAAAACCAGGTCTTCAGTTGTTTTCAAACAACTGATGACAGCACCAACACTTTCAGTCGTTTTATATCAGCCTTTTCTTACCCTATAAATACCTAAACCTACTTTCAAACGTTTCATTAGCCGTTTTATGTCCTTCACTCTCTCAACAATGGCGACCATGAAACTCAAACCCAGACACAACTGTGTTGCCTACCTCTCGAAATCGGCCTTTTGGAACAAATTTGATAATGCCATCGATCTTATGGTAGATTCCCAGTACCGAACCGCTTTTCTTCTGAATCCTACCATATACCCCGATTCCCTAAGCCAATTCTGGACCAACGTCTCTGTGCAAACTGGTGAGAATGATAGCCAAATCACTCTCCAGTCGTTGGTTAACCAGAAACAGGTGGTCATCACTCCAGACATCATTCGACAAACCCTAAATCTACATGATGCCACCTGTGTCACAGAATACCCGAAAGGCACAACTGATATGTCTTTCATCAATAACGGGTATGAAGGAGACTTAAGTGCTACCACCATTCTGAAGAAGCACTTCCATGATGCTGAACGTCTTATATTCCACATGGTGAATGTCTGCCTTGCATCAAAAACCTCCTCATGGGATCAGATGTCCTCCCGATGGCAACAGGTATTATACTCTATCTTTGAACGACAAAATCTAAATTTTTCTGAGATAGTTTTCATGGAACTAAAGGATCTGGCTTTGAAACCTGTGGCAAACAGATGGATATTATATCCCAGGTTTCTCATGGCCATAATTTTAAATCAGCTAAAATCAGACGGCCTTGTTGGCCTTGGAGTCCCTGCTCCGGCTGTATTGCCTGAAGTATACTCCAGGCACAACTCTGACCCTACACTGAAAGGGGCTGCCCGGCTGCTAAAACCCAAGCAGCGGGAACCCACAGCCTCCACTTCCAGATCCAAAGTCCCCACCAAACCCAACACCAAAAAGCCCAAAAAGGCTACTCAGGGAGATGAGTCCCCTGAGGATGCCCCTGTACCACCAATACAGGAAACACTTACTGGTTCTAACCCCCCAGTAGTGTCAAAGACTCCACCAGCCCTAGCCGCTCAGGCATCCTCTCAACAGGATCCTGATGCAACCATAATTGGGGATACCACAATGCTGGAACCTATCTCAATTGAGAAGGTTACCATTGAAGAGCACCAGTCACCCCGGGTGCAATCTGCTTCAAACCTATCTCCAAATGCAACCGCCCCTCAAAGCCCAACCATTATAGTTGCACAAGTGCTGAGTCAGCTGCATTCCTCTCCTCCTCCCCAGAAACCAATTACAATGGGGAGAACCTCAACAGCTGAGGAAGAGGACCAAAATGCTGCTGATAACCCACAGCACAGGGGTTATAATGTTCAATCTCCCCGTGTAGAGGAGGAGGTTAGAACATCTGGTGAGGCTGCCACTTCTACTGATTCAGCAAATGAACAGGATGCAGTTGGTAACATCTCTAAGACCTCACCAGAGGCAACTGCCGATGAAGGACTCAGTCCTGAGGCAGGAAGTCCCCAGAACCAAGAACAAGGGGCACATGCTACAACTGATCTACACTCAGGGCATGTACATCCTGATTCAATCAGGAGGTCAGGTGATTCAGCAAAGACTGATGATGACCTGGGCTTTTTCTTCGATGTCTTAGCCCATAACACAATCCTTGAGGCTGAGGTGAGCAGACTCAAAGAACTGCTTGCCAAAATGTCTCAGGATCAAAGTCCATCTGCCCCAATAAACCCACAGATGGCACCTTCATCTGAAGGTTCACCAAACACTCAGCCACTACACTCAACTGAGCCACCAGCCACTGCTTTTGGCACCACCTCTCAGGGACAGAACCCCTCTGAGCAGATGGTTGCTACCTTTCAACATTCCTTACCTCTCATCACTCCCATCATCAATGAGATTGTGCATAAAGCCATTGATGAGAGGATCTCCTCAAATCTACAAACACTTGTTGATGATGCTGTGCAAAAGAAGCTTTCTGCCATTCAAACCCCTGAACCCAATGCACCCAAAAAGGGGGAGTCTAAGGCAGTGAAAGAAAGAAAGAGAAAGAGAGTGGAAGATGAGAAACAACAAGAGAAAGAAAAGGAGTTAGAAAAGGAAAAACAGCTGATCACATACAAGAGAAAGAAAAGTGCTGAAACTCAAAAGCCTGATGAAGAGAAATCATTGGAAGATCTGGTTAAAGAAGCTGATGAAGCTCACAGCAGATCAATGGACAGAATAATAGACCAACTCTTCAGACAGGGCTTTGATACAGCTACATTAGACACTGAGATCAGAAGGCTGGAGATTAAAGAGATACAAGAGAGATGGGCCAGTTACAGTGTGATGGAAAGGGAGAGGTTGGAGATAATGATCAGGTTTATTGCAAAATACTTGGGAAGATCATTAATTGAGATTAAATCATGGACCAGAGACAGTATTCTGGCAATAACCACCAGAATCTGTGCTTCTGAAGCATTCAATAAGGGGTTGATTATCGAAGCCTTAGATGAAGCAGGTGCTGGGAAGAGAACTGATATGGCCAAGCTTTCCAAAGCCAAACTTACCACAAAAATGCTAGATCAGCCTTCCCAAACTCCCACTCAAAAACAACCAACCCCACAACTCTCCAAACCAATCCCTAAACCTAAACTTAAACCAACTCAACCCTCAAAACCAACTCCCTTACCCCAAAAACCACCTCAAACCACATCCAATGATGCACCCAGAAGGAGGAGAAGGGTGTTGAGGATGGAAGAAGAAGAAGAAGAAGATGATGAAGAAGACAGTCTGCCAATCTCTGCTGTTCTAAAAATACCTGAGCCCAGAAGTCAACAAATGATCACACCAGACTTTCAGAGGCAAATGGTGAAAGTTAAGATTGAAGAAGAAGAACAGCAGAAACAGCACGATGAGCAACTTTTGAAGATGGTTGACAAAGAGTTTCCTCAGTCATCATGCCATGAAGAAACACGCTCAAAGGCTGTATGCTCTCAGGCATACCTTTCAATATCAAAAGGAGAGAGTAAGGATTTGGCCAGACCCCAGGGTTAGTTCTAGAATTCATAAGAAATCCATACCAAGTAGATACAATGGCCAAGTGAGAAAGACCATAGATGCTGTTATTATGTTGGCCATTGTAGTCTCACCCTGGGAGATACTTGAAGACTTCAAGAGAGCCTACAAGTCAAAGATGACCCCTCAAACTCTAATGGAGAACAAAATGGTCAAGAAGGGGTTGTTATACAAGAGGCTTGAAGAGATCAAGAAAAATGAACTCCAGTTGTTATTAGAAGGGACTCACCCAGATGAATTTGCTTACAGAGAGATAACAACTGTTGAGTTGAAAAATGGAAAGACAGTAAAGTACCTATCAGAGTACTATGGCCCAGAGTTCTTCTTCGAAGGAGAAGCAGAAGAACTCACTAAGGAGGAACAAGTTGTTCTCCTTGAGGCCTACGTCAGAGAGTCTTATAGACTCATCAATGGGAAGTAGGTTTCATGGTTGGGATAACAGCTCTGTGTCCAGTTCCCCAAGACAGAGTTCCCTTCCATCCTTTGACATTCACATCTACTGAAACCTGTTCCCTGGCCTGTGCTTATCTGATATCTCTGAAGCTGATCAAGAGAGTATTTCTGCCAAGAATAAGTGGGACCTCAATAAGCTTAAAGGTTTTGGCTGCATTGGTTCAGGGGGAGTTTGTTGGACCAAAAGAACCAATGAGCCTGATCAGAAAAACCTTTAAGTCCCACAGACATTACAACAACTGAAGTAGTCTGCAACAGCTGAAGACATCAACTGATAACAAGGTCTGAAGACAAAGTCTGAAGTGAAGAGCTGAAGACAAAGTCTGAAGTGAAAAAGCTGAAGACAAAGTCTGAAGCTAAAGAACTGAAGACAAAGTCTGAAGACAAAAGCTGAAGACAAAGACTGAAGACCAAGTTTCAGATGTTGTCACAACAGCTGAAGAAGACCTCTTCAGTAGTTGTGATGGTTTCCTTTCAGTAGTTATTTTCCTTTCAGTTCTTTTGTAATCAGTAGTTTTATGTTTCTTGTAATCAGTACTTGTAGTTTCAGTAGTTTTAGTTTCATCTTGTACTTAGCATACTCTGAGATGTTCTCAGTTGTTGTGAACATTCTCAGTAGTTTGCTTACTTTCAGTTGTTTGTAATAATTCTGTTAGATGTCACTATCAAGTGACATCAGCAGACGTCACATTCCTTTATATAAGGAATGTTGACCTAATTGTAACCGGCGAAGCTTAGCGGCGGATATACCGAAGCATTTGTGCATGAATGATATTATCCCTTTTGCAGAAAACCCTCTTTCTCTATAACCGTGTACTGTTTCATTGAATATCTTTTGTGTTCTTGCTATATTTGTCTAATTCTTGTTCTAATTCCGCTGCAATTCAACTCTAATTGATCAAACTTAGAACACTGATCCTGTCAAATGGTAAGTGGAAGAGGTTCAGGAATGACAACTATGGAATTGGGGAGAAAAGGATGAGGGTTGACGACCGTCACCTAGAACAGAGGAAAGGGAATGATCAAAGGGGGTGTAAGAAGTGTGGGAAGGGTCACACAGGCGAATGCAGAGTGGGGAAAAATAGGTGCTTCAAATGCGGGGGTGAGGGCCATTACGCTTAGGAGTGCAAGATACTGAGATGTTACCAATGCGGAGAAATAGGCCCCTTGGGCTGGGATTGCAAGAAGGGTGGAGTAGGAAGCTCAGGAACCCAGACTATAGGGGATAAAAGGAAGAGTGAGAGCACCAAAGAAAAGGCAAGGGCATTCAACATGACCCGAGAAGAAGCCAGAGTAGATCCTAAGGTAGTTTCAGGTGTGTTTCTGGTAAACCAATTGTGTTCTTCTGTGCTCTTTGATTCGGGTGCTAGTAGGAGCTTTGTATTTGCTTCCTTTTGTCGTGTAATGCATGGTAAGAGTAGGAAGATAAATGTGCCTTTCCATGTAGAGACAGCGATAGGAAAATCTACCAAGCAGACTGATATGATAGACGATTGCCTCAAAGAATTGGACGGCCATAAGTTTCCTGCTAGATTGTATGTGATGGTCCTAGGAGGTTTTGATATGGTGTTGGGAATGGATTGGTTGGCGACCTACGAAGCGAATATCATGTGTCGAAAGAAGATGATTTGTCTGATTGCGCCCGACTGCAGTTTGGTTATGGTTTACGGAGACAAGGAATGCATCACTCCACGAGTAATATCTATGATCACGGCAGAGAAGTTTATGAGGCGAGGGTATGGTGCTTACCTGGCTTATGTGCAAGATGTGAATGCTAGCGTGCCTTAACTGTCAAACGTTCCGATAGTACACGATTTCCCCGATGTGTTTCTCGATGACCTGCCAGGGGTCCAACCCAATAGAGAATCGAGTTTCAAATTGACATAATACCAGGAGCGCAACCCGTCGCCAAGGAACCATACCGGTTGGCTCCATCTGAACTCAAGGAGTTGATGACGCAACTACAAGATCTTTTGGATAAGGGCTTTATTCGGCCGAGTATCTCTCCATGGGTTTATTCGTAAAGAAGAAGGATGGTAGTATGAGGATGTGCATCGGCTACTGTGAGCTGAACAAGTTGACTGTGAAGAATCGGTATCCGTTACCAAGGATTGACGACTTGTTTGATTAGCTCCAGGGTGCTAGTTGGTTCTCCAGGATAGACCTTTGATCGGGGTATCATCAACTGAAGGTGAAGGAGCAGGATATCCCTAAGACAGCCTTTCACACATGTTATGGGCACTACGAGTTTCTCGTGATGTCCTTTGGTTTAACCAATACGCCAGCTGCTTTTATGGATTTGATGAATCGGGTGTGTCGACCCATGCTTGATAAATTAGTGATCGTGTTTGTTGATGACATCCTAATTTATTCAAAGAGCGAAGAAGAGCATGCTAGTCACATCCGCGAGGTGTTGGAGATGCTTAGAAGAGAGAAGTTGTATGCCAAGTTCTCCAAATGCGCATTCTGGTTGCAAGAGGTTCAGTTTTTGGGTCATGTGGTTAATCCTGAAGGGATTATGGTAGTCCCGGCGAAAGTTGAAGCGGTGATGCAATGGAGGTCCCCAAAGACGTCATTCGAGATCTGTAGAATCCTGGGTTTAGCGGGCTATTACAGAAGATTCATCCAAGACTTCTCCAAGATAGCTTCACCATTGACCAAGTTGACCCACATAGATGTGAAGTTCATATGGGGTTTGGAGCAGGAGAATGCTTTCGAGGAGCTAAAGATGAGATTAACTCAAGCCCCTGTCTTGACATTGCCCGAAGGAAGCGAAGTCTTGGTGGTCTACTCGAATGCTTCATATTCGGGATTAGGTTTCTTGTTGATACATTGGAGGAGGGTTATAGCCTATGCGTCCCGACAGTTAAAGATCCATGAGGCTAACTACCCTACTCATGACTTGGAGTTGGAGGCTGTGGTCTTTGCATTGAAGATTTGGAGGCACTACTTGTACGGGACGAAGTGCACCATCTTCACTGACCACAAAAGCTTGAAATACTTCTTTGAGCAGAAGGATTTGAACATGAGGCAAAGGAGATGGTTTGAGCTTATCAAGGACTATGATTGTGAGATCCACTACCATCCGAGCAAGGCCAATGTGGTGGCGGATGCCCTTTGCCGAAAGGAGTGTCCCGAGCCGATATGAGTGAAGGCTTATCAGTTGGTTATGACCTCTGACGTGATGAAGCAGGTCAAAAAATTTCAGGATGAAGGGCTAAAAGAAAATCAGATTAACTCCGAAAGGATGAAAGGCCTAGTCACCGAGTTGGGGGAGAACACTCTTGGTGTCAGGACCCGATCAGGGCGGGTGTGGATTCCTCGTTATGGGGATCTACGCAGGAAGATCATGGATGAGGCTCATAAGACTCGATACATAATTCATCCCGGTGCTATGAAAATGTATCAGGATATGAAGAAGGATTATTGGTGGCCAGGAATGAAGCACGACGTAGCGGAGTATGTGAGTAAGTGCCTTACTTGTTTGTAAGTGAAGACGGAGCATCAGAAGCCATATAAGAAGATCCAACGCTTGGATATACCCAAGTGGAAATAGGAGCACATCACCATGGACTTCATTACGAAGTTGCCACGTACGGCAAGGGGATACGATGCCATATGGGTGATAGTTGATCGTCTGACGAAGAGTGCTCACTTTCTACCGATCCGCGAGACGTATTCATCTAAGAGGTTGGTGGATCTGTTCATCAAAGAGATTGTGACTCTTCATGGTGTACCGGTGTCTATCGTGTCTAATCGTGACACTCGGTTAACATCTAAGTTTTGGAAGATATTTCATGATGCGATGGGGACGAGGTTACATATCAGTACCACTTACCATCCTCAGACAGATGGTCAGTCGGAAAGAACCATTCTGATGCTTGAGGATATGCTACGAGCATGCGTCATTGAATTTGGTGGAAGTTGGGATGAATACTTACTGTTAGCAGAGTTCTCATATAATAACAGTTATCATGCCAGCATTAGTATGCCTCCATATGAGATGCTATACGGTAGGAAATGTAGAACGCCTGTATGTTGGGGTGACATCAGGCAAAAGGAGTTGGGGAGCATTGAGGTGATCGAGGCTACGACCAAAAAGTTGGAAAAGATTAAGGCCTTTATGAAAGCAGTGAAGGATAGATAGAAGTCGTATGCCAACAAGTGATGTAGACCGATCGAATTCAAGGTGGGCGATAGAGTTATGTTGAAGGTCTCGCCTTAAAAAGAGATCATCCGGTTCAGAAAGCGAGGAAAGTTAAGCCCGAGGTACATAGGGCCTTTTCGAATCATTGCTCGAGTAAGAGAGGTGGCTTACAAGTTAGAGCTACCTAATGAGTTAAGTGGAACGCATTCGACGTTCGATGTATCTCATCTGTGGAAGTGCTTAGCCGATGAAGATATGATCGCGCCACTTGAGGATATCGAGGTAGATGAACGGCTCAATTATGTGGAGTAACCAGTGGTCGTCATTGATAGAAAGGAGAAAAGGATGAGGAATAAAGTGGTTCCACTTGTGCAAGTACAGTGGAGACACAGGAAGGGGTCAGAGTCCACTTGGGAAACCAAGGAAGAAATGAGACGGCACTACCCAGATCTCTTTAAGGAGTGACAGGTTTTAGGGACGAAACCTATATAAGAGGGGTGGACTTATCACACCCAGAAATCAAAAAAAAAAAAAGAGAGAAAAGAAAAGTAAAGGAGCAAACAGGATATTATTTCAAAGCAAGGGGTTAAAAGTCTGCAAGGGTCAAACCTGCCCATAATGGGTTCAAAAAGGTGATATGGTAGCCCATACCCCCTCTTTTATGCACGCAACTTTCTTCTAGTGAGAGAAAGAAGCTCCCATCTTGTTTTAGAGAGAGAAAGTGGAAAGTTCTTCAAAAGGTAAGATTTTAAGGTGTTTCTTCTCGGTTTCAGGCGGGTTCCAGCTTCTGGATTTTGTTCTATGTGTTTACTTGCTTGTTTTCGTGTGTTTAGGTGCTAGAACTCCAGATTGCTCTTGGGTTTGAGGTGTTTTACTTGAAAGTTGTTTAAGGTGAGTTCTAGATCCCCTCTTTTACTTGTTTTCTACTTGTTGGGGCTGAAATGTGTACTAAAAAATGATGTTACTGGGCAAAACTATTTTTTCCACTATTAAAATGACTTTTTACGAAAATGTATGTGTTTTAAAGATTTCCATGATGTTGAATAATTGTTTGTTATGTTTAAGTGTGTATCTTGATAGATCTATGCTAAGGGTATGTTTAGAAATGATAGGAATAGGAACTGCATAAGTTGAATCGCATGTGATAGACTGAGTGTTCGCTGTGGACACTAGCCGTCCGCTGTGGACACTTGAGCATGGATAAAGTGTCCGTTGTGGACACTTAAGACATTTAGACTATCCGCTATGGACTTTGCATGTCCGCTGTGGACACTTAGGCATTTAGACAGTCCGTTGTGGACTTGGCTGTCCGCTGTGGACACTTGTTGTGACATCAGGTAATTTTCCGTTACCAAACTCCGTTAGTTCCAATTGGTCTTGCATACACGTGTTGTGAGCACACACTAGTTGTCGTTGAACGTTGGTGACTTAATAATAATTAACAATGGTTATCTTGTAATAACTTGATTAATAATGTTGATTATTAATTTGTAGTTATATGATTTATGAATTTTGAATATTATTTGTGAATTTTACCTTGTAACGTGTCAACGTGTTATATTTATTTCATGTGTTTTGTTATTACTGGAAAATATACATGATTGTTATTGTTGGTTAGTAATGCTTGTGTTTTGTAGTTAAAAACAAACTAAAAAGTGAAAAAGACTAGTTTTTTTTATAAAAGTTAAACAAGGGAGGTTTATTTTGTAATTACCACAAAATTAAAACTTAACAAAAACTAAACCCTAATCCCCTCCCCATCCCCTTGTTACGGCCGAAGCACCCACACACACACCTTTGCGATTTTGAACTTCCAAGCCAAGCAAGCATCGATTTTGATCTAGTTTCAAGCATTCCAACGTGTAGCAAGCATCAATTCTTGATCATTACACGATTAATGGTTATATTTTAATTAGTTTTTCATGGGTTGTTTGATTATGGCCGAACCCTAGTTCGCAAATCATGAAGAAGTCAAAATTGGTGTTGGTTTGATGATGATATGATGTTAGTTATGTTGTATGAATGTTAATCTATGTAGATTATGCAAGAAATCCATGATTTTGTTATCTAGTTCATACGTTGCCAAAAGTGGAAACTTTTCTTCATGATAATTTATGTTTTGATGAATTGTTGATGTTAAATGGATGATTATGAATGCTATGAATTAGATTAGGTATAATATTGATGAATCTATGATTGAAATTGAGTGGTTGTTCATACCTTACTATTAATAGTAACTTTTATGCATAAGATTGATGAATTATGATGAATTGATGATGTTTATCATGTTTAGATGATTGTTATGAAATTGATTGCTATAAAGTTGATGAATTTTTGAATGAATTTGGATGTTAGATTGTTTTGGTTGTTACTTTCCCGAAGGGAAACTTTATTATGTAGATCATTGGATATTGTTAATTTAGCATGTTTATGATGTTAGGATCATGTTAGAATGTTTTTTTGATGATGTCTAAGGGGGTAGATTGTGTGTTTGGGTTGTATAAATACTTGATGCACAACTTTGGAAATTTAGGCTTTTTAAGGAATATACATGATAATGGATGGTGTATGATGAGCTTTATAGCACTTAAGGGTTAGTAATGTGACATAGGTGAATAACTTGTATGATAACCATGTATGATGGATTGCTATACTTGATCAAACAAGAATTTAACTTGACATGTCACCAACGGGTCAACTTGGTCAAATGAGTCTTGTTTTCTAAAACCTTTGGTCAATGTGGTTTTTGAGCACTTAGGGTTGTTAAGTTTTCTATGTGCATGTACTTATGTACTTGTGTGTTCTAGGTAACCTTTGAAGGGTTGTCTTTCCACTCATCATTAGCTTTTACAATCATTCGTTTGCGTACCAGGTGAGTTCAATTCCCCACTTCTACTACTTCCCTTTTTGGGGGAGAAAGCATACTTGTTTTTAAAAAGCTTTACTGATACAACATGTGTTTGGTAAGACATAGTGGGTTATACCATAGAAAGTCCTCACACTTTTGGATCGTTAATTAAGGAATCTAGCGGGAAATTTTGGGTAGTACTACTGGGTCTGACAAGCCCCACCCGGGTGTTCGGAAGTCAACGGGTGCAATATTGTCCTAAACGACTAACAGCATCACAACATGGTATGTCGTGGTGGGAGGCAAACAGACAAATATAGTCAGCTTCGATCGCGAAATCACTATTGTTCTTTACTAATGAAATTAGACTAGCTATCTATTTCAATGCACTTGTTTATATTTTTACTAACGCTACTGCTTATGATTGATTACAAACTCTTGAACTCACCAACCATCGTGTTGACACTTTTAGTATGCTTTTCTCAGGTCATTTCTAGTAGATGCCCATAGGAGTATGCACGTGTCAAGCATGCTTTGTTCAAACATTGTTTACTTTTAATTTAGCATTTACTTACATATTTTGGTTTGGGCGCGTGTTTTGCGCAGTTTACAATTAGTTCCTTGTGTTTGGGTTATTAACAAAATGCTTTCGCAAATATTTTAAAGTTTTAAACTCTAATTTGTTTAAATGTTGCATATAGAGTCATTTTGAGTAACTAATGACTGAGATCCTGGTTTGTTCACACGCCTTGCGGTAAAACCCCACGCATGGAATTTAAGGGTGTGACAGATTGGTATCAGAGCCATTGGTTTTAGGGAACTAGGTGGCATACACACTAGACTATAACCGCACAGTTTGTTAGTTTCTTGTTACTTATCCCATACTGTATACTCATTGGCATACACACCACGTACATTGCAGCATGGCATCGTCTTCACGGGCTCTAGGTAAGAGGCATGCACGTTCCGAGTCACCTCCTCCTCCTCCTGTACCTGATAAGGGATCTAACTGGCCCAGACATCCCTATCCTTCTAAAGAGATAAACTGGGATCAGCCTTTTGCACCACCTGAGCGCGACGCTCCATGGAATTAGAGTCACTATCCCACCTATGTTGATCGTATGGTCTACAGGGAGCATGTTCTAGCTATAGCTACTATCGGACCTAGGACTAGGTCAGCAACTGCCTCTATGGCACCTACCCTTCCTTCTCTGAGTATTCCTCTCGAGCAGGCGGTTGCAACTTTGGTTGCTACACTGGACACTAAACGACAGCGCATCGGAGCACTTACTGACAAGAACTCCATTTTACGACACGAGATGCGTCAGCTCTGTTTACCGATAGAGAGACTTCAGGAGCGACTCTCGATGTCTATTGGTGGGCATCATACCTTGGCCAGTAATGTTTTTGCACTTACTGAGCGCATGTCTGCACAAGAGCTTCACAGTGTAGGGACAGATGATAGATTGACTGAACTGGAGGCACAACTAGCAGCACTTCAGATTGTGGATGCCCCTGCACCTGGGGAAGACCCTAACGAGGAAGACCATGAAGAGGAACCTGAAGAAGAACCAGAAGAGATGGAAGAGGATAGTGATGGATCTGATGTGTTGGATTGATTTATACATTCATTTGACTTGGACTACGTAGTGTTTCTTTTCTTTTGAAACCTATATGGGAAGGGTTGTTTCCCACCCAACTAACAAACTAAAAATTTTGACATTGATAGAATATTTTATGACTCATTTACAATTTATTTGTCTTTGGTTATTATTTTGGTTATAAATGTTGTGGTTGTGACAAATTCATTATTTCTTACTATTTACCATACTTCAATGAGATTAATATGTTGGATGTTACTTATTATTGTATTTGTGAATGTAAAGTGAAATATGGACGGTCGTGGTAGAGGACGTGGACGTGGTGCCGGTGGACGTGGTGCCGGTGCTGTAAACATGACCCTAGCTGAGTTAGCCGCCTTAATCAATCAACATGTGCAGGCAGCACTGGGTGCTCAAGCTGCCCAATTTGGAGGTAATTGATGACCCTGGTCATCATTTACGTAAATCTCCTATTAGATGGTTAATACGTTTGGTTTTACTAAACAATCCAAAACATTGAATACAGGACCGCGAGCATGCACGTATATGGCGTTCATGGCCTATAAGCCTCACACATAGAGTGGAGCTGAAGGAGGCGTAGGGCTTGTGCAGTGGTTTGAGAAGACCGAGTCGGTTTTCGCCAAGTGCAACTGCCCGGTGGCAGATCAGGTGAAATATGCCACAAGGACACTTGAGGGTACAGCGCTCTCATGGTGGAATGCACAGGTGTAGATGCTTGGCCAGGCGATGGCAAATGCTTTACCATGGGATGAGTTTAAAGTGATGATAATGGAGGAATATTGTCCCTGCAATGATGTCCAGAAACTGGAAGCTGAGTTCTGGCAGTTGAAAATGGAAGGATCTGAGATCGAGGCTTACACTACGAGGTCTCATGAGTTGGTGACACTTTGCCCTGGCATGATCAACCCGCCGATCAAATGAATTGAGCTTTATCTGTGTGGCTTGGTTCCAGAGATACAAAGTATGGTGACTGCTGCAAACCTCACTACTATCCAGCAGGTTATTCGATTGGCTCACAAGCTTACTGACCAAGCGATGGAGCAGGGAAAGTTACCCAAACGGGCTGCTGTGGCAAGTTTTCCTGATAATAAGCGCAAGTGGGATAACTCTGGCAACAAGGGATCTTCGTCAAATAGCCAATCTCAGCAACAACAGCACACTCAGCAGCATCACCAGCAAAGAAGGTTTTACAACAACCGTAGTTTCAATCTGTCATCTTCTTCAACTTAGGGACAAAGGTGGATATGTGGGGAAGTATCCTAAATGTAATCGATGCAACTGCCATCACACTGGCAGGTGTGACAACTTTCAATGTCAGCGTTGTGGTAAGGTTGGACACGTGGCAAAGGATTGCCATGGTGAGTGGATGAAGAAGCCCCAACAACCCCAAGAAACACCAAAAGGTTGTTTTGAATGTGGAAAGGAAGGACATTACAAGAGGAATTGTCCTCAGTTGAAGAAAAATGGGAATGGTGCAGGAAACAGTGGAAACAACAACAACAACGGCAATGGTGACAATACGGGTGGCAACAACGGTGGAGCTAAAGGGAGAGCCTTCGTTATGGGTTCAGGTGAGGCTCTAAATGACCCTACTACTATTACTGGTAAATTCCCTGTTAATGGTCGTTTTGCTAATATATTGTTTGACACTGGAGCCGATAGGAGTTTTATCTCTACTAAGTTTAGTAGTCTCTTAAGTGATATGCCTTCTCCATTAGAATCTAAATATATGGTAGAATTAGCTGACGGTAAGAAAATCCACGTGACACACATCCTTAAGGGTTGCAAGATAGAACTTGCTGGTCATAATTTTGCATCGACCTCATACCTGTTACGCTTGGGAGTTTCGATGTGGTTGTGGGCATGGATTGGCTTTCCGAGAAGCAGGCAGAAGTCATTTGCCATGAGAAGGCTATCCGCATTCCTCTCCTGGACGGGGAAATTCTCTCAGTTAAGGGCGAGAAAGGGGGTGCTGTGATAGGCATCATATCATTTATGAAAGCGCAGAAGTGGCTACGTAAGGGTCGCTTAGCTATATTAACCCTTGTGACTGACAAGAAACCGGAGGAAAAGAAGATAGAGAACATTCCAGCAGTTCGAGACTTTCCAGAGGTGTTTCCAGAGGATCTGACTGGATTACCACCTCATCATCAAGTTGAGTTTCAGATTGATTTGACTCCCGGAGCAGCCCCGATTGTGAGAGCACCTTACCGGCTAGCCCCGAACGAACTGCAGGAACTGTCGACACAACTGCAGGAGTTGTTAGATAAAGGGTTTATCGACCGAGCTCATCACCTTGGGGAGCACCTGTTCTCTTCGTCAAGAAAAAGGATGGCACATTTTGAATGTGTATGGACAATAAAGAATTGAACAAGGTTACAGTAAAAAATCAATATCCCTTACCTCACATAGATGATTTGTTTGATCAACTTCAAGAATCAAGCTACTGCTCTAAGATTGATTTGAGGTTTGGGTATCCTCAACTGAGAGTCCAAGAGGAAGACATCTCGAAGACCACGTTCCATACATGTTATGGTCATTATGAGTTCTTGGTCATGCCATTTGGGTTGACAAATGCACTAGCAGTGTTCATGGATCTCATGAATTATGTGTGCAAACCCTATCTCGATCAGTTTGTTATCGTGTTTATCGATGACATATTGATCTATTCAAGGACCAAGGAAGAACATGAAGAGCACTTACATCTAATCTTGGAATTAATAGGAAGGAACAACTGTATGCCAAGTTTTCCAAGTGTGATTTATGGATACGTGAAGTATAGTTTTTGGGTCACATTGTTAACGAGAAAGGAATACATGTTGATCCAGCAAAAATTAAGGCGATAAAGAATTGGTCGGTTCCCAAGATGCTTAGTGAGATACGGAAATTTCTTGGACTAGCAGGATATTATCGGCGATTCATTGAGGGATTCTCTAAGATTGCTCAACCTCTCACAGGATTGACTCATAAAGGAACAATGTATAAATAGGGTGACAGTCAAGAGTCTACTTTTCAGTTGTTGAAGCAAAGACTGTGTAGCGCACCGATATTGGCATTACCGGAGGGAAGTGATGACTTCGTGGTTTATTTTGATGCTTCTATCCAAGGACTTGGTTGTGTCTTGATACAGCATGATAAGGTGATAGCCTATGCCTCGAGACAACTAAAACTACACGAGAAGAACTATACCACGCATGACTTGGAGCTGGGTGCGGTAGTTTTTGCCTTGAAGATCTGGAGACATTACTTGTATTGTACCAAGTGAACTATCTACACCAATCATAAGAGTCTTCAGCATATCTTCGAGTAGAAGGAGTTGAATTTGAGGCGGCGACCCTGGGTGGAATTGTTTAATGATTATGATTACGCTATCAAATATCACCTAGGAAAGGCAAATGTGGTCGCTGATGCGTTGAGTAGAAAGGAAACTGCTAAGCCCCGATAAGTGCGAGCTTTGCAGCTTACGATTAGCACTCACTTGCCTGAACAAATCCGAGAAGCTCAGACAGAAGCCTTGAAAGCGGAAAACATTGCGTCTGAATCTTTACGTGGAATGGTCAAATAGTTTGAAGTGAAAGCGGATGGAATTCGTTACTTCATGGACAGACTCTAGGTGCCTTTGTATGGAAACCTAAGGGACTTGGTTATGAGTGAAGCTCACAAGTCTAAGTACTCTATACATCCTGGTTCAGACAAAATGTATCATGACCTGAAGGCGCACTATTGGTGGCCTAATATGAAGGCGGACGTAGCTACGTATGTGAGCAAGTGCTTAACCTGTTCGAAGGTTAAAGTTGAATACTAGAAGCCATCCGGATTACTACAATAACCTGAGATTCCTTTGTGGAAGTGGGAACAGATTTCTATGGATTTCATTTCTAAATTACCCCGGACTCCTATTGGTTGTGACATGATATGGGTGATCGTAGATCGATTGACCAAGTCTGCTCACTTCTTGGCAATCAATGAAACTGATAAGATGGATAAGTTAACTCGTATTTATCTGAAAGAGGTAGTTTGGAGACACGGTGTACCGATCTCAATTATTTCTGATCGTGATGCTCGTTCCACATCATATTTCTAGCAGTCGTTACAGAAATCTTTAGGTACGCGCCTGGATATAAGCACTGCTTATCATCCACAGACGGATGGGCAAAGTGAACGTACTATTCAAACATTGGATGACATGTTACGTGCTTGTGTGATTGATTTCAGGAATAACTGGGAAGTTCACCTACCATTGGTGGAATTTTCTTACAACAATAGTTATCACACCAGCATTAAGGCAGCACCATTTGAGGCTTTGTATGGGCGAAAGTTTAGATCACCAGTTTGCTGGGTGGAAATTGGTTATAGTCAACTAACAGGCCCCGAGTTGGTACACGAGACTACTGAGAAGATCGTATAGATAAGGAACCGTATGGCTACAGCACGTGGCTGATAGAAAAGCTATGCAGACAACAATGGAATCCTTTGGAATTTCAGGTCGGCGACAAAGTTTTACTGAAAGTCTCATCGTGGAAAGGTGTGATTCGATTCGGCAGAAGAGGCAAGCTTAATCCGAGATACGTTGGACCATTTGAGATTCTGGAAAGAGTAGGTCCAGTGGCGTATCGATTAGACCTACCTGATTCGTTGAGTGGAATTCACAATGTATTTCATGTCTCAAATTTGAAAAAGTGTTTATCGGATGAGACGATGGTTGTTCCACTGGAGGAAGTGCAAGTAGATGAACAACTACGGTTCATTGAGGAACCAGTTGAGGTGATGGACCGTGAGGTCAAGACTCTTAAGCAAAGCAAGATACCCATAGTCAAAGTTCGTTGGAACTCGAAACGTGGACCGGAATTCACATGGGAACGTGAGGATTAGGTGAAGCTTAAGTATCCTCATCTGTTCGAAACAACGATGTCAACCGGCGAAGGTAATGATTAAATTTTAGGATGAAATTTCTTTCAACATGGGGATAATGTGACAACCCACTCGAAACTCACCCGATTTCTTTATGCCAATGCAGTAGACCAGTGATGTAACACAACCATGTAACTTAATTTTCGAGACGAAAGTTCTTTCAACATGGGGATAATGTGACATCCGGTAATTTTCCGTTACCAAACTCTGTTAGTTCCGTTAGGTCTTGCATACGCGTGTCGTGAGCACACACTAGTCGTCGTTGAACGTTGGTGACTTAATAATAATTAACAATGGTTATCTTATAATAACTTTATTAATAATATTGATTAATTTGTAGTTATGTGATTTATGAATTTTGAATATTATTTGCGAATTTTACTTTGTAACATGTCAACGTGTTATATTATTTCATTTGTTTTGTTATTAGTGGAAAATATACATGATTGTTATTATTGGTTAGTAATGCTTGTGTTTTGTAGTTTTAAACAAACTAAAAAGTGGAAAAGACTAGTTTTTTTATAAATGTTAAACAAGGGAGGTTTATTTTGTAATTACCACAAAATTAAAACATAACAAAAACTAAACCCTAATCCCCTCCCCACCCCCTTGTTACGGCCGAAGTACCCACACACACACACCTTTGCGATTTTGAACTTCCAAGCCAAGCAAGCATTGATTTTGATCTAGTTTCAAGCGTTCCAACGTGTAGCAAGCATCAATTCTTGATCATTACACGATTAAAGGATAGATTTTGATTAGCTTTTCATGGGTTGTTTGATTATGGCCGAACCCTAGTTCAAAAATCATGAAGAAATCGAAATTGATGTTGGTTTGATGATGATATGATGTTAGTTATGTTGTATGAATGTTAATCTATGTAGATTATGCACGAAATCCATGATTTTGTTATCTAGTTCATACATTGCCAAAAGTGGAAACTTTTCTTCATGAGAATTTATGTTTTGATGAATTCTTGATGTTGAATGGATGATTATGAATGCTATGAATTAGATTAGGTATAATATTGATGAATCTATGATTGAAATTGAGTGGTTGTTCATACCTTACTACTAATAGTAACTTTTATGCATGAGATGATGGATTATGATGAATTGATGATGTTTATCATGTTTAGATGATTGTTATGAACTTGATTAGCTATAAAGTTGATGAATTTTTGAATGAATAGGATGTTAGATTGGTTTTGGGTGTTACTTTCCCGAAAGAGAAACTTTATTTATGTAGATTATTGGATATTGTTAATTGAGCATGTTTATGATGTTAGGATCATGTTAGAATGTTTGTTGATGATGTCTAAGGTGGTAGATTGGGTTGTATGAATACTTGATGCACAACTTTGGAAATTTAGGCTTTTATGGAATATACATGATAATGGATGGTGTTTGATGAGCTTTATAGCACTTAAGTGTTTGTAATATGACATACGTGAATAACTTGTGTGATAACCATGTATGATGGATTGCTATACTTGGTCAAACAAGAATTTAACTTGACATGTCACCAACGGGTCAAATGGGTCAGCTTGGTTAAATGAGTCTTGTTTTCCAAAACCTTGGGTCAATATGGTTATTGAGCACTTAGGGTTGTTAAGTTTTTTGTGTACACGTACTTATGTACTTGTGTGTTCTAGTTAATCTTTGAAGGGTTATCTTTCCACTCATCATTAGCTTTTACAATCATTCGTTTGCACACCAGGTGAGTTCAATGCCCCACTTTTACTACTTCTCTTTTTGGGGGAGAAATCACACTTGTTTTTAAAATGCTTTACTGATATAACATGTGTTTGGTAAGACATAGTGGGTTATACCATAGAAAGTCCTCACACTTTCGGATCAGTAATTAAGGAATCTAGCGGGAAATTTTGGGTAGTACTACTGGGTCTGACAAGCCCCACCTGGGTGACCGGAAGTCAACGGGTGCAATATTGTCCTAAACGACTAACAGCGCCATGACCTGGTATGTCGTGGCGGGTGGCAAACATACAAACATAGTCAGCTTCGATCATGAAATCATTATTGTTCTTTACTAATGAAATTAGACTAGCTATCTATTTCAATGCACTTGTTTATATTTTTACTAACACTACTGCTTATGATTGATTACAAACTCTTGAACTCACCAACCATCGTGTTGACACTTTTAGTATGCTTTTCTCAGGTCGTTTCTAGCAGCTGCCCATAGGAGCATGCACATGTCAAGCATGCTTTGTTCAAACATTGTTTACTTTTAATTTAGCATTTAGTTACGTATTTTGGTTTGGGCGTGTGTTTTGCGCAGTTTACATTTAGTACCTTGTGTTTGGGTTATTTACAAAACGCTTCCACAAATATTTTAAAGTTTTAAACTCTGATTTGTTTAAATTTTGCATATAGAGTCGTTTTGAGTAATTAATGACTGAGATCCTGGTTTGTTCACACGCCTCGCGGTAAAACCCTGCACGTGGAATTTGAGGGTGTGACACTTGGAATGTTTTAGTCATCCGCTGTGGACACACTTAGTGTTTCATTCATGTGCTGTGGACTTTGGTTGTTCGCTGTGGACTTTGGCTATCCGTTGTGAACATTTAGTATTTAAGTCATCCGCTGTGGACACACTTAGTGTTTCATTCATGCGCTATGGACTTTGGTTGTCCGCTGTGGACTTTGGTTGTCCGCTGTGGACTTTGGTTGTCATATGTGAACACTTAGTATTTAAGTCATCCGCTGTATACCTTATTAATGCACTGTGGACACTTAGGTTTATTCTGAAATTTGAGAATAGAGTTTTAGTGCTAATAGTTATGTTTAATGGAAGTTGATGCTTGTTTAATGTTTCTAATATTTTATTCTTTTCTTATGGGCTGTTGTTATGGATAATATTTAATATCTCATGTTAAGTGATTATAAGGTAATCGATATCTTAAAAGTATTATTCATAATTAAGTGGTTATAAAGGAATAAAAAAAGGATAGTGGAACTTAATGAATGTTACCCCCGGGCACTGTAAAAGGTGAAAAGCCTTGCAAGCTTTTCCAGTGGAGGTTCACGACCCTGGTTGTCGTTTGCTCAACTGATGTGTGGCTGTTTCAGCCCAAAGAAGGCACATCTGGGGTCTAATCCTTGTAATTGACCAATAGACCAATGGGATCCGAGTTCATGAGCAAGCTTCGTGCCTAGTAGTGTGGATCAACTGCCAAGGGTTAGCTACCATGATAAGCGTTTGCTGGTAGGGGTTCGGCATCTGTTGCCAACCAACAATATAGGCTCTTGCTTTGTGCAATTCTAGTTAATAAAAGAGAAAGATGATTAAAGAAAGAAAGAAAATGAATTTCCTAATGATCGATTATGTATAATGATGGATGATCACCAAGTGAAGTTTACAAAAAATATATTTTCTATATTATCAAAGTAGAACTCACTCAGCAACGCTGACTTTTTATATGCATATCAGTTGGCAGGTAAAGATGTTGCTGGGGATGCCACAAGGATGAAGCTATTTGGTAAATAAGGACTGGCATCCATGTCATGCTGAAATGATATTTTTGTGTTATAATACAACTAAATGTTCCTTTTATAATTTGTAACAATGATGTATTTCTTGGCAAAAGTTATTATCAACGCATGAAATGGTTTTTGTTTAACTATTCCGCTGCTATCATTTCTTACTTCAAGGTATTTCAACGTGTAAGTGCTATGAATGACCAGCTGTGAGGTTTCCCGGGAACGGGGCCTTACACGCTAACTCGACTGGAGGTTGAACGGGTGTCTAATTGACCTAGACAGTTGCCATTGTTCTGTGATAAGACATTGTAGAAGGCAAAACAACTCACAAGCAGTCAGCTTTGGTTCGAAACGCTAAGTAACTTGATATATAGGCTAGCTACCTATGGTATACATTTGTTTACTTTTACCAAGCAAACGCTTAAGCATATTTACTGTTTTAAACCTGTGAACTCACCAACCTTGTGTTGACACACTTTAGCATGTCTTCTCAAGTTGCTGGCACGCTTAAGGCTATGGTAGCACATCTGAAGTTCATGCGTCATCTATACTGTTTGAAAACAAATTCATTTACATTTACTATTTTTGCATTGGGCACCTTGTTTTGCACATTTAGTACCTATGGTTTTACAAACGTTTATGCTTCCGCATTGATTACATTAAGAACTGCGTTTTATTCTGATTTAAGGTCAAATGCTTATTTTAAAACGCATATAGTGTCGTTTGATATAACTGTATCTGAGATCCTGGTTTGCACGCGTCTCGCGGTAGAAGCCCGCCGGTGGATTTTGAGGGTGTGACAAGAACCCATCCTATTTGTGAGAAAGCATTAACCATTTTTTAACCATTGATTGAGTTATTAAAAGACAAGATCACGCGATGTGTCTTACCTTTTTTTAATAGAAAAAGGTAATTTAGAAATTTTATATACCTCTCAAAAAGTCAAATGATTCAGATTTAATATGGTGGTGACAAGTGTACAACCTACCATCTTTTACTTCACCCCATTTTTCTATTTTTTATAAAAAAGATTACCTCTTTTATTTTTATAACTTCTATAACTTTTTTATAGATTGTTATGTTTTTATAATAATTACATCATTAATTTCGTCTAATTTTTCTCTTTTGTTCCAATATGGTCTCGAAAATTTTTAAATTTTTTGTTTCATACGTTACATATTACATTACTTTAAGTTGTAGATAAATGTATGGTATGGATGTAATTTCAATGTTACAGTGATGTAACACAGTGCAACATACTTAGTTACAATTAATTATATTATGTTTATTTGAATGTACAGTGAATTACATTATATTGTAATTCTTTATAGTGAATTACATAAAAGAAACATATATAAAAAACAGCAAAAATTAAACCTTATAAAATGGGTTCAAATCCCTTTTCAAATGCAAACCCAAACTTTAAATAATTTTGACGTGATGCATCATCGTTACCATCCCCCATCGTGCGATAAAACACGGTGCATAAGGTTAAAAATGTATCTAAATTTCAATTACAATAATGAAAACACAGCATAGTAATAGCAGAAAAATATAGAATTTAAACATAAAAGCATACGTAAATCTATAAACATCATAAACATAATAAATTGTTACAATATAATCCATATAACGGAAGCACTTAGTTACAATGAATTACATTATGTTTATTTGAATGAAAATCCTGATATTTACAGTAAATTACATCATACTGTAATTGCTTACAATGAATTACATTAAAGTTGGATAACGATCTACTAGAACTTGCATCTTGGTGACCACCCAAAATAAATTCTTTTTGTACATTTCAGGTGCTGAATCAAAGCCATCACCAAAGAGCCCAACACTTTTTACATCATATTGTAATTTCTTATTATGAATTATATCGAAGAACACAAGGTGTATTACCAACAAAAAAACCCTAAATTAAACATAAAACCATACCTAATCTAGTGAACTACATTGAGTAACAGTGAATTACATGTTGTTTTGCTCCCCATGTTGATTCTATTAATGAAGTTAGAAATCTCCATTGCATAAAGCCTTAACCCATTAGATCGATATACAAGCTCCTTTGAGCCAATGTATATGCTTGTTATAGGCAACTGGGAGTTAAAAAGCAAATAATATTAATCTGCAAACTAGAGTTACAATTTACAAAGACATCTGGTCCAATCTCCAATTGTCATTTTAGTCTTTCTTGTTGAATAAAGTTACATTTTCCATTTGGTCCAGATCCAGGCAAAGCTAGTTTATATATTTAAACTAGTTAAAGAAAACAAATATACTTATTCTAAGCACTAGCTACTACTTAAGTAACAAATAAATAAATCCTGGATGAAGCACATTAGTCTACTCTGCCAGACTAAGTGATTAGCAGGTTAAAAATAATCTATAAATACAAACATAATACTCAAAGAGAGAAAAAAAAATTCAATCATTTCATTAAGCATCTTTTATTATATATTTTTATTTATCATATTTTAACCAAAAACTAATTTATTACACAAGGGGATTAAGTAATAGACTTCCATAGAAAATTGATTTATTGCATAAAAGAGCTAAGAAACAAAAAATTGAATTATTCAAATCATTTCACCAAATCATATTATTATTTCTCAAATAATCCTTGTCTAACTTTTCTTAGTCAGGTCTAAGCTAAAAAAAACCTGAAATTCGGACCAAAAACAACAAAGAAGTTTCTGTAAAAACATAAAAGTTCAAATCCATATCTAAACTAGGAAGAAATTAAATATAAGAAAAAGGAAAAAAAATAAAAGTAAAAAAAACCTGCTAGAAACTCTGATCTGAAATGATATGATTTGCGATCAAGAAATATAGCCCAAATCTAAACCACGATGGTGGTGGGGATAAAGATGACATGATGGGGGTGGTGTGTGGTGGCAGCGGCAATGTGGTGGTGTTGTTGTCGGTGGAGTGAGGCGGTTGTGGTGGTGGTGTTACCGGTGTGGTGAGTCAATTATGATGTTATCATCGTGGTGAGTAGGGTGTGGTGAGTTGATGCTTGTATTCTTTAGAGAGATAAGATTTGTAGAGAAATATGAGATTTGTGAGATGAAGATGAAATGGGTATGTGTTTATTGTTTTCTTGATGTAGAGAGAGACAGGGAGATAATATTTGTATAATAACGATGAGATGTGGTCAAAATATGGATATGATCAAAATTTGAAAGTTGGTGTCTGGAATTTTTAAAAAAGTACATAATTTAAAATTACTCATTTACCCTTGAGGTCAGCTATGCCATTGGTTTGTGTTTTATAATTTTTAATAATATATCAAGGGTGGTTATGAGGTTATTGGGTTTTTACAATTTAGATGGGTTAGCACATGAACCCTCCTAAATTGTGGGAACCCATTAACCTATTTCAGCCCATCACTATTCACTACATTAGCAATCAAGAATATCTCAAGCAAGGGTATTACCGTCATTTGACATGTTACTCTTTCAAAGACATAACCAGTTGTCAGTGTACTTTTTATCTATTTTTCCCCATTATCAAGACTACTTTTGTACTTACTTTCCCCATCATCATCATACTACCTAACAATTTTATATCTTTTGTTCTTCATAACCTTCCTCTTGCTACCACAAATGACATATAATCCCTCTTAAACTATTGATTTTCCTTTGGTATTATTTTTTGTGTTTTTGCTTGAAATTTTTATGAGAGGCGATGGTGTTGAAAAAGTCAATCCAAACATGCAACAACCTATGGACCAAGCTTTACCAAGAACACCGATTTGGTGATCAACCAAGAATACGAAGAAACTCAGATGAATCTGGGTGTTTGCTTTATCTACAACGATATTTTCAACGATCAACACCCTCCCCTATCAATTTGGTTTTTATGTTAGTTTTCGTATTTGCAATCAAAATCTAGATGATAAAGAGATGCAGATCTAGACTATTTATGATCTTAGTTTTTGATGCGGGTTTTCTCCTACACAAGTCACGACTACAACAAGTAAATAGGTTAACTTTTGGGATTTTTTTATTTGGTTTCTGTTATTTAATTTTGTTTTTTGTTAATCTAGATATTATTTTTTATGGCCAACTTAAAGTGACAAAATTTTTTTATGATTTTGTAGGTAAATTTATTTAAGCCATTGCACTAGTGTAATCTTATGTAATCTACCGAAATTTCATGGTTTTTTCATTTTTGGTGTTGTAGCATGTTGAACAAATGAAAATATAAACATTGTTAAGTATAATAGACCATTATTTTAGATGCATTTTTTAATGTATTGTTTTTTATGGTTGCAGGACCGGATAAGGATGGTCAATACAATCAGTCTCACAATGAGGAGAGTGTTAGAACACTTAATAGATCAAATAAGGAACCAGGTTTATATAAAAGATACTAAAAATACAAGTAAACAATGAGACAGAACTAAGAACAATAACATATTAATATGGTTTTCAAGATTGTTGTATATTGCTCTCAAGTTCTTTTACAAGTGTTACAAAGCATAAAAAGAAATACAAGAACCTGAGATACTTTATACTACTTCCTACAGCCGACCATACTTTTAAGGCCAGCTGGAAATACTAATCTAGACAACAAGATCAATGTAAAGTCAAAAGGCAGATTGTCTTTTGACAAGTGACTATGACATGTCATAGCTCACATCCTAATATATTACAAAAAGGATAAAAGGTACAAAGTAGAAAGTTACGGACTCTAAACCATAATCTTCATTTGCTTCAGAAGACTTTGTCTTTGAAGCTTCGGAAGACTTCATCTTTGGCTTTGGAAGATTTGGTCTTTGGCTTCGGAAGATTTTACACTTAAAATATTTTCTGTGAGAAGTGTAAAACTTCCGAAATAACTTCTACTCTGCACAATATGCACACAAGCTGGAGGCTGTTTGGTTGCTTTGGTTTCTTTGGTTGCATCAGCCTTTCAAGTATAACCTTACAAACTCCCCCTAGGCTGATACTACCAAAACAGAGAAGGATACTTAGATATTGACAGTCCTCATCAGGATCAAGACCATTCCTTTCTTCATCAACTGATGAGGATCCCTCGAACTCTCATAGTACCTTCTCATATCATGGAGATCATGCAGAGGAAGATCAAGCATGTCTTGCCAGAAATAGACATCTTGACCGCTTGATCTCTGATGACATACCACCTGTCTGGATTAGCAGCAAAGGTCCAAGACAAGATGGGTCTTCCAGTTGCAAGAGGCTCTACTTGAGTTGGAGTTAATTGAGCAACCTCTTCTTGCACTAACTCCGGATGCTCTAACTCATCCTGAGGAGTAGATGTGGATGCCTTGGACTTCGTCTTAGAAAAACTCATCATGGCCATCCTTTTCCTCCTCTTTGAAGTCTTTAACTGAGAAGACTGGCCTTCAACACCAGGTTCTTTTGTTGTGTCTTTCTCAATTGGGTCCTCTTCCCTCACAAGTTCAGAAGGATAGGGGTTAGGACTCTGCTATGGACTAGAAGACGAAGTTGGCTGAGATACAGCTCTTGGTCCAGGTTATGTTGTCTCAGGGGGTTTAACCTTTACCTCAACTTCAGGTGGAGCTTGACTTCGTGGAGAATGCAAGTCAACAATCTCTCCCTTTTTAATCTTCTGCTTGATCACTCTAATGTGCTCATCCATAGTGGATAGAGATATTGGACCAAGCCTCCTTCTAGAGAATCCATACAGCTTCAAGAAGCTAATCATCCTCTGCCTATCAACAGAATTCTTTTGACTCTTTTGGATGATGGCTCTTGACTTTGCAGCTTCTTTCCTCATCTTTCTCTTAGCATCTTTTTGTTCTTTGATAACTTGTTGCTCAAGCTGCTTAAGATACTCGAATTCAATATACTCATATGATAAGGGAAGAAGTGCAAATGCCTGATAGAGGCCTGTGGCACTCAGGTAGCTAATCATGTTTTGTGTATCAGCTTCCTTGTCTACCTAAGGTTGTTCAGTTGCCACAACCTCTGTCTTAGGGCTTTCCTGAACTGGGGAGAAGGTATGAGCATGCTTATAGAGCCTTTTCTACCTCTTTTCTTCTTTGATCTTAAGGAGCGACTCTGCATCCTCTGCCTCCTTCTTCTTATTTAACAGCTCTGTGTCTGCCAGTTCATTTAGTTCTTCTAAGGGAAAAGAGATGAGTTCATCAATGTTATAATTCCTGGTCCCCAAGTAGTTTAACCTGGCTGCCCTCAACTCATCATCCTGAGTATTTTGCCTGGTGGCAGCCTTGATAGCAGCTTCCATGAAGCCTGGAGAACCACTCGAACACTCTCCCGTTAGCTTCCTCTACCTCTCTCTCTCCTCCTTAATCTCCTCAGGAATCAGTTTCCTTTTCCCTTTGTCACTCACAGGCCTTGGTGACTCAGGGTGGAGAGAGCTTTGCCCTTCATTGCTTGGTTCATCAGTCAAGCTCTGGCCAGAGAGAGGTTACGAAACACCTTCACCAACTGATGCCTCACTGAGGGTAATGGGTGCTGAAGAAGTTCATGTCACAAGGTTCACAGGGTCATCCACTAGACTTTCAGCCAAGGCTTCCCCTTCGAAGCTAATCTTAGGGTCCACCTTAACATCCAGTTGACCAATGGTCTTGCCTACTAGCCTCTATCTATATAATCTGGATCTCAGATTGAACTCTTCAAGCACCCTTTCTTGAATCCTATCTGCTAATCTTGCAGCTTGCCTGTTTTGACTTGGGTTGGCAAGTGGAAGATCAATCAGATAGGTGCTCTCATAGAAAGGTTGGAAAAGTTGAAGATTTCCTGTTGCCCTTGAGATCTAAAGATTACAAGAGCTCTTCTATCAGTGTGATCCCTCCATCTCATGATTAGATTCTTAGAGTGATGAGATGGGGTAGGCATAGCTCTTGGAATACCCTCCTCAAACAAACTTTGTACGAGTGAGTCCACATCCATGTAGACTTGAGGAGGTTGCAGAGTATGGACAATTGCTAGTAAGGGTGGTGAATCCTCAAAGTCCATACTCTATGAAGAACTCCCAGGTTCTGTGATTGGTTGGACTTTCTCCCCCTTTTTGGTAGCATCACCCTTTTGCGTAAGTGATCTAGGTGTTAGGTCTGTCACATCCATAGGTTCTTGTGTTCCTGGTTGAGTCCTCCTTAAAGGTCTCCTAGCTAGTTTTTCCTTGAGATCAGAAATCTCAAGTTGCTGATCATTGACCCTTCTTTGCAGGGTAGTCACCTGAGATTCCGAGTGACTAACCTTTGAGACTAAATAGGTGTAGGTTTGAGTCAGCTTTTGCACCTTTAGTCTCATGTTTCCCTCATCTTCATTAGAAGAATCATGGGAGGATGAGAGACTAGGACCAAGGTCTTCTTCCTCATCACCAGCACTTTGTTCTTGGCTCCTGGATTTCCCTTGCACCATGATAGCCTCAAGTGAAGTATCAATGGGATGGGTTGCCATGGTTGAGGTCTTAATGATGTAGTCCCTTGCGGAAGTGAGAGCCTCTTCTATATGGATCTCCTGAACAGGTTCAAGAACGTGCACCTCAGTAGTAGGTGGATGATATGGGCTAGACATAGGAGAAATAAGAGTACTCATCTCTCCTTAAGCAGGGGAGGAGAAGAAAGACTCATGATACTCACTGAATCTCATGTCTTCATCATCATAGAATTCAAGGTTTGGGATTGGTTGGTTTAGATTAAGAGGCTAGGGTTATCAGCATCAAGAAATTCTTGATCACTGTCACCACCTCTATTTCCTCCTACATTTGAAGCACCCTTCACCTGAGTTTTGAGCCTTTGAGCTAGAATTTGTAGGCACCTCAGATGTATCAGCTGAGTTTGTCATGTTTGTGCTGATAGGATATTCACTTACAGGGTTAGTTACCACTGGAGCTGAGGTAGTATGTTTGCTTGGTTTTCTCAGCTCAAATCTTGGGTCAGGATCTCCTGTTGATAAGTTACCTGTAGATCCTAAAACATTCTCATAAGATTTGTTAAAACAGTTGGTAACTAAATCAAGATCAAACAGTCAATTAGGACCAGAACCTTTCACACTAGGAGTGTGCTCATTAAAGGTCACATTGACTAACTCCTCAACTACTCTAGTTCTGAGATTGTATACTCTAAAAGCCTTAGCTTGGGAAGAGTATCCAATAAAGTGTCCATCATCTGATTTCTCAGCAAATTTGGCTACTTGATCTTTGGTATTTAAGATGGTGCAAGGACATCCAAATGACCTGAGGAAATTAATAAATGGTCTCCTTTTGTGCCACAACTCATAAGGAGCCTTACCATGAGTCTTAACCACTAAAACTCTATTTTGCACATAGCAGGTTATGTTGAGTGCCTCAGCCCAAAAGGTGATGGGCAGTTTAGAGTCAGACAACATGGTTCTTGCAGCCTCAATAAGTGTCATGTTTCTCCTCTCAGCAACGGCATTTTGCTGAGGAGTCCTGGGAGTACTATATTGTCTTGTAATATATTTTTCATCATAAAATGAATCAAGGATTTGGTTCTTAAATTCTATTCCTTGATCCCATCTTATGGTTTTAACATTGTGATCACATTGATTCTTAATTTTCAAAATGAAGTTCTTCAAGATCTTAGGAGTCTCATCCTTAGTTTTAAGGAAAAAGACCCAAGTGAATCTTGTGAAATCATCTGTGATCACCAAACAATATGAGGTCCTTCCTAAACTTATTAAACTGATGGGCCTAAAGAGATCCATATGTAATAAATGTAGGGGAGTAGTGATAGAGTTCCTTTCTTTTGGCTTGTGAGACACTTTGTGTTGCTTCCCTTTCAGGCATGCTACACAATGGTCATCACTTGTAAACTCTTTCTTCGGCATTCCAGTTACAAAATCATTCTTAATTAATTTATTTATGTTTTTAAAGTTTACATGGCACATTCTTTTATGCTAGAGGAAAGATTCATCACTATTTGCTTTAGATAGAAAGCAAAAAACTTCTCCTGAGGGAGATGTTTCCTGCAGGTCCATCTTGTACATGTTCCTTTTTCTAGAGGCTCTGAGCAGGATATGTTCTTAAGGAATGACCACCCCAGGCTTGAGAAAAATGCACTCATGCTTAGTGAAAAGCATGTTGTGTCTCTGATCACAAAATTAGGATACACTTAGTAGATTGTACCCAAGCTCTTTGACAAAGTTTACCTTTTCAATGCTAAGCTTACTATTTATGACCCTGCCCCTTCCAGTAATGTAATCTCCAACATCTCCTCCAAAAGCAACTGGCCCTCCATCAATTTTCTCAAAATTTTGAAGCAAAGAGCCATTGCCTGTCATGTGCCTGGAACAACCACTATCAATGATCCATACATTTCTCTTGGTCTTTAGTTGTTCCTGCACAAAAAGAGATGTTTAGTTACATTTGGAAACCCAAGCCTCATTGGTCTTGGGCTTATCAAAGTGATTTGAAGACAATGTAACGGTAAGTGATCTGATGTTCAAGCTTTGAGGATCATTAGCTGTTGTTGATGAAGAACTTTCAGTCAGTTGGTCCTCCTTCATCTTCCACACTATCTTGGGAAGATTAGACTTGACCTTCAATACTTCGGAAGTTTTGACAACTTCGGAAGTTTTGGAGGCTGGACCTTCGAAAGATCTTGCATTCACTGCAGCATGCATTAGTACATCGGAAGCATTCCTTTCTTTCGAGACCAACTTTTCTTTCGAATGCAAGTTTTCACTTGTCTACTTCTTCACCTTGGGGCTTCCGAAAGGAAAAGATTTTCCTTCCGAAGCTAGTTTTTCTTTCTTCTTCTCAGAAGTTTTCCTTTTGATCATGTGGACAGTACTTTTAGGATTGTAGATGCAATCCTTAGCAAGATGAAAAGTACTACAACACATGATGCAATCCATTTGCTTCCTTCTGAGAGTCTTCTTTTGAGAGAAAGACTGAACTTGATCACTTTCCATCTCCATCTTCATCTTCACAGATGATGCAACATGCTTCTTAGGGTGAGGCTTGCTCTTAAAACTAGATGGTTTAGGCTGTGTAGCAATGGTACACAGCTGACCAGCCTTCTTCTCTTTGCTGGAATGAGTTAGACATGAACTAGAATTCCTGGTACTAGAGTTCATAGTTGAGTCTCAGCCTTCACCACTTCAAATCCTGCAGAGATAAACACTTGTTTCTGATTAGAGTTGAAAGTGGCCTTGATCTCTCGAGCCTTCTTTGATTTCCTCTTAGCTTTTCTGATCAAATTCTTCCTCTTAGACTTGGTCATCCCAGATTCTTTTCTCTCCTTAGGAGAATAGTGATCCTTCTTAGGATGATCTTCTTCACTCCTCTCAGAATCATCCCTTATTATCTCCTCTTCATCATCTTCTTCAATGGGGTCTATGAGAGGAAGCACATCTTCACAAGTTCCACACCTTAGAGATCTTACAGACAATAGAGTGAGTGGAGGAGCTATCTCAATAGATCTCAATCCCTGCTTTTTCTGATAACAAACTTTTGTATACAAGGATGGGGATATCATGTTCTTGAAGGTCTATTCTTCAATAACACATTTTTCTGCCCTGGCTTTGCTGATCACAAGCTTAGCCTGGCATTCAGTTAACTTAGTGATGAGATCTTTTATCTGAGTCCTGTAGTTGGTATGTTCATGCTTAAGAGTTAAAATGATTTTCTCTAAATCTTCTATCTTAAGTTTGTAATAATTTTTAGCTCTTTTGAAATCAGCTTTTAAAATGTTTAAGGACTCAAGATCAGATCTCATCTCTAAGTTATACGATCTATATCTGTTAACTTTAGCAATACATTTACAAAGATGTTCCAATACCTTGGTTTCTTCATGATCTGCAATCAGTGCTTGGTTTGAAGATGCATCCTCAACCTGAAAGCTCCAATCAAAGCCTCCTTCTTCAACAACAACTACAGCATGTTGCTTGGGCTTCTTATTCTGGGGAGCTCCATCAGTGTAGTTTGGTCTGGTTTGTGCTTGCCCATCACTTGTTTTTGGTGCCTTGTATTCTCTAGCAAAGTGTCTCATTTGATTACAGTTGTAACACTTCACTTTGCTTTTGTCCAGACCAAACTTTCCACTGGTGGACTATTTCCATGTACTCCAGATAATCTGGTTTGTGCTAGGAAACTTCCTCCCTATGCTCTTGTAAAACTTCTTGGCTCTATGAGTGAGAAGAGCCATCTGCTGGACTATTTCCATGTACTCCAGATCATCTGGATGTATACAATCCAGGTCTTTAAGGGTAAAAAGAAAGTTGCATGTGCTTTCATCAGTAGACACAAAGGCTTGTGAAGAGCTTGTCTCTTGGAATGGGCTTCCTTTGGAGTAGCTCTCTCTTGGTGTCTCCGGGAAGGTGATGAAAGGACCTTTTTATGAGTTGTCAGGGTAGCAGATGAGATGATGTTATGGTTCTCTGCAATCCCTTTCAACCACATGAAGGGCTGAACTCTGTAGATTGTTAGAGTTAACAGATGGATTTTACATGTTCATCTCCATCTGGTAGCCACTAAAGATACCATACAACTCGGTGAGAATAAGGGTCTTGAGGTTCTCAGTCCTCTTAATGACCACACAATAATGTGTCCATTGTCTAGGAAGAGAGGACATGAACTTCCTTACAATGTCCTTGTTCTCAAGAGTTACTCTAACATCCATTAGAGTATCCACAATCTCAACATACCTGAAGTATTGTTGAGTCATGGTTTTACCCGCCTTAAAGGTGAAGTTCTCAAACTGCTGTTTCAAGAGGTTCTTCTTGTTCTCTTTTGCTTCAGTGGACCCCTCATACATAAGCTTTAGTGCATCCCATAGTTGCTTAGCAGTCTTGCACTTCTTGAAGCCTCTGTAAATGGAGTTTGGAAGAGCAGTTTGGAGAGCGGTCATGGCTTTCTGATCTACATCTATCTTTTTCTAGTCTTCTTCAGAGTAGTCAGCCACTTCCTTTGGTATCATACCACCACCAGTAGCAGCTAACGAGGTGGATGGTACATGAGGTCCAGAGACAACAGATCCCCACATCCAAGAGTCTTGAGACTGGATGAAGCCTTCCGTTCTTTGGCACCAAGTATCAAAATCATCAGGAGTGATCAGTGGAGACTTTTTCATGGTACCGGTTTCCATATCAACCTTTGTGATATCTGCCATTTGAGTTGTTAAGTGTTTTGTGAAACTGAAGGGATTTAAGATGGTAAGATCTTAGCATCAAGAGCCTACAAAGCTCAAATGCCAATTGTAGGACCAATTAAGGGATGGTCAACACAATCAGTCGCACAATGAGAAGAGTATCAGAACACTTAACAAATCAAATAGGAGACCGGGTTTATATGAAAGATACTAAGAACACAAGTAAAATAATGAGACAGAACTAAGAACAAGAACATATTAATATGTTTTTCAAGAATGTTGTATATTACTCTCAAGTTCTTTTACAAGTGTTACAAAGCATAAAAAGAAATACAAAAACCTGAGATACTTTATACTACATCCTACAGCCGGCCATACTTTGAAAGCCAGATGGAAACAAAAATCTAGACAACAAGATCAATGTAAAGTTAAAAGACACATTGTCTTTTGACAAGTGACTATGACATGTCATAGCTCACATCCTAATATATTACAAAAATGATAAAAGGTACAATGTAGAAAGTTATAGACTCTAAACCATAATCTACAGTTGCAAAAGCATAAACCTTTTCACCACTTAATACAAATTGGTGAGTCTTCAGAGTTGCAGCGGAAAGTGCATCAACTTTATATAAAAGTAGATCAGAGAAAGCATGTCTTCTCTGTCTTCGGAAGAAATCAGTCTTCACTTCATTTGCTTCGAAAAACTTTGCCTTTAAAGCTTCGAAAGACTTCATCAGCCTTTCAAGTATAACCTTACAATGGTTTTTCTAATTAGATTACAGTTATATTAATGTAAGTAATTTTATATAAGCCAATGCACTAGTGTAATCTAATGTAATCTACTGAAATTTCGTAGTTTTTCGTTTTGGTGAAGCATGTTGCACAAATGAAAATATAAACATCGTTGAGCATAATATACCATCATTTTAGATACATTTTTCAATTTAATGTAATTGTTTTTTTATAATTTTTTTTATATTAAACTACAGTTACATTATTACACATAAATTTATTTAGGCTAATGCACACTACAATCTAATATAATCTACGGAAATTTCGTAGTTTTTTATTTTGGTGTTGTAGCATTTAGCATAATTGAACATATAATTTAATGTTATTTTTTGTAATTTTTGAATTTGACTGTCGTACATTACTATAGGTAAATTTATTTAGCCCAATGCAGTAGTGTATATAATATAATCTACTAAAAATTCATACTTTTTCATTTTGGTGTTGCACCATGTTGCACAACTAAAAATATAAGCATCATTGTGCACAGTATACCATTAATATAAATCTGTTTTTTAGTTTTTTATCTAAATTTTATTGCATCATCTTTTGTTTAATTTTTTTTCTTCACTTGGAAGACGTAATATGATTCGTATTAATCAAAATTCAAGAGAGTTAAAAAGCTGCAGATTGAGTTGCAATCCGCAAATCTATGGTTAGAGAAAGAAGCGACGATCAAATGGAAAGCGGAATTCGACCAGATATTGAAAAGTTGTATGTTTTGATAGAAATGTTAATGTAAAATTTTACATAACATGCATGACATATATTTCTTGTATTATCATTTATTGTAAGGCAAATCTATTTGGCCCACCTCTTTTTTATAGTTGTAATTTAATGTAGTGTAATTATATTGTTAGTATGATGTAATATGATGCAATGCTTTATTGATGCTAAATAATGCAATGTAAGTAATACATAATAAACCAAAAGTAATCTGGTGTGATTTGTGCCTTTGAAAAAAAAGAACAAATGTGATTTGATGGATATTAGGTTTGTCATAACAAAGTAGGCTACTAGGGTTCTAGAAAACATTAAATGATGTAGTGAAATTACATGTATGGCCTTCCAGCCTATGGATTCATTAAAATATTCTCTTTAAATCATGTCCATTAGATTAAAAAATATATTCAAATCTAAGGGTCATATTTAGTTAATGGGTTTTCACAAATAGGATGTGTTCAGAAGAATGAAGTCATGAAGACATACTTGTTTCCTTGTTTAAATACTAAATAGATCAAATCCAATCACTAGAATATCGAAGTCCTAAGACACAAGTATGACTCTCATGCTTTGGCCTTTCAAGGAGCTTCGTGAGTTGATCCGCAATATTTTGATCGGTGTGAACTTTGCGAATATATATCTTTCCTTTTTCAACTTCATCCCTTATGTAGTTGAATCTCCGCTCAATGTGCCTTGTCTTTTAATGTGCACGGGGTTACTTGATTTGAGCAATCATACCCTCATTGCCACAAAAGATCTCTAGGGGATCTTGAATGGTAGACTACCCATAGGTCGGCAATAAATTTCTTTAACCATGCAGTTTCTTGTGTTGCCAATGAAGAGGCGATGTATTCCGATTCTGTAGTGGACAATGCTACCACATTATGCTTTAAACTCTTCCAGGACACTGCCTCTCCATTCATAATGAAGACATAACCCAATTGTGATCGAGAATCATCTCGATCAGTTTGGAAACTCGCATCCCTGTAACCCTTTACAACGAGTTCCTCTTCACCAGATCCGTATATTAGAAACATATCCTTAGTCCTCCTAAGATATTTTAATATACTCTTAACAACCATCCAATGGCTATTTCCTGGATTCTTCTGATATCTACTCGTCATGCTTAAAGCGCATGACACGTCCGGTCTAGTACATATCATTGCATACATGATGGATCCTATAGCAGATGCATATGGGACTTCCTTCATTCTTTCTTGCTCATCCTTTGAGCTTGGACATTGAGATGCACTCAATATTGTCCCTCTTTGAATAGGCACCAGACCTTTCTTAGAGTTCTCTATCTTGAACCTTTTCAAGATTTTATCAATGTATGCACTTTGGTTTAAACCTATCAACCGCCTTGATCTATCCCTATAGATCTTTATTCCCAAAATATAGGCGGCTTCACCAAGATCTTTGATGGAAAAACAACTTCCAAGCCAGGTTTTAACACCTTCCATGGTTAGAATGTCAGTTCCAAACAGTAGTATATCATCAACATACAATACTAATAATATGATGATGCTCCGACTAGCTTTCTTATACACACAAGCTTCATCAGCTTTCTTGATGAATCCAAATTTCTTGATCTCTTCATCAAAACGTTGATTCCAACTTCTCGATGCTTGTTTCAATCTATGGATTGATTTCTTTAACTTGCATACTTTATTAGGATGTTGTGGATTGACAAAACCATCAGGCTGAACCATATAGACATTCTCTTTGATATGTCCATTAAGGAAAGCAGTTTTGACAATCATTTGCCAAATCTCATAGTTATAATATGCGGCTTTGGCAAATAATATCCTAATTGACTTTAGCATTGCCACAGGCGAGAAGGTCTCATCATAATCAACCCCTTGAGTTTGAGTGAAACCTTTTGCTACAAGTCTTGCTTTATAAGTATCCAAGTTTCCATGCATATCGGTTTTCTTCTTGAAAACCCACTTACATCCATCCGGTTTGGAGTTAAGCGGTGGCACAACCAATTCCCATACTTGGTTGTCATACGTGGATTGCATCTCTACGTTCATGGCTTCAAGCCACTTGTCACAATCGAAATTGGACGTTGCATCATGGTACATAGTTGGTTCATCCGAGTCAACTACATAGCATCCATTCATGAAAAATCCATATCTTTCGGGTGGATAGCTAGTTCTACCAGATCTGCGAACGTTTTGTGTGTATTGATCAACCACTAGATCATTATCAACCTCTTGTTGATTGCTAATATCAACCAAACGTGTATCGGCTTGTGGTTCTCGATCCTCATCAAGTTCCACTGTTCTATTAGTAGTTCCTTTCATAAGAAACTTAGTTTCCGAGAACTCAGCCTTTCGAGCAATAAATACCTTTTACTCTGTTGGATTGTAGAAGTAATATCCCATGGAGTCTTTGGGATATCCTACAAAGATACACTTAGTGGATCGGCTTTCTAACTTGTTTAGGGTGTTCTGTTTAACATAAGCTTCACAACCCCATACTTTTAAATATGATGACGATGGAACTCTTCCATGCCATATTTCAAAAGGTGTCGTATTCAGAATACGGGCGCGAGAGCAATGCGAAACCCCAAAATGATAGAGGCAGTGTGCTTCTAGCCATCATAGATCGAACCATATCCAATAGGATTATGTTTCTCCTTTCAGACACACCATTATGTTGGGTGTTCTGGGTGGAGCAAGCTGTGAGACAATCCCATAACTCTTAAGATGATCTTGAAAGGCATCACTAAGGTATTCACCTCCTCTATCCGAACAAAGAACTTTGATTGTTTTGTTGAGTTGATTTTCTACTTCATTTTTAAAGATTTTGAACATTTCAAAAGCTTCATCTTTGTGTCTTAAGTACACATAAACATAACGACGATAATCGTCGATGAAGGTAATGAAGTATCTTTCACCATTCCTTGTCATTGCTTTAAAAGGACCACATACTTCCGAATGTATGATTCCTAATAAATCTTTTGCTCTTTCGTTAGTGCCACTAAAGGGTTCCTTGATCAACTTTCCTTGTAAACAAGATTCACACTTATCAAATGAACCGTTTTCATTTGCTTCCAAAAGACCATTCTTTTGAAGTGTTTGAATGCGATTCTTGTTTATGTGACCAAGACGACAATGCCAAAGATATGATTTACTTAAACCCATTTTAAGTTCCTTGGTGCTTGATTGGTAAAACGAGTTATTAAATGATGTGTCATCATGAACCAATTTATAAATACCATTAGAAGGCATAGCCTTAAAATAAATCATATCATCCATAATAACACAAATACCATCGTTAACAAATTTCATAACATAACCATATTGTTTCAGAAGGGAAACAAAAATTATATTCCTAGTCAAACTAGAAGCATACAAAATATTCTTCAAAATAACTTCCAAACCACTTGAAAGCTTCGAGATGTAGTCTCCTTGGGCTTCGACATCAACCTTTGCTCCGTTGGCCATGTAGAGACTAGTATCTCCCTTCTTAAAATGCTTATTTCTTTTGAACCCCTACAACATATTGCAAATATGAGTTCCACATCCGATATCCAATACCAATGTGTTTGAAGAAATAACATTAAGTTTAATATGGATCATAAAGTTGTAGCTGAGGTCTGCCCAGCATCTCTCTTGTTTCTCAACTCTTTGAGATAGGTTGGACAATTCCTCTTTCAATGTCCTATCTCACCATACTCAAAGCATGGATCGTTCTCCGTAACCTTTGGCTTCTTAAGCCTCGGTTTGGTGGTCACGCTTTAGCTTTTCCCTTACCCTTTCCTTTGACGTATCCCTTGCCTTTGGCAACATTTGCCATGGGTTCGGGATGATGCCTTTTCTTTGTGCCACCCTCATTTACCGTGAGAACCAGTAAAACCGTTTTATCCATCCCTGCTTAGGCTCTTTTGAGCATTGCATGAAGTTCCCCAATGCTCTTGTCCCATCTATTCATGTTATAATTCATGATAAACGTCTCAAACTTTTTTGTTAGACCATTGAGGATCAAATCCGTGGCCAACTCTTTTGAGACGCGACAGTTCAGCCATTCGAGGCGATCAATGTGGCTTTATATCTTCAACACATAAGATGACACCGATTGGATTTCTTCCATTCGACATGCATGAAGCGCTCGAACCGTTTCTAAACACTTTACCCTCGATTGTTGAAGGGACATTTCCTTCAATTGGGTAATCATGTCGTATGCCCCATGATGTTCAAAATCCTTTTGAAGCTCGGAAATCATGGTTCCCAACATGAGGCAAGAAACTTGCACTGAATCCTTAGTGTGTTTAACCCAATCGTTGTAGGCATCATCATCATCAATGTTGGGTTTATCGGGAAATAGGATCGTCTAACACATATGATTTCTTTTCTTGCTTGACAACATCTCAAGTTTCAAAACAATCCATGAAATTATTGTGGTTGAGACGATTCTTTTCCAGGATAGTTCTTAGTGACAGGTTATGGACGGTCGGGGAGGTAGCGTTGTTATTGGCGACCATTTCTACAATATTAACAAAGTTCAATTTTATTATTTACAAAAATAAAATTTTAATTATTAATACTCTTTCATGTCTCATAGACAATTAAAACTAGAGTCCAACGTTACATTTAAATATTAGTTAGGTGACCTTTATCCCATTATTTAAATTAACAAGGTAGTATTTGACAATTGCAACCCTTTGCAACTTCTAGTTTATGAGATCGATTAAACATCTTTATGTTTAGTTTGCATGTTTAATCCCATCAACACCATCTTTATGTTTAGTTTCCAACTCAAGTCGTCCTACTTACACACACGTGTGAGTTTACACATACAAGTGGTTAGATGACCTTTATCTCATAAATACGTTAACCCCACCTCAAACATACAAGTTCCCTAAATGTGGTTAGATGGTCTTTATCCCACAAAAAGTTTCCAAATGATTTGAGTGTTATATAAAAGGATGGTGTTAAACTTGTTTAAAATGGATTTTCATTTCCATTAATTCTAGGTTTTGAAAACATTTTGTACCTTACATTTGCATACATTCAAACGCGTGGTACATTAGTAAAACCAACTTTCAAGGCTCTTTTAATAAAACCCAATTTTATTGCGAAAACAATAACCTTTAATAAAACCATTTTATTACCCATGTTAATGTTTTCAAAAAAACCGTTTAAAGCTTGTTGATTTTAAATTGTTTAACAGTGCATATCCAAATATCACATAAACAATAAAATTAAATCAACCACACAAGCATAACATACAACAACAAGTTCATAACCATAGCCAACTAATTTAACATCAATTGTTGACCGAAACAAGTGAGTTAATTAGGTCTTTCCTAAGGGTAAAATTGACACAACACTTGTGTCGGTGAACTCCCACTTGATCCCGCATCCAAATGCGTCAAGCGTCCACTTTGTGTTGTGATTCTTCCATTCGATTTGGGCTTCCAAATGGGCTTAAGTTTTTGCACCAAACTCCTTTGGGCCTTCATAATATGTTTTCGGTTATTGGGCTTAAATCCCACTAAGAGCTATAAAGCCCTTTGGGCTCAAAATTGGCCCAAACCCGAAAACAGTCTTGTTGCATCTTCTTTTACAAAATATATCCAAAATACATTTTTTCTAGTAAAAGTAAAATGCAGCTAAGCTATTTATTTTACATACCAAATGAATAAATAAATAAATTACATAGCCAAACGAAAGAACAAATACATTTAATTATTACAACCCTTTTGAATAATCAAATACAAATCACAACACATCCAAACACAAGGTCTTGGCTAGGTTATGAACATCAAAATACATATCCAAATATGTAAGCAATAACCCGAGAGCTTCCCCTTGAACCACTGATTTTCGATTAATATATAAACAAACCGAATATCACAATTCTTGTCCAAACAATTAAATCATCCAAATGATTAAATTTTTCAAGATTACGGTATGCATGTAAAGTAGAATCTTGAAAAATCAGGGGAAACATTTGACCAAAACTCTCGGACTGTTGGTGAATCAACACCAAAAAACCGAGATTTTAGTCCAGATGAAGCATGTATTCATATAACCGGCTCTTGATACCATTGTTGGGTTTTGAACAAGTTTATCAGAGTCATTTTATCCCAAATAAAATGAGAAACGCAGCGGAATAAGGATTAAAAAACTTGTTACAAATATATATAAACCATTTTATATACCTGTTAAAACCCGTAATGGATCGTTATATGAAAAAATGCTTACAAAAAACCATAGGATGTTCAGAAGACTACCTCTCGTAGGGGTTTGAGGAAGATAATCGATGAATGGCAGCTTCCAAAGGACGCCTCAAGCTAGTCTACCCTTAAGCCTCCAACAAACACCCGGTTGCTAGGATTTTCACACTTGAACGAACTTCGGTTCTTGGTTTTGTTTTCGACCGATCAACAGAAAACCAGAAAACCGGACGTGCACTTTTTGAGTGTCTTGTAAGTTATCAGAGAGAGTGGTTGATTGCAATCATATATTGCATGTCCTATGAAATTGAAATTTCAGACGAGGAGAGAGAGAAAAATAGGCGGGGCCCAGCCCTTTGTCCCATCCGCATTTCTCAAACATTCACCCGTATTAGTAAATGCGGATGAATGGTCTCCTGCATTTGTAAATGCGGATGAAGAAATTCCATCGCATTTCCCAAATGTACATCCGCATTTGTTAATGCGGATAAAGAAATTCCATTAGCATTTCCACAAATGCACATCCGCATTAGTAAATGCGGATAAGGAACCTTTATCCGCATTAGTTAATGCGGATGAGTAATCTTCATCCGCATTTCCTCAAAAGCACATCCGTATTAGTGAATGCACATGAGTAATTAAGAAATGCGGAAAAAGACTCTATTGTTGTTCAACCATTTGAATAACAATATAGAATACTCTCTCTAAAATAAATTATCCATATAATTTATCCACAACACAAGTGCAAATATTTAAAAACCCAATTTCTAAGTACTTTAAGTGTTAATATTTATTTATATGATCATATCATAAAATAAATATTGTAGGTGTTTGTCTAGCTTGTTATTAGGTATGACCCGACTTGGATCATAACGTACTAGCCACATCAATTCAATATGTGTCTTGGGCAGACCGTTTCCAACAGTATCAACAACAAGAGAGTGGAGGTTATTGACAGGCTCATCAGCCTGGGAGTAGTCAATGAAGACATCCTTCTACTCCCACTTGATGAGCTTGTAAAGCTGGAAAAGGCAACCTTGCTACAAAAAGAAAAAGGAGAAAGCAGCAAGGTTGGCCAAAGAGGAGAAAAAAAAAATAGGAAGAAGAAGGCTATGGAAAGGGAGAGGAAGGAGAGAATAGCCTTTTTCTGCTCTAGAGGCTATTCTCAAAAGGAGCTGGCACCTCATGATTATGATACGATTTTGTTTCTTTTTCACAAAGAGCAAGATCAAATAAACAAAAAAGAGGAAGAGGACTGCCAGGGAAAAGACGAGGGAGAAAAAGGAGGAAGAGGCATAACTTGCTGCTACCAAGGTGGAAGATAAGGAATGGATGAAAGCCTATTTCAAAGCCCATGGCTTCACCGGCAAGCAAGTGGTCCTATGTTAGAGAAGACCCTACAGCAACATGTCAGTGACATCAAGGCTGGCATTCGCTTAGAAAGAAGGCAGGAGGTAAGTCAAATATCAAGTGTTCAGAAAAGGCACCCAAACCAACACCTAAACCAGCACAACCTACACCTACACGTCTTCCCTTCCCCATCAAAACTAAACTAACCACTGAGCCTTACACCCCTGAACCCACACCATCAGCCTTACCTACACCCTCACCCACTGCTTCCCAACAACCACCACCACCACCTATCCTTAAACCCAAAACACAACCCAGAACCCTATCTATACCCAAACCATCTTCTGAACCTTCTAAGCCCCTAACCTTAGAAGAATTAAAGGAGATCAAGAGGAAGCTCATCAACTGCATTGAGCGACATCTCTTGCGAGGAAGAGTCGATTAAGTTGAAATACACTAATGACTATTCCAGTTCTCTCACAAGAGATGCATTCCTTGATCTACCTAGGAAGCACTGTACCAAACTCTCCAACTTCTTGCAACCAACTCAGATGTTCTTACAGAAAAAAAGAAGTTAAGAAGGAGACTAGTGACTCTGCTGGACACTAGGAAAGGAGACATGCTTTCATTCAAACCTCTCAATCCTAGAAAACAAATAGTCCAGTGGAGGTTCGATGAACCTTCACACAGCTTTGTTGTGGAAAGAGAGAATGGTTGGGTTCTGGACCTTGTTGAGTTAAAAGAGAAACCATTCCCTCATAAGAGATGCATTCCCTCAACAAGGTCAAATCCAAGTCATTTAACCTGAATACACTGATGGCTCTTCCATCTCCCTCATAAGAGATGCATTCCTTGATCTACCTAGGGGAGCATTGGACCAAGGACTCCAACTTCTTGCAACCAACTTAGATATTCTTGCTGAAGAAGAGAAGAAGTTAAGAAGGAGGTTGGTGGCTCTACTGGACACTAGAAAGGGGGACAAACTTTCATCCAAACCCCTTCATCCTAGAAAACAGATAGTCTGGTGGAGGTTTGATGAACCTTCCCACAGCTTTGTTGTGGAAAGAGAGAATGGCAAGGTAAATAGGGTTAATACCTCATCTCTGATACACTCCAGCAGATTTGACCTTGCTGAGTTAGCAGAGAAACCATTCTCCAATCCCTCCAACTCTCAAGTTGCTGCTCATATCAGAAATCATCTGAGCAGTCTTTATCTGGCTGAGCTCACAAAGTAGGCCAAGACTCAAGAAAAGTTGAAGAGGAGAGCAAAGGATGAGGAAGAATGCACAACTACAAAAGGAATACCATTCCTTCAGATGGTTGAAGGCTCAACTTCCGATCCTATAGTTAGATGGGAGTATTACTACAATTCCCATCAACTAACTCTTCAGAGGGACGCAACAAAGGATGCATGTCATTTAGAACAACAGACTTGATCTATTATCTACGAATGACTTGTACCAGCTCTTCACCACCATATAGCGAAGAATAAAGAGACAAGTAAATATCTTCTTTCCCTGGTGTTGAAGACCTTAAGGAGCAGAAGGAAGTGAAGTTTTGGTAGCATCAGCCTAGTGGGAGATTGTTGGATCATATGAGGCTGGTGTAACCAAAACAACACTTAGAATATTTTGAATTACAATTGAAGAAGTCTTCCAAAGCTAAAGCTGCTCTTCCGAAGACAAGTTGAAGATCTTCCGAAGCTTAAGTATGAAGAACTTCCGAAGGAAAACTAAGTCTTCCGAGGCTAAGTAGTTATCCTTCCGAAGTATATGAAGAACTTCAGAAGGTAGAACCAAGTCTTCCGAAGTATATGAAGACCAAATAGTTCTCCTTCCGAAGCATTCACACTTAAAGTCTTCCGAAGAATGAAGTCATGAAGACTTGCAAAAGACTCGGAAGAAGTTGATTCTTACGAAGTATAAATGACCTCGGAAGAACTTATTCTTCCGAAGCCATTTTGCCTTCGGAAGAATCAACTATGAACCAGTGGACATAAGTATGGGCTGTCTGACATCTGCTGACAACTCTGATACACTGCATGGCGCTTTCCTACTCCCATGTAGTTGACCATACTTTAATCCACTGTTCGCCTTTATCAGTTAGTATAGTTACCATACTTAGTTTGTGACAAAAGGTACGTCATAGACCTGTCATGACTGCCTAATCTAGGATATTATCTTATCTTAGATACTTTACTTCTAACAATGTAGTATTTGCTTAGCGGTAAATTCCAGCTGGTTTTACAAATATAACCGGCTGTAGATAGTAGTATATATAGTTTCTCATTGTAATTTAAGTAACCATACTTGTTGTGGAAACTATCGATTCTGCAGGATGGATCGAATATTGTAATCGTATTGTTGTCGTTTATCAGATCTGTGATGCGGAATCTCACAGACCTGTTGATGATTTCAAGTGAAGATCTGATGCAAGATTGAATGTACGATGATGAATGAAAGATGAACAATTCAAGAACACATCTTCATAAAATATATCATTCATTCATATGTATGTTTGCTAGGAGATTACAAGGGAGTTTGCAAGAGGTTTCTCTCTCACACACACTCAACCTAATGATTCTCTCACTAGACTAAATCTGTATGTTTGCTTGGTTCAAAATAGATGATTAGAGTATAAATGACTACAATTAGTCAATTTATACTCTTTACAAAAATAAATAAAATTACATTTAAGCCCTAATGATTACGCAAATATTGTTCTAAGCCTGATAATTTCTCTGTTGCTGATGCGTGACTGTCGGGTGCTGATGTCGCTCGGGACGTCCGCTGATGTTGACTGTTGACTTTGACCACGGTTGACCAAGTTTGACTTTGGTCAATTTTCTTCGTTTTGATCATATTTTTAGCATATCTTCACCGTGTCGGTTTTGGTAATCATCATGAGATTCGGCACTTAGGTTTTGGTAAGTATCATCTTCAAATAGTCCAACAATACTCCCTCTAAGATGATGCTGCCAAAATCTCATGATTATCAAAACCTTGGATGTTGATTGATGTGTAGTCTTGAAGTGCAGCCTTCTCCCCCTTTTTGGTAGCATCTTCTTAGAAGCTTTAGAAAAAAGGCATTGAGAAATAGACTTTGTTTCGGAACATAAAGACTTTGTTTCGGCACTTGATGGATGTTTCATCAGCTTGATCTTCTAGTCTCATTTTGAAGACTTGAAAATACACCCATTTACAAACACTATGGATTGCACAGGTAGCAATATCAACAACTTTATCTCAACTTCAGAAGTGAAGGAGAAGCATCAGAAATTCTTCAGACTTGACATATATTTTCCCTCAACAAAAGCTTCGGATGGTGAGGAACTTTTGTGTATGAGACACCAAGAGAAGGATTCCTAGTTTTCAGCAACTAGCAGGAGATCATTGAAGGAAGCAGGGGTGTTCACTTGACATCTTAAACTGAATGAGAAACTCAGGCATGTTGTGCAGTTCATCACCTGCAAAAGTCTAAATCCTCTCGGCAGAGGTATTGCATGGAAGTTTCACTCCTAAATCAATAACACATGTAAATCTGCCAAAACTAAAAAAAAAAACTAAAAATGAAAAATCTTTTTGGAATTTTAGATTTTTTTTAAAATTTAATATTTACAAGCATGAATCCTTCAACTGCAATGAGATTATACTAATCCAAAATCCTCTACGTCTAAGAATTTAAAGTTGGAATAGACATAGACAAAAAACAAAGTTGATTGTAAGTATGTTTGTCCACTTAAACTCACACAAAGATCTATTTTTAACACTTTGTGATATTTATCATATTTAGGTTTGATTAGATATGCTAATTAAGTACCCCACACTCAGAAGTATGGAAGAATTACACTCCTCATAAAATGCAAGGTGACACTTTATCACAACTTGAATCAGGCTACTTAGAGTATAAATTCTTATGATATGATCCACTTTGGGATTCTTTTACACTTCACTTTGGATGTTGATCCTCATTGGGATTCTTTTAGCTTTGATCCACGTTGGGATTCTTTTCTTTGCCTTTTTGGCATGCATCAACACTTTTAGTGCAAGGTCAACTAGTTCTGTGCTCAGCACAACAGAAGTTGTTCTTATGTTTACTCCAGGTCTATATTTACATACAACAAAGGAGAAATAGATGCTTTTACCAATGAGAAATTTATAAACCATTTTTGCATGGTGTGTTTAGGTAACCACACAGGCAAACACTTGGAAAAGTCATTGCTTACCAATATTCAAAGCTGGTTTTGGTCCACAATGCATATTGATTTTGTTCATCACAAATATGCTTATCTTGAATCCAAGCTGAGGCTACTGACATATCAAACAGTCTTGTCAGTCAATATTGATTTTGAAAAATAGATGCAAAAGATAGTAGATGAGTGTACTATCATTTCTCATGTAAATGCAGGAAGATTCAAAAGAAATATTTTTTTGGACTTTTCTTGATTTTCTAATTTTTAGGATTTTTATTTTTAAGAAAAAAAAGAAATAGCATATGTGTTATCAATTCAATAGAGATCATCAACAGTTAGTCCATGTAGCAATGTAATCAGACTAAGCAGATGGAATGAAACATCGGTTGTTTCTTGCATTGCCATCATAGTTTCTGTGAATTATTGATGTTCTGCATTGAATCATAGTTAATTTCTGCTCCATTTGACTCAGTTGCATCATAACATCATGAGCAGGAAGAACGTTCCTGTCATGGGAAGGGACCTGCTAACTTTTCTTGGGTTGGCAGGCCTCCATAACTGTCCTTATCACACTAGCAAATCAGTTAGATATTTCAACCCAAGCCATTATTGTCCTGAGCTGTCCATTAGCATCTTTATATGTGGCTTGCTCGTATGTGTATGATTTTGCTTTATCTGATGATATATCAGATTCACCTCCTGAAATTGTTTTCTTTCTCCAACATTGTTTTGTTTTCAAATCAACTGACTCAACTTTAGTTTGTTTAACAAAAGGAGTTTGTTTGGCTTTTGAAAATCTTTTGGTTGGTTTAGAAAATCTAGTTTTCTTTTGAATGTTTTGTGGATGTGTCCTTGATCATGTTTGTTTCTCCTGGGCATGTGATCATATTCATCGTAAGAATTATAATCATGATTATAATAATTTAATGGATGTGATCTTCTATGATATCCATTATGCCAAGCATTATTCCTATATCTGTCATACTTATGTTGTGTGTATGACCTAGGATAATGTCTAGGTGCCCAATAATCATGAATATCAAAATGTTTGAAATCATACCCATGTCGATGTGATGGAAGAGAAGAGTAGCTATGACGTCTGTTGTAGTACTCATGCTCCGATCTTGGTGAGTATGACTCTGATGGATGATAAGATCTTTGACCTCTTCTATGTTGTGATGTTGGAGAGTTGTTGTATGAACACTCTGAAGTGGTATGATTCTCCATGTCATAATTCAAGCAGTAAGGAGTAGGTCTAGATCTTCTTCTCTTAGGCTTGGATGATGAAGTTGGATTTGATTGGAACTTCACAGCCTTTTGTCTTGGTTGTTTTTGTTGCTTTCTCTTGTGAGGACATATATATGTATCACTCACAGTGTTTTTACACTCAAAAGTGTTGTGTGAATCTGAATTGCATGTCTCATAGAGAATTGGTTGTTGTTTTAGAGTTTCTAATGTAGCTTTTGAGTTTGATGGTTGGTTTGGATCAGGTGTAGAAGGCTTTGTCTGACTTTTCTTCTTTCTTTTAGATCTGGTTTTCTTCCTCTTGACTTGTTCTTTGGATTCTTGTACCTCAGGCTTCTGTTTGTTCTTTAACTCCATCTTAATCTTTGCCTTTAGTTCAGCCTTAGGCAATTCTGGTTCAAGGAATCCTGCTGGTTTGAATTTCTCATAGAGAACCATTGCCTTTTGTTTGTTGTCAGGCTTTGCTGCTTTGGATTTCTGTGGTTGTGTTTGTTTTGGATTGATTTCTTCAATGACATGATTAGTACATGTCAATGTTGCTTTGTTTGGTTGGTTGGTTTCTTCATCACTGTCATCACCTGCAGGATCTCCATCTTGACCATCACAAGAATGAAATGTTTCATTCTGTGGTGATTCTGGTTTGAGGTACAGCTTTGGTGTTGTTTCAGGAGAAGTGATTTGAATGATAGTGGATGGTTTGTCTGTTGGACGATGATCATGCATATTTGAAACTTCTTTGACTGGACTTGTCATTGAAGTTGGCATTTCTGTGTAGTTATCATTGTAAGGAGGAGGAACAACACGGTATGTAATTCCAGCACTCTTCTTCTGATCTCTTTGTGCATCAAGTAGTTCTTCCAACTTGCTGGCAGCCATCTTTAACTTTTCAAGTTCAACTTCAGTTGATGCATGATCTGTTTTTGTCTTTGTTAAAGACTCAGTGAGTCTTGTAACTTGAGCTTGAAGACTAAATCTTTCTCCAAGGAGTTTGTCTGCATCCTTTAAAAGAGAATTGATTTTATCTTCAAAGGCTTTATGTTGTATCTTCAATTCTGCATTTGTAGCCTTTTCTGTATTGATTGCTTGATTTAGACGCTCAATGTAATGTTGCAAGTTATTGATTGTTTTGGTTGTACTTGCTTCTGATATTTTGGCTTCAACTTCAGCCTTCGTGTTTGTTAACTTCACAGAGAGTTCAGATGCTTGAGTATTCAGCTTGTGATTTTCTTTAAGCAACTTATCAACTTCTTTCTCTAGTGAACTGACTTGATTTGCAGAAATTTGTAGTTCCTCTGCATGTGAAGCTCTTTCCTCCTTTATCATGTATGATATATTATTACAATATTTCCGATATGCCTGTACTTCATTTATGCATGCTGTTGAGCATAGATTGATCTTTCCGTCTTCAGGAATTTCAGGCAATGAAGGAATGTTTGTGTTGCTATGGCTTTTGCAAGCTTAACAGTTGACTCTTCAAGTTTGATTTGTTGTTGAACCATTTGGTCTTGCAACTGGTTCATCTCTTGAGCTAAACTGATGTTTTGTTGATTCAATGTCTTGATTTGTGCTTAATCATTTCTTTGAGATTGTTCCATCTCTGACCTTTCAATGCTTTCTCTGTTCTCACTCTCTGTTCGGTGAAGCCCAAGCTAGTCGCCAGCGAAGGTGTTGGTGGCGATGGTTAGGATCGGTCAGAATCAAAGGTGATTGGTGATCGAAATACCAACAATGGGTTGTATTGAACCTGATTGGAGGATCTGTGATGATTGGTGCTTCTCCAGGGAGTTTTCGAATCAAACTGATGTTAATCGGTTGTTCAGTTGTTCGCGGTTGGTCGGAATTGCAGCGGTAATGGTTGGTGTTTTCGGTTGTGGTATCAATTAGAAGATTGGTGGTCGGAAGTGGTGTTGTGTTACTCCGATTGGAAGATCGGTGATGAAGGTGTCGATGATGATAGTCGATGATGTGGTTATGTTTGATGAGTGTTCACACCGACGGAGGGGGTTCGTCAGCTGTGGGCAGATGCAAAGGCAGTGTGTCCGTTGTAGGTGTGTTGACTTGTTCTTTACTTGTCACCTGTGGATGAGTTGTGAATGTCCGCTGTGGTTTCAACTCGTTCGCTGTGGACACTGCGGACAGAGTTGTGTATGTCCGCTGTGTAAAATGAAAACATACCTTCTGTTTGATTTGATTCGATGTCCGCTGTGGACCTTTTGTTTGTTCCGATGTCCGCTATGGAATTGATGATTCAAGTTCGCTGTGGACAATTTATGTTCTGATGTGCGTTGAGTGTGGTGTCCGCTGTGAGTGTGTTTGCTGATTAGTGATGATGGTCGTCCGCTGTATGTTCAAAGTTTGTTGTGGATGTAGTGTTTGCACATCCGCTGTGACTGAAATCGTTCACTGTGGATACTGCGAACAGGTTGTTTAAGTCCGCTGTGTGTTGTTTTGGACCTATTCAATTCAAGTCCGCTGTATGTTGCTTCTGTTTGTTTCTGTGTTGATTCAACGTCCGCTGTGATGTTAAAAGTCTGTTGTGGATGCTGTTTTATGTTGTGGACAGATTTATATATGATGATTGGGTCAGTTGTGGATGTTGTTTGTTGTATTTGAAGATGATGAATGTGGTTATGAATGATGATAACTGATATTGGTGAGTTGTGTGTGATGTATGATGTTTGATGGTGGGTGAATGAGTGTGAACAAACTTCTGCTCGTCTGCTTTGAACTTAAGTGTAAGCTGAAAAGATTATCACATTCTGCTTTGAACTTAACTGTAAGCTGAAAAGATTATCACATCAGCTGTGAGTGTTAACACATCAACTGTGGATGTATTTCTTCATCAGCTGTGAATACTTAGACAAATTGGATGTTTGTCAGTAGTGGACTTAGTGTATCAGCTATAGATGTAACACATCAGCTGTGGACACTTGGTTGCAAAAATGATAAAGATTGATAGCTGTAGATTTAGAACATCAGCTGTAGAATTAGCTCTTCAGCTGTGTATGATAGAACACTTGGTCAAAAATCAGATACAAGTGTAATGTGTATAATCTTTGTAAACTTTGATTATGAATGAAATTTCAATTTCAAATATGTATGATTGTTGAATGATTCTTGAATGATTGTATGATGAACAAATGTATCAAAATCTGAATCAAATCATAGATTTGGCTGATTTTCAGATTTCAAAACAGTTTGACTTTGAAAAAGTCAAACTTCATGTTCTTGAATGAACAAACTTTTGATTCTTGAATTTCTAATGAAATTTGATAAAATCAAAGGTTATAACAGCTGTAGATAAATGATTCTAAGCTAAAACAACAATCATCCGCTGATGTTGACTGTTGACTTTGACCACGGTTGACCAAGTTTGACCAAGTTTAACTTTGGTCAATTTTCTTCGTTTTGATCATATTTTTAGCATATCTTCACCATATCGGTTTTGGTAATCATCATAAGATCCGGCACTTAGATTTTGGTAAGTATCATCTTCAAATAATCCAACACTTGTAAGAGTCTTGTGATACTGAGTTGAGAAATAATATATACAAATATTTTAAAAACCATTCTTGTGTTCATTACCTTATTATATTATTGTCAACTTAGTTAAAGATTCTGCTTTATCAACCGAATGAAACTTAATGAGTTTGTGAGATACAAAACTTATGTTGAGAGACCAATACCGATCCTGCAAAAATGTCACTACCATCAATCAAATCAAAATGCCACTACCATGTTGTAAATGATTACGGGTGTATAAGGTTTTAAATTGGTTAATTAAGAAAATTAAATCATCATTTTGGTCTTTCAAATTATCATGTATATATGCAGGTGGCACAAGTGCTCTTAACACTACCATACTCATGATAAAAGAGTAGTTCTATGAATAATAATGATGTTTGTTCTTTATACTTGATTTGTAGAACAAAACCAAGCATCCCACACGGATCGAGTAATCTTCTTTCTCCCTGCCTTCATCTTTCCCCATCTTCCATATTCATTTTCATATATAATTGATAACGAGTAAATTTACCCTGCGTGTTGTGGCAGGAAGTAATATAAAACTTAACCTAAAAGTTAAGGATGTGAATTGCTAAAAGAATTTATAAACTAAGATCACTATCATGCTACTTTCTTAAATATGCCATTTCAACTTAAAATCCCAAAAGCTATCAATTTTCCTTGTTGCTTTGTGTGATTGTGTCACCTTATGCAATGTATGTTTTCTGCATTCCTCATTCTTGCAATCAATCTTCTTCATCTCAGGACCATTCCCTTGTTACGAATCACTAAATCAAATTATATACTAAATTCATTTTAAATAAAATCATTATAACCATGAAAGCATAGAAAGATACAAATCAAAAGCAACTTTAGGTAAAACACAACCTAAACATCTGTGATAAATACATTTGATTTGTGTGCAAACATTAATAATATGCATCCTTAAATTAATTAAATAAATCATTGGAAGAAATTAGAACATTCCAAAAACATAAAAGGGTAAAAACAGAAAACACATAGTGTTATAGAAGTTATGTGGTTTGACACCATTTAGTATATTGCTTTGCTCAAGATTCACTCCATAAATCTATAAAAAAATTGAAATTATATGAATTTTAAGAACAGCAAATAAATATACAAATAAAATGATGACTTTACCATTCGTGATGTCCCATATCTCCTAGCCTGATGTCTCAAAATGCACTTATTTTTAATCTTCATCATCACATGATGTCAAATTAAAACTTTGTTAAGCTTTGATGCATGATTGACTTTGTCCCGCACTAAAACTCACATTTTTCAACTTGTAATGCTTTGACTCATTATCTGCAATAAGTATTTAACCCTTTTTAATAGCAATTTTAGTTTTTCAAGCGAAAAGATTATGAAAGTTACCGTACTGTTTGCGGGGTTAGAAAACTGTTGAAGCATAAAAGCATTTGGTATTTTCTTCAAAAGATCACATGCTTTCTTTAATCAGCTCACAAATTTCTTGCACAATGTTTCTATGCAGCTCTTAGTTAAGAAAAACAAATAAACATATAACAGAGACTGAAACAAATCAGAGTAGAGGAGCATTATTAGAAATTATACAAAAACCAAACATGAAAAACAATTCACCGTCATTTATATTGCAATCGGAAATCGACAAATTTCTTAGATCCAACCTCACCAAGCATATATTACAACCAAATATTTTACCCCAAAAGAAAAAAGGAAATGGTGTGCAAGTCCTAACAGTAGCATAAGCCGATAAAGAGAGAGGAAACCAAACCTACATCGAAAAATCAAGCACAGCTACCGCCACAATAGCCACCAGATCTGTCCGATGTAACACTAACCAACACAAATTACATATAGAATCAGGGTTTAGGGGCATAAATTCAAATATGGACGAAATAACTTACCTGAACAGAATAGATTTGCAGCTTTTCACTTCTCGAAAGGATTATGGTGGAGAGACGGTGGATCAAGTGACGTTGTCGTCAACTTAGGTGAGTTTTCGGAAAGCTTTGACACACACATACGACGTTGCGTTAACATCCAACCCAGACCTCCTTATCTGTTTAAATTGCAAAAATTCAAAACTCAAGATGTGATGAAATGGTGGTGAAAGAAGAGATTGGCAGATCGGAAGGTGGTTTCGGTGAAATTCTCGTCGCCATTGAATTGCTGTTGGTGGAGGTGAAACGGTTTACTGGTTGTGGTGTTGGGAGTGAAGAAAGAGAAAGTAGGTAGAGCATAGTAGTGGGGAATTGAAAATTTAGCCCGGCGCACGTTTTAAAAGATAGACGCGTAAAGATTACACGCAAAAATGTCTCTCGTTTTTTTTTGCAAATTTTTTAAAATACGACATAATTTTTCTGACGTTTAAAAAAGCACGTCATCTTTATTCGCATGTCATCTTTGCAAGTCAACTATTAATAGTTTTGTAGTAGTGTAACCTATATCTAATAACTAAAAAAATATTTATAAAATCAGAAAAAAAAAATCTGCATGTCCCTTTGTTGATTACGCCTTGTTCACATCTAAGATCTATACTATTCAATAGCCAGGCGCACGTTTTAAAAGATGACGCATAAAGATGACACGCAAAAATGTTTGTCTTTTTTTCTAAAAGTTTTGTAAAATACGACATAATTTTTCTGACACGTAAAAAAGCACGTCATCTTTATTCGCGTGTCATCTTTGCACGTCAACTATTAATAGTTTTGTAGTAGTGTAACCTATATCTAATAACTAAAAAAATATTTACAAAATCAGAAAAAAAAAATCTACATGCCTCTTTGTTGATTACGTCTTGTTCACATCTAAGATCTGTACTATTCAACATGTACTGAAAATAAAACCAATATGTAATATGGATCAGTAACTATTTAAATTATTAAAATATAAATCTGAATAAGAAAACGAAAAACTCACTCTGCACCTTTTTACATTTGAAAACCAAATAAAAATAGATCTGATAAAAAAATATAGAATTAAATATCCCATATACACATGTGTAATAATTTATATACACACTTTAAACTAATATTTTTAACAAAAATGCTTGAGTAGTTCCTAAGAAAAAATCACCAACTATATGTGTACATATGTGTAAAAATAGTTTTAACCAACATAAAAATATATATATACACATTTGTAACCTTACAAATCTGAGTAGTTCACTAAAAATATCAACAATAAAAAACTCAGATTTAAACGTTGAACACCAATTAAAAAAACCCAGATCTTACCTTGAACAACAGCAAAAAAACCACAAGATCGTCGGAGTCGCCGTCGCCACCATCACAGCCGCTGTCGCTGTCATCACTTCCGTAAATGGTGGTCAGCCACCGTCTTCATCGTTGCCATCTTCTTACCTTGAACAACAACAACAAAGCACATATAACCCAGTTCTAAAAAATTATCACCAACAAAAAAAAACATAGATCTAAACTTGATATAATCTAAGTACACACTTTTAACCATATTTTAACTAGTTTTATACCCGTCCGGTGGTCGGATATTTTACTAATATAATGATGATTATTTTTCTTTGAATTCAAAACAAAAACAATATTTACTTAAAATTAAAATACAATTCGTTTAACTTATAAGTAAAAAATGACAGAGTACGTAAAAAAAAGGCAAACCAAGCTTTTTATATCGTAATGACAAAAAAATCTATCATTTGAGAAATTAAAACAACATATTAAGCCGTAAATATGACATATATGGTGCGAACTGTTCTTGTCTAGGGATGCAACAAATAGTAATAAAGACCTGAAGTCGATACATGTGCATCTATTCTCCTTTCAGCTTCTATAGTCGTTTGCTTGCTTTTTTGTCTTCTTATCAAGTAGACACAAATTTTAGGAACATACAAGATTGAACCAGCGGAATTATTATGCTTTAAGTTCTTCAAGTGGTAGTATAACATTTACATATGTGACGTGCAAATTCACAAAGGAAATAAAAACGAGAAAAAAAAAATGATTACCAATACTACCTTAAAAGGACTTGTATACATCTCTCCTTACAAGCAAACAAATTACCCAACAACTTTAAGAATTACTTGTTTCGGGCCTTAACACCTTTTGACCCGCAACCCAATCCGTCTAACTCTAAACTTATATAGTGTAGACCACTGTTGAATTCATGGATCACTTAAGGGTTGCAACTGAATACTTAAAGCAAAAACATAAAAAATTTAACATACGATACAATATAAAAAGAAATAAGTGCTTACTTGCATGTCTCGCATTCCTTTAAACTGTATTTTCATTCTATTTGCTTAGCTGATAACTCAAGATTCCCACGATTACAACTTCTACAATAAAACACTAATTAAATATCTATTATAAGAGTATATAGGTAATGCCTACAAATGAAATTTTGTATGCTTTTCTTTAAAGGAAAAGATAAAGAAACAATCAAGACTTATATATATATATATATGTCCAAAACATTCTTGAGAATGCCATTTTACCATGACCTCTTTAAGACTATGTTATAAATTGAGGGAATAGTAACTAAACTTTGCTTCTAAAGAGTGCACAAGGTCACTACATGCAATTTAGATATAACTTAATTAACTTTCACCGGTTCAGAGAAGAAAAAAGTATACATTAGAATAAAGTGTCAACATATTTTATATTTATTCTTAGTTCATACAACTGAAATATGAAAGTGAAAAACATAAGCAAGTATGCTCCTATATATTGCCAATTTTCCTAGTGTGATTTCACCTTTATGCTATTTAGGTGTTAACTCTTTATGATATGGCCATACGTGAAGGAATACTGCTGGACATAGACATCACCTACATTTCTTGTGTACAGTTCATAATTCCATATCATACGGCTATCTGTTTATCAATCGATGTGGTGAAAAGCTTAGCATCTTAACCCTCATGTAATGTTTATATCCTTCTTGGAAAGTATTTATACAACTTAAAATTATATTATCTTATACCTCGAATGTAACTTTTAGGAATAGATACTACCTCTCACATATTATTAGGTTTCATGCAGTTAGATAACAAATATTTTTGCCAAAGAAATTATTGATGTGGCCATTTAAAACGCAACCATAATCATATCAAAATTTCTATTTACACAGTTACTTTTGTTACTGCTAACAATTCAACTGCATGCCTAATTACCTACAAAAAGGCTTCTTTGTTATTACCTAGTGTTACCTGGTTACAACAAAAAATTGTACACTTTTCCTATGAATAAGTTATTTCAACAGCCTTGAACAAAAGAACATAAACCTTCTAATCCATGGAGAAATACCTAAATCCACTACTTAAATGTATGACAAATATGCAAAAACATGTTGCTCCAACCCCCCCCCCCCCCCCCCCCCATCAAACTCCCACAACATAACCACTAACACATTGGTTTATCATTAAAGTTAGTCATCAATGTTCATCAAACATCTAATATGTGGACCTCTACAAACAGATGTAATGAACTTTATCTTTAATAAAGTAAACAACACACTGATTGATTACAACTTAACACATAGCACAAAACATCAAATTTTGCCAATGTGCCAAAAACGGATATTAAGAAAAAAAACAAAAGGTTTGTTATACGGGAAATGGAATGCAAGGTGAACTCATGTATGTAGTATGAAAATGCTTATAACATTGATTTATTTCCGGTTCAACATGTTCAGCAACCTTATTATAGTTTGCCAACCCATACATTTCTATCCCTTGTGAAAACATGATTTTCATTACAAAGTTATAAATATTTATTCTTTGTAATACCATTCAAATCATAGTAATACATGTTTACTATTACATAAAGAAACCTAATACAACAAATTAAGTCTAAAAGAAAAAACCTCAAGAAGCACTATGTAAGAGTTATCTTAGAAGTGATGCTAAACAAAGATCTCTCAGCATGCAACTAAAGTACAAGGAAGTTACTTTGGAAGATTTGACCATGCACAAAGAAAATTTACAAATTGTTAAATCTTTTGAAGCCAAAGACAGAAATCTTCCGAAGCCAAAAGTGAAGTCTTTTGAAGCTTGAAGACAAAGTCTTCCGAAGCTTGAAGACTGATTTCTTTCGAAGACTTAAAAGACATTGTCCCTGACACACTTATGACAAAATCTGATCAACTTTTTGCAGCCAGCTTTGAAGACTCAGCAACTTATATAAGTTGGGGATTATCTCCATACTTTTGTCAACTATACATTATAATGTTTGCGTCTGTAACTTTTCACTCTTGTACTTTTATCCTTTTTGTAATAGAATAGGATGTGAGCTATGGCATGTCATGGTCACTTGTCAAAAGGCAATCTGTCTTTTGACTTTACATTGATTTTGTTGTCTAGATTAGTGTCCAGCTGGCCTTCAAAGAATGGCTGGCTATAGGTTGTAGTATAAAGTATCTCATGTAACCAGCCTTAAGACTAAGAATTGTAACACTTGCAAAATTACTTGAGAGCAATATACATTATCCTTGAAAACAAATACTTATGTTCTTAAGTTCTTTACTTGTTTGTTCTCTGTTTCTTTGCCTGGTTCCCTATTTGATATAACAAGTGTGATATTCTCCAATATATGAAACTATTGCATAACCATAACCAGTCCTTCAATTGGTATTATAGCTTTTTAGGCTCTTGATTGTAATATCTCACTATCTTAAATCACTCTTTAGTTTTACAAAACACTTACTTGCTCAAATGGCAGCTCTCACTAAAGCTGATATGGAAACCGATACCATGACTAAGTCTCCACTAATCACTCCTGATGACTTTGAGGCTTCATCAAGTCTCAAGACAGCAGGATGTGGAGATCCATAGTCTTACGACCTCATATCCCAAGCACTACTTCAGCAACTGCTAAAGGTAGGATGATACCAAAGGAAGTAGCTGACTATTCTGAGGAAGATTGGAAGAAGATTGATATTGATCAGAAGGTCATGACCGCTCTTTAAACTGCTATTCCTAACTCTATGCATAAAGGCTTCAAGAAGTGCAAGGCTGCAAAAGAACCTTTGGAATGCACAAAAGCTGATGTATGAATGGGTCTTTGGAAGCCAAGGAAAACAAAAAAGATATCATGAAGCAACAATTTGAAAACTTCACCTTTAAGACAGGTGAAACTATGACTCAACAATACTTCAGCTATGTTGAGATTGTAGATACTCTGATGGATGTTGGAGTCAAACTTTAGACTAGGGACATAGTGAGGAAGTTTATGTTCTCTTTTCCCAGAGAATGAACATAGTACTATATGGCCACTAAGAGAACTAAAAATCTTTCTACCCTCACTCTCACTGAACTGTATGGTGCCCTGAGCGGTTACCAGATGAAGATGATATGCAAAATCCATCTCATAGCTCATCCAGCACCTAGAAGAGTTTAGCCCTTTATGTGGTTAAACAGGATAGCAGAGAACCAAAGCATCATCTTATCTGCTACCCTGAAAACTCACCTAAGGGTCCTTTCATTACCTTTCTGGAGACACTAAGGGAGAGCTACACTCAAGGAAGCCCATTCCAAGAACCCAGCTCTTCTCAAGCCTTTGTGTCTTTAGATGAAAGTTATGGCAACTTTCTCTTTACTCTTGAAGACCTAGACTGCATCCATCCAGATGATCTGGAGTACATGGAGATAGTCCAGCAGGTGGCATTTCTCACTCACAGAGCCAAGAAGTTCTATAAGAGGACAGGGAGGAAGTTTTCAAACAATGTGACCAGTTGAAAGTTTGGACTAGACAAAAACATTGTTAAGTGTTACAACTGTAACCAAATAGGCCACTTTGCTAGGTAGTGTAAGGAACCAAGAAAAAATGGTGGCCAAACACAATCCAGGCCAAACTACATTGATGCAGCTCCATGAACTGAGAACCCCAACTAACCAAAGCAACAAGCTGCAGTTGCTGTTGAAGAAGGAACTTTGACTGAAGCTTTCACATAGAAGATGTCTCTCCAAACCAAGCCCTAATGGATGATCATGATGAAACTAAGGTATTGGAACATCTTTATACTCCTGAATGCATTGCTAAAGTAAACATATAGGTCCTTTAACTTAGAAGTAAGATCTGATCTTGAGTCCTTGAACATTTTAAAAGCTGGTTTTAAAAGAGAAGAAAGTGACTATAAGATTAAAATAGAAGACTTAGAGAAAGCCATTTCTACTCTAAAACATGAGCACACAAATCACAGGACTCAGATCAAAGATCTTGTTACCAAGTTAACTGAATGCCAGGCTGAGCTTGTGATCAGCAAAGCCAAGGCAGAAAAATGACTTCTTGAAGAGGAAACCATCAAGAACATCATATCTTCATCCTTGCATGTAAATGTTTGTTATCAGAATAGGCAGAGACTGGGATCAAGTGAAATAGCTCCTCTACACATATTACTATCAGTCAGATCTTCAAGGTGTGAAACTTGTGAAGATGAGCTACCGATCATTGATCATATCCAAGAAGAAGATGAAGATGAAAAGGATATAATGAAGGATGAACTAGAAGTGAGTGAAGAGGTTCATTCTAAGAAGGGTTGCTATATTCCTAGAGAAAGGAAGAAACTAGCGATGGCCTAGTCCGCTAGAAAGAATTTGATCAGGGCTGCTAAAAGAAAATCAAAGAAAGTCCAAGAGATCAAGCCCACATTCAACCCTAGGCTACAACAAGTCTTTATCTTTGTTGGAGTTTGAGATGAGGAAGGCTGAAGTCTAATATCTTATGAAACCAAATCTATCTTGGGAGCAAAATTACTCTAAGTATATTTTCTTCCGAAGCAATTCTTCTAAAATTGAGGAATATCTTCCAAAGTCAATTTGGCTTTGGAAGTTTTCTTAAAACTTTCGAAGGCAAATTACCTTTGGAAGATTTTCAACTTCTAAGATAACTACCTTTTTGGGCACTTTCCATAGGTGGGACCAACATCCAGATTTCAAAGTTTATCTTTTACAATAACCTTGTCTCACGTCCAAGCATATAAATAGCCTTTATAATAGATCTCCCTATTTCTTCTTCCTCTTCATCTACAATCTTCTAGCCCTAAATTACCCACAAACCCTGGTTGTTCTTCATATCTTTCTCATAAAAGCTTCTAGAAAAATGGCCAACTCTAAATCCCAAAACCAGCTAGCCTTTCCCATGCACCTTCACAATCAACATAACTAGGTTGTTCTATTATCGGCTGAGAAAGACCCTGGTTTTTCAGGGATTTGCAACTTTCTTTCTCACTCATCCTACTTTACCACCCTAACTATAGACCCTCCTTTTTATAAAGATCAACTCTTAGAGTTCTAGAGGACCTGCTAGGAGGTGATAATGGATGGTGAGAAGGCATTATCTGCAATGATGCAGGTGAGGATGGTGTTCATCACTTCAGCCACCATCAACCAACATCTGAAGCTGGATGATGAAGATGGTGAACTGCCTTTCCCTAAAGAGGTAGTCAACTGCTCATTCCAGCTGATGGGCTATAAAGATGACTTCAATCAAAATCTTCAGAAAGGGGAAGGTCTTATCTTAGTGGAAGTACTTCCTCCGTGTTGTCATCCACTCTTCATCCAACAAACATAGAAGATAGGATCAAGTTCCTGAAGACTTTTCCCATAGGTCCAGGGAATCAAGTTTAGGTATTCATAATTTTCATATACAAATTTACTTGCTAACTTAGATTCCTTTGAATATTACATGTTCCCTAGATATGCCCAGCACATTCTCAACTATGAACTGGGCTAACAGTTAAGGGTTACAGGTAATGTTCTAAAACTATGATAGATGAAGCCCGACATCTTTAAGATAATGAGGAAAACCACTGTTGGTTTTTCAGGGGTAGAAACAGCCCTTGTCCCAAACATGTTAGAGCACCCTAATCAAGGTGACAACTTGGCAGTCCCAGCCAATGTTGAACCCACACCTTCTTCATCTTCAACACCCCTACAGCCACAAATAACTGATGAAATCAACTTTACAACAACATGTTGAACATGAACATATTAGAACAATATTCAACATGAACAAGTTGATTCCCCCAAGGACCTTTTTCAATATCTCTCAATATTCAACCAACAAGAAACATGGTGCGAAAACCCATGATTCAAGTGAAAGAATTCAGTGTGTGTGTGTATGTGTGATTGTGTGTTAGTGTGTGTGTTTTGAATGCTTGAAAATGATAATAACAGATTGTTTGATTGATTGTTCAAAAGCTTACCAAGGATTAGGGTAGTGCTATTTATAGCCTATACACAAAAGCTATATACAATTACTGAACTACCCTTATGTAAACAAATATTACATAAATAATCATAAGTGTCTAAGCTATTCGCTATGGAATTAAGTCATCCGCTGTGGAGGTTTTCTCATCCGCTGTGAGAAGACTATTCATCCACTGTGCATACTTGGTTGTTCATCCGCTGTGGATGCTTGGTTGTTCATCCGCTGTGGATGTTCATCCGCTGTGGATGAACATCCGCTGTGGAATGTTCATCCGCTGTGGATGTTGTCTGCTAAATGTTCTTCATCCACTGTGGGATTCTTTCATCTGCTACACACACTTAGATGAATTTTCTTCATCCGCTGCCGATGGTCTTCATCCGTTGTGAAGACTCTTCATCTGCTGCGAACACTTGGTCAAAATTTCTTTTATCTATAGAAAAAAGAATTTTAAACAAATGTTAGTGATTGTTATGAATGCTAATAATGTTAATGTGTTATAAATTATTGTTTGTATGTTAAAACACATTTTGTTTGATTGTATGCTTTGGCAAGCATCATACTTTTTCATGCATTAATTCTTAATGCAATTGTTGAGTCCAACAATACTCCCCCTAAGTATGATGTTGCCATAGTTTTTTGTTTGTTTGATAAATGTTTTGTTTAATAATGTGTGTGTGTATGTTTATTATGAATGATAGTTGTTTGTTGTTTCTCTTGAATGTTTGCATGTTTAATAATGATTGATTGATTTCTAGTGTTATCAAAATAACACAAGCATGAATGTTTGTATGATGTCATATGCATAAAAGCATATGTATGTATATTTGTATGATGATATTGATGTATGATTGTAAGATAAGAGACAAGGAAATATGTTTGTTTGTTTGTTTCCCCAGTTGTCTATTTAGAAACCTCATGAATGAGATGGTCCTGCTTCTTCAATTTGTTTCTGAGCCTCTTCCATAGCCTTGAGTGTATCTTCAATGTCTTGTTCTATGGCTTGGTCAGCTTCAGCTTCCTTAACTTAATCTTTTAGAGCAGATATCTTGAATGTATTCCTGCAGTTGACTATATGTTCAACAAAATAGTCAACTGCGCTCTTTTGATCATTATACTTTCTTGTTATAGATAAATGAACCATCTGCTCTATGGTTGATTGATCGAGGCTTTGAATGTCAATGTTACTCACCAAGGTGGTGACAACATGTTTTCCTTTAAGAATTTCCAGGTTGTTTTGTTCAGAAATCCTCATTCCTGTTATTCCTTCAATATGAGTAAGGGGCTGTTGTTTTGTCTCTAATCTGTGTTTTAAGGCTGCTTTCACATATACTGTTCCAAGAATTCTTAGCATGTGAATGAAATAGCAGCAGTCACCCTTACACATCACATCTTGAATAGCTGGAAATGATTTGGTCTTTAAAAATGAGACATAAGATGGATGAAGAAGTTTAATCTTAACTGGATCAAATAATCTTATGTCCTCAGCTTCTTTTCCTTCCAATTTTCTCTCCAACACCACTTCAAAATGGTTTTCATCATAATACCATCAGGTGATAGGATGAGTGTACTGATTTCCTTCTATCTTCTTCATTATCAACTTAAGATCAGAAGGTCTAAGAGGATATCCTACTCTTTCAAGTAGTTCAGTGTCAACTTGTTCTGTTTGGTCTGTTTCAGGCTGTTTCCCCTTTTTGGCTGCCCTCTGCTCTCTCCTTAATTTCTCTATATGCATTTTATCCTCTTTGTCTGCTTTGGCCTTCAATTCATGATGCCTTCTGTTCATGTATGATCTCAGAATATGAAAGAAGTCTGCTCCCATTGGATTGTTTGTATGATTTACCATTCTCAATTAGAGAAGGTCCAGTCTGTCTTCATATTAGAGGGAGCTCAATTGGGATATGTACGATAAGTACTGGACAAGTCTAGATACTCTTTTGATGAGAACAACATCCCAGACTTCGTCATATTTCCAAGCCACAATCTTTGTTTCATTTGCCCTGGCTGTCAGAGAGATTTTGTCAAATAATTTAACAAAGTTAGTCTTCTCACTGATCATCTCGCTAACCTTATTTCCTTCAGGCCATAGCCTGTAGGGCATGAACTCTCTAGGTTCTTCAATTGGATGCAGTTCAGGAGGTGCTTGGTGATATGTTGAGAGAGAAGTAGCTGGATGTGGTTTCAAAACTTATGGCTTCAGGGCATTTGACAGCATATTCTTGTAGATTTCCCTGGCCATTTCTTTCATTTGTGATAAAGATCTTCCAGCATAAGATTTGTAAGGAATCCTTGTGTGACTTAACCAACTCTTGACTTGTTGGTAAGTCATCTTGTTAATTTGAGGATTCTTAGGCAGATTCTTTTGTAATTCTTGTTGATATTTGATTTCTTTATATCTTCAGTAGGTCTGCTCACTTTCATTCTTCAAAACTTCTTGAAAGTCCTTGAGTAGATCCTTTACTTTAGTTACGTTCATGGTCATGAATGCATCATATGGGAAACCTCTTGAGATTAACTCAATTCCCATGAGAGTTTCAGGATCATCTGAGAATAGATCCTGAATGTTTTGGATTTGATCTTCTTTATCATCTTCTTTTCTTTCCTCATAGAGTCTGATATGATTATAATTGGTTGTTGATTAGAAGTCTGTGCTATCTTACCTTCTTCCAATTGTGTTTGCTCAGCATACTCAGGTTCTTCTTGTTTTACCTTAAGTAGCTTGTAAGGAGGTGATTTTGGTGATTCAGGCTCTACTGCTTGTTCTTTGCCCTTTGATGATGAACCTAAATAGGTTCTTTTCCTTTTCCTCTCATATGTCATTAATTGAGGAGATGGTGATGATGCTTTTGCTGTAACTTGTTCAGGTTGCACAGAGGCTGATTCAGCAAATTGTCTGATTAGTTCCATTTGCTTTGCAGTGAAAGGATTGTAAGGAACTATGCTTGTTTCTTCTGTGACTGGATCAGGAGTATGGAAATGTTGTTTCAGGATGGGAGAATAATGAATGTTCTCATGTGGATTAGCCTCACTAAATAGCTGATCCGTTGTGTATGTTTCTTCAGGAATGATCAATGCTAGTTTAGCTTGTTCTGATTGGGTTTGTTGTGGTTCTTCTCCTTCAGACTCACTCAAATCTTCAACAATATCATCTGAAAGTTCTTTTTCATTCAGTTGAGAGTCTGTACGCTCAAGCTCTCTGTTTAGCCTCTTTATTTCTTCAGCTTGGGCTTCAATTATCTTTTTCAGTTTATCAATTTCATTTTCACTTGATATTGATTGGTTAGCCTAGTAGTCAACTTCAGCATTATCTATTAGAAGCTCATTATCCTTGACTTTCAGATCTTTTTGAGTTTGTTCAAGCTGTTGTTCTACAAACTTAACAATCAGCTTTTGAGCATTTTCATCAGCTTTAAGTTTTTCAATCTCTATATCTTTCTCCTTCAGTTTGTCATTCAATTTCTTTGTTCTTGTGTTTGATCTTTCAATGAGTTTATTGTACTCAGTGAATAGAAAGTCCTTTGAATGCTCTATGTCTTCTTTTGTTAATGTTTCACTGCTTGGTTCACCTATTTCAGCAGATGTGAATGTTTGAGCAGTTTCTGGCTCATGTAAAGAAGTACCAACCTCTTTATGCTCTTCTGGAAGTTGCTCAAGAGCTGTATCTATATCTCTTAACGGAGATGATAGTGTTTGTTGATCAGAGAGGTTTGGCCTGTGTGATTGTATAGGGCTAGGTGGATGTTGTAGGCTAAGTGGTTGTTCTGGTTTGATTGGTTGAGGAATGATTGGGTCATGTTGTATGATTGGGGCATGGATGATTGGTGCTGGCTGTATGATAGGGGCTTGGTGAATTGCATGTTGGAATAGCATGAAAGGCTCATCTTCACCTGGTATCCTCATAAACTCATCAGGAACAGGGAGATCATGATCAATCATGTGAGGAGGCATAGGTACCTCATCTCCTAGATAGAGGCTTGATTTGATCCTGGTAAATACATGTGCATTGAAGTGAACAGGCTGAAATATGGCTCCTTCTTTTGGAATGGTTGGTAGCAGATCATCAATAATCATCTGCAGGAATCTTGGAAACATTAAGAACTTGTTCCTCACCTCTGTGATGTTGTAAACCAACCCATTTAGGATCTGAGCACAAAGTTGAATGGTCTCCTTACAATAATGCTAGCAATAACATATGAAGCTCTTAGAGATATAGCATCCCATCCTATTTTTCTATTGGTCATAGTTTTCTGATATGTATGCATAAGAAACCTGAACTGAGCACACATGTATGATTTCTTAATCTGTTTCTTTTCAATAGTGCCTGTGTATCCAATCAGTCTAAATACATGTAGCACATAGTTCTCATCAAATTCTACAGGGCCTTCTGCATCAATATCTCCCAATTGCAGAACCCTTCTTATAACTTCCTCAGTGATAATGATTTCTTGGTTATGCACAGTAGATATTACTACTTGCTGATCATCAACCTCTCCCAGGTGTGCATTGGTCCAGAACTGGACTATATGATCTTCACAGATGTCTGGTCTAGCAGTCATTGCATGGACTAGTCTAGTCTGTCTAATGGCCTGGATCATGTCTCTATAATTCTCTGACTTGGGAGAGTCAGGATCTAGGAATGCACAGATGTTGTGATCCCTCACAAACACCAATTTTGCCATATCTGCATAAAAGAAGACAAATGTTAGTGATTCTTTATGATATATGTATAATTGCTTGAAATGATGAAATGTTGATTAAGTGTTCATTTGTATGTTTGTATATTGATAACTTATATATACAGAACTTGTTGTTTGATTAAAAATGAATGATTTGGGTGTTTAGTATGAAAATAACAGTTTGACTTTTACAAGTCAACTGTTGAATGATTTTGATTATTTAAAAATTGTTTGTTGTACTCTTTTATGATTCAAAACTGATTTCTGATTAGATTTGATGATATATCATGATTAATAAGTTCATGAACATGCATAAATTGCTCAATATAGCTGTTTGATTTTTGAACTTCAGATTGATCTTTTGAAGTCAAAATAACATTTAATGCAGATTCAATACATATGCAATCAATGTTTGTATGAGTTGTTTCTGCCAAAATAACTGTTTGTTATGTGGTTTTTAGTAACTTTTGAATATGTTTACCAAGTTATAACATAGTATAAGTATTTTTGAACATTTTCAAAGATCAAACAGTGTTTTTGTTCAATTTTGGCATGAACACCCTGTCTGTTCATGTTCATTATGAACACTTATTCAAATTTCACCAAATAAACAGCCTAAGTACATTCGACTAAGCCCTAAACACATCATTTCAATGTTTAATTTGATTATTAACATCAAATTACTTATTGTTGATTAACGGTTCTTAGTTCGATTGAGTCGAACAATGTATGAGTCTGAAACTGATTAAATGGAGTCAAAATGGAAGATTTAAAGTTTCAAACATATGATTATACATTTTGAATCAACAAAACGATGATAAATCAGTATTTTTTAGTGTTTGGATTTAATCAAGTAACAAGGGTTTACGAAGGGTTTTGTTGAACTAGGTTTGAAATTTTGAATGTTTTACTTTCTCTCTCTTTACTGGTGAAAAAGTAAAAATGTGCAAGTGTTGTTTAAATATACAGCGGACAATGAACTATCCGCTGTGGATACAGTGGTTATGCGCAACTATCCGCTGTATGAACAGTGGTCATGCGCTATGCAAAAATGACTTAAAATAAATTTAGGTCATCCGCTGTATGAACAGTGGTCATGCGCTGTGCATTTTACACTATGCCCTGTATGAATTACTATGCACACAGTGGATGAACAATTTGTTCATGCGCTATGCACATAACTTATATGCTACTTATAACAACTGTTTTCACAGCGGATGAACAATTTGTTCATACGCTGTATACCCTTTGTCCATTGTACTGATTGTTCACAGCGGATGAACATTTGTTCATGCGCTGTAGATCCTTGGATCATATGTTTGATATGTTCACAGCGGATGAACAACTGTCATGCGCTGTGGAACACCTGAATGTTTGAATGAATATACACAGTGGATGAACCTTACTCAGGCACTGTGGACACTTTGAATGGATTGAATGCTTTGTTCACAGCGGATGAACAATGTTCATGCGCTGTGGACACTTTGAATGGATTGAATGCTTTGTTCACAGCGGATGAACAATGTTCATGCGCTGTGGAACACTTGGTAATTTTTTAGAGATGTTCACAGCGAATGAACAATGTTCATGTGCTGTGGACATTTCGATGATATGAATGGTACTGTTCCTACAGCGGATGAGATATTTGTTCATCCGTTGTGTGAACAGTTGTCAAAATTTTAAAAATTTAAAAAATTTTGTATGTTTTGAAGTCATTTCTTCCAAAGCAAATATCTTGCTTCCGAAGCACATAAAATTACAAATTTTTTTGGTTTTTTTTTTTGCAAAAGAAGATTCTGAATGTTAAATTTTGTTTAATCAAATATTTGTTTAAAAAATTTGAATTAAATTGTATGTTAAAATATTGAATTTTAACATATTCAATATATGGATGTTTTGATATCACTCATAAGCAATATTATGCAATAAAATAAACAAATGTATGTGTGTCAACCTGCTGTTTGTTAGTGTTGGCTTGACTTGGCTTTGTTTATTTTTCAAAATTTGAAAATATCAAAATTTGAAATGTATGATAATGCACAATTCTGCTACCTTTGATAATTCCATGTTCAATTTCTCCCCCTAAATTTTTGCATATTTATAAAAATCTTTTATAAAATGTCAAAAATTTATATGATTTAATATGGAAATTATCAAAGTCCATTTTGCGTGTTTGATAATCATTTAGCAAGAGAAGAGTGAATCTTACTGAAAATGGATGTTTATCATGTTTTACACATTAATCCTTTGCACATACCATGAGATCATACTAGTCTATAGTTCTCACTGAGTTGTTTGTATGATTTGGAGAATAGACATAGACAAGTACAATGTTGATTGCAGATATATTGATCCCCTTAAACTTAAGCATGGTATTAATGATTGATTTAAAACAGTGAGTTATTATCATGTTTTGAATTAATTGACATGAGATGTATGTACCCTACATCTGATTGTATGATTAATACAACCCTCCTCAAGATATGCTAGAAAGTACTTTCAATACTTAAAACCTAGTTAGTTAGGAGTATAAATGCTCAATTTGATCCATGTTGGTTGATCCTCTTTGGGATTCTTTTTCACTTCACTTTAGAAGTTGATCCACTTTGGGATTCTTTTGATTCATTCACAAGGAATGTAGTCATAAAGACTTTATTGATGATTCATCCAAGATGGATGTGTTCCTCTTTGGGAATCTTTTTGGATCATGATTTAGGTCATTCAGGTCTGTGGTTAGCATAACAAAGAATGCCTAGGTGTACTCCAGGTCTATGATTATCATAAGAAAGGAGACACTTGAATGATTGAGCAATTTATAATCTGTTTCACTTGGTGTATTGTAGTTACTTTGAAAGCAACCTATATTAGATAGATCAATACTCACCATAAACCAAGATGTGTTGTTAACCACACAGTTATGAGAATTTAGTTCTTCATTATTGTATCTGATTTTATATGTCTCATGCTGAGCCTATCCACATATCAAACAAAGAATTTGTCAGTCTTTATTAGTGGAAAAAGACTCAAGTGAAGAATTATGCTAGTGTACTATCATTTCTCATGAAATGTATATGTGATTCAATATTACCAAAATGAATGATTTGCATGATATTTGTCTGTTTCTTGCATTGCCAAAAGATCAATCTTGATCCAAGAAACTTGACTGGGATTGAGAATGATATTCTCGGTTGATGTGACTCAACCTAGGATCGAATATGTGGACTGAGTCAATAATATAGCAGCGGAATTACTATATTAAAGAACATTAATTGTCGTAGTAAATGCTTGAATGTAAGAGAATCAAGAACAGTAGTAAATGTTGTAAAATATTGTGGATATTACTGATGAAGTCAAAAACTTACAAAGTTAGGGTATGTGACCCTATTTATAGGCGTATACATTGCCTATACAAAAGAATAAACTAACCCTGATCTATACAAGTGAATCTAGTCTAAGTAAAAAATAAATATAAAACAGTGTAAGTTGTTCATCCGCATTAGTTCATGCGGATGAACAAGTCTTCATCAGCATTTGTTGTTTGTAGTCAGCATTTGTGTTTGCTCACCCGCATTAGTTCATGCGGATGAATAAGTCTTGTCAGCATTTACTGTTTTTCATCTGCATGGACTAATGCGGGTGAACAATCTTTGTCCGCATTTACTGTTGTTCATTCGCATGGACTAATGCGGGTGAACAATCTTTGTCAGCATTTCTTTAGTTCATCCGCATGGACAAATGCGGATGAACACTTCTGTTCAGCATTAGTTGTCTTGATCCGCATTTGTTAATGCGGGTGAACAAACACTTGTCCGCATTTGTTCACTAGTCATCCACATTAACAAATGCTGGTGCTTTATACTTGTCTTTTCTTGTCTTCTGTTGTTTTCTGTAACTAATGTTCTCCAACCAGAACAACCTCCAACCACTTCTTGAGTTGGCAAGTATGATCCTTTCAGGATCTAACAATACTCCCCGTAAGGATTATACTGCCTAGGTTCCTTAAGATTGTGATGGAGTTGGTGGTTGTGAAGATTCTGGTTGGTCTTCATGTGATGTCTTCTGTTGGACTTTTGGGGATATAGTTGCAGCAGCTTTTATTTGAGATTCAGGTTGTACCATTAAGGGATTGATAATGGCCTTGATCATATTGGAAAAGTCTTTTGCTTCTTTCATCTTTTCTCTGCTCAGCACATGTATCTTCATCTCACTCATGGTGTAGATAGCAGCAAGGGGCATTTTTTTCAAAGAGATGGGTTCCCAAACTAAAATGGAAGATAACCCATCTCTATGGATCAGCAATGACCCATCAGCATCAACCTCTAACTTGACAATATTGCCCATCTGCATTGGCACCTTTCTCTTCTTCCTTTGTTCCCTTTTATTGTTGATTTGTCAAATGCCAGCTTCAAGATCTTAACACACTTCAACATAAACTCCAGATCATCTTTAGCAGTTTTGTTTTTTAGGGCTCTGAAGTGTCTTGTGAAGATATAGTGTATGTAAGACTCATCTAGCAGTCTGTCCTCATATCCACTGAAAATTCTAATTTCAGGGGCTTCTTTTCCACCCCATGTTCTTTCAATCACAAGCTCATAAGTTTCTTCAACATAATAAACATTAGAAATAGGCTTTGACTTATGAGTGCCTGTAATCATCTTTCTTTTCAGACTTTCAGTTGGCTTTACATACAATTCAGGGAATACTATTTATTCTGCTTCTTTTGTTCTTCTTTTGACAAGTGGGTTGTTGAAGGTCTTGTCTTTTCTTGTGCAAATGGCTTTCAGTGATTTGAAGTTGTTAGTTCTTTTAAACATCTTCAAAATATTAGCAAATTCATATCCTCTGTACATGCCAGCAGGATTCACTAGATCAAGCTCAGCCAGTTCTTTCAGATCATGAACTTTCAATGCATTGACTAAAGCCGTATACTCAGTGAAGAATTGTACCAATCCTGATATTCTTTTCACCATGAACATATTCCAGTCGCTGTCATACTTCCAGGCAATGATTTTAACATCAGTCTTGCCACTTGGAGTAGACACCCCTCTAATTAATTTAGCAGTGGTTAGCCCTTCTTGGAGTTCGAGCTGAGAAGGCTCTATAAACCACTCTGAATTCTTGTGTAGGATAGGGGCCAGAACATCTTTATCTTTATCATCTGGTCTGTTTATTTCTGATTCAGCAAAGCTCTCAGAAGGAGCATTTTCAGAGACAATTTGTCTCTGTGGAAGAGGTGCCAACTGTTAATTATCTTCCTCATCATCAGATGATTGAGAAGAGTCTGTGGAACTGGTATATTCACCAGAACTTTCAAATACAGCAGCGGCTTCGTATGCAGGGCTTTCTTGTGATTCTTGATGAGTATGAATAGGAGAACATGATTGTGGGATAATGGGGTCAACCCTAAAAGGGGATAAAACAACAGCTTCTTGTATTGTTTCACCAGAGTGAGGATCACCAATCAAAGGTGACACTGGTCTAATGAGTTCTTCAGATTCTGCATGCTCATCAACATGGTGTTAATCATGAACAGCAGCCTGCTCCACTGATTGTTCTGCAGCTTCTTCTTGAACATTCACTTCATGAATTGGTTCCTCACCAGGAACATCAGCTGCCATTTCTTGTGCAGGTTCCTCAATAGGAACATCATCATGTAAAACAGGTTCTTGTTGTTGTAATTGTTCCTCATCCATTGGCACATTATTTTGGGGCTCTATTTGTTGTTGCATCCAAGGTAAAAGTGGAAAGAAAGTACCACTATAGAAATTTCTTGGATCTCTCTTCTTGATGTACTTCAAAGATCTTGCACTATAATGAGGAATTTCAAGAATAGGGCCTTCTAAAACCAGATCAGGAAAGGCTTCATTAATAAGACACTGAATGAATCTGGGATACATTAGGAACATGTTCCTTCTCCCCTCTTGAATGTTTGCCATCATTCCATTAAAGACATAGGCTGAAAAGTTGTAGGGTCTGTTAGAGCAGAGGGCACAGAACAGTGAAGATATAGTTAATGATATATCATTCCACCCAGTTTTTCTTTTAGATAAGCAGTGTTGGATATAATGAATGAGAAACCTCCACTGCAAATCTACCAATCCTTTCACTATCTGTTTTGCCTCAAATCCACCCTTATATCCAATGTCAGCAAAGAATGACATGATATCTTCTTCATCAAATTCAGTTGGTGAATCAGGTTTATCTTTAAATCTCAAGCATTGTCTTATTGTTTGCTCAGAGATTATCAGTGTATGGTCAGCAGTTATTCTTCTTGAAATTACTTTTTCTCCATCATTGTCTACTACTTCTGCATTACCCCAAAATGATCTGATATAGTTCTCAAAGATCACTGGTCTAACTGTAATGGCATAGGCCATTCTGGTAGTGGCAATAAATCTGATCATGTCTTTGAGACCTTCTGCTTCAGGGAGGTCTGGATTGAGAAAACCACTGACATTGTGGAGCTTACTCCAAGTCAGGTTAGCCATTATGTAATCTACACACAAAGAGGATGAATTAGTGAGAATTGTGTGTGATTTGTTCAATTTTTACTTTTTAGGACAAAAATGAATTCTGCTTGTTACTGTTACATTAGGTTGACCTAATTTTGATTTTTTATGAATAACAGTTCAAAATTTTGTTTCTTTGTGTTGGGTTATACTAATTTTGATTGTGTTTTAATAGGTTGTTTTGATGTCAACATTGTTATAAACCCGTATCCCCTGTGCATCGATGTTTTATGTGTTCTTAGAACCACATGAAATCTTTGATGTTTACACCGATCATTGGTTTTAATGAACTCTGTCATTCATCTAAATCCAGTGTTCTTGAGTGTATTTGAAGCATTTCACAAGATTAGGGTTCCATTTCAAGAAATTTTGTTCGACAGTCGAAGTATGTAAGAAACTGATAATCACCTTTTAGTTGACAATACTTCGATTTAACAAACAATGTTGTTTGTTTTGATGTTGGATTTGAACAAAATGAAGCTTGATTAGTGTAGATTTGAACTCGAAAGAAGAACGGTTTTCTGGCACTCGACGCAATATAAAAGTTCACTCAAAAATTTGAAAAGTAATAAATAACTCACATTAAACGAGTATTTATACTACATTTCATAATTTTTTACAAAATTTTACAAGTGCAGAAAATATTACTATAACAAATGTGGTTACAGAATTTCAATGGGCGCATTCACTGTAGCAAATGCTGATGAACAAACAAAGTTTGTTAGCATTTACTGTTAACAAATGCGGAAGAACTAATTTTACCCATCCGCATTTACTGTAGCGAATGTGAGATAACAGATTACTTGTCCGCATAATGCGAGCAGATTACTTGTCCGCATTTACTGTGACAAATGCGGGTGAACAAAGTAACTTATCAGCATTCACTGTAGCAAATGTGGGAGAATAAATGACTTGTCCTTATTTACTGAGACAAATGCGGGTGACCAAAGTTAACTTATCAGCATTTCATGTAGCAAATGCGGGTGAACAAATGACTTGTCCGCATTTACTGAGACAAATGCGGGTAACCAAAGTTAACCACCCTTGAAAATGTTGACGAGTTAGGCTGTCCGCATTTACTGTAGCTAATGCGGATGAACAATTAGTTGTCCGCATTAGTTTACTTGTACAAAAAACAGTTACCCGCATTGGTTAAATGACAGGGTTACCTTCACCCGCATTAACCAATGCACTTACCCGCATTAAATTTTGTACTTGTCAAAAATTAATGTTTTTGCAGTGGCTGAATTTGATTGGTTTGTACAGCTGCTTCTGATTTTTTGAAGATGAGTCTGCATTTTTGTTGTTTATGAAGATTTTGCAGATTCTGAGATTGTCAATTCTTGCTTAGATTGTCATGTATCTTTGATGTGACACAGATTCTCAACTTGACTGATTTTGGAACATATGCATCTTCTGAAGCTGATTATGGAGTAATTTCCATACAAACACAATAAATTTGACAAAGTTGTCAATTTAATGTTTGCAAATTTCATGTTTTTGTAAATATTTCCTTTTAAAATTTTATTACTCCCCCTAAAGTTTATATCCATGCTGGATAAAAACTTTAAATAAAATTTATAAAATTTTAGGACAATATTTCTGAACTGTTTAATTGTTTTGCACTTCTGTTTGAAATTTTGGGATCATAACAATCTTATCTTTCGTAAGTGCAAGTTGTCATGAACTTATTGATTGAAGGTATGTTTGTCCTCTTAAACTCATGCTTGGTCAATATTGTAATGCATGTGATTTTTATCATGTTTTGATTTAATTAAACATTCAACATGAACCTCACACTCATAAGCATAGCAAGATCAACTATCCTCATGTGCTGTATGGTAGAACTTTTCACAACTTCCAATACCGGTCATTTAAGTTATGAAACCTCATTCATTTTGGTAATGGGGATCCACTTTAGGATTCTTTTACCTGATCCTTATTTTGTTTGATCCTTATTGGGATTCTTTTTGCTCTTCACTTTGGAAGGTGATCCACTTTGGGATTCTTTTTGTTATATTCTGTTTTATTTGTCACCCGTATTAGATGTGTTCCTCATTGGGAATCTTTTTGGATCTAGACATCAGCACTATGTGCTTGTTTCCCTAGGTCTTTACTCAGCAAAACATAGGAGAAACTGATGAGAATAAGATTCATAAGGTATCATGACCTGGTGTGTTTAGGTTACTACATATACATACACTTGGATAGGTCAGATACTTACATGCTCTTGAGATGATGCATTCATAGTTGAATGTGATCTTTAGTTTATCACAACATTTATCTTCTGTTCCAAGTTGAGCCTACCCACATATCAGGTAAGTCATGTCAGTCTTTCAAGATATTGAATTAAGCATAGTGAATGATATAACGACTGTAATTATATCATTTCTCATAAGAAGTACAAATCAAGGACTTCAACAAAAATTGATTTCTTTTTTGTAATTTTGTGAATTTTTTTTTGATGTTTTTGTAAATTTTTGATTTTTTACTCAAGGTTAATCATGCCGATTGATTGGACTAAGAATTCAAACCGACTTGGGTCAAATGCCTTAGTAAACAAATCAGCTAGCTGATTGTCCATGTTAACCTGAATCAGCTTGATTAAACCTTTTTCAGCACAGTCTCTCAAAAAGTGATATCTAATTTCAATATGTTTTGTTTTTTAGTGCTGAACTGGATTGTTTGTTATGAAGACTGCAGCAGTGTTGTCAATATGGATTGGTGTTTGCAAGAAATTATAACCATAATCAAGCATCTGGTTTTGAATCCAGAGAACTTGAGAACAGCAAGCTGATGCTACAATATATTCAGCTTCTGCTGTTGATACAGAAACATTGGTCTGTTTCTTGCACTGCCATGACACCAGTCTGGGACCAAGAAATTGACAACCGCCAGATGTGGATTTTCTGTTGAAATTGCATCCTCGTAGTCACTGTCGGTGTATGCATAGAGATTGAAGTCTCCATCCTTTGGATACCATAGTCCAAGAGCAGGTTTGCCCTTAAGATATCTGAATATCCTCTTGACTGCATTCATGTGAGATTCCTTGGGATCTGCTTGATACCTAGCATATACACAAACACCAAACATAACATCAGGTCTACTAGCTATTAAATACATAAGTGAACCAATCATGGATCGATAAATTGTCTGATCCACAGATTTGCCATCTATGTTTGGGCCAATCTTCACTTTTGTATCAATTGGAGTTCTGATGGACTGACAGTCTGCAAAGTGAAACTTCTTTAACATGGATTCCACATATTTTGACTGGTTGATGAAGATTCCACTGGATGTTTGTTGTACTTGAAGACCTAGGAAGAATGTGAGTTCTCCTATAGCACTCATCTAAAATTTTGAATGCATAAGATCTTCAAAGTCTTTGCAGAGTTGTTTGTTGGTGGAGCCAAATATGATATCATCCATATAAATCTGGACAAGCAGCATCTCATTCCCTTTTCTCTTTCTGAATAAAGTCTGGTCAATCTTCCCTCTTTCATAACCATGGTCAAGAAGAAAGGATGACAGAGTCTCATACCATTTTCGAGGGGCTTGATGCAAGCCATACAAAGCTTTATCAAGCTTGTATACCCTGTGAGGGAAATCAGGATCCTCAAAGCCTGGAGGTTGACTCATGTAGACTTCTTCAGAGATCTTTCCATACAAAAATGCACACTTTACATCCATTTGATAAACTGTGAATTTCATGGATGCAGAGTACGCAAGAAAGAGTTGTATGGCTTCTAATCTAGTAACATGAACAATCACCTCGTCATAATCTATTCCTTCTTCTTGTGTATAGCCCTATGCTACCAATCTTGCTTTGTTTCTGATGACGATCCCTCTGTCATCAGTCTTGTTTCGGTACAGCCATCTGGTGCCGATAGGGTATTGACCTTCGGGAAGATCCACCAGCTGCCATACTTCCTGTTTCTTGAATTGTAGCAATTCTTCCTGCATTGCCTCAATCCAGCTATTGTCTTGAAGAGCCTCTTTAATGTTTCTGGGTACATATTGACACAGAAAGCAAGAAAACAAACAGATGTTTGCAATACTTGACTTGCTTCGTGTCACCCGCTCATCTAAATCACCAATAATATTAGACACTGGATGATTCTTGTGTGTCCTGGTAATTGGAATCAAATCACCAGCAATGGACACATCAAGATTGGAGACATTCATATCATCTTGGTATGAGGCATCTTGTTGTTGTAGTGTGGGAGAGTGATGACCAGAATTAGAGGGTACAACATCTTCAGCTTCAGCAACACTCTGAATACTCTCATCATTTCCATCTCTGTTAGTATCAGCTAGTGCATGAGTTGGTTCTGAATGTCTCACTTCAGTTGAAGGTTCAGTTGAAGGAGATGGCATTGCACTGCGACCAGCATTTGTTGAGATACTTTTATTTTGTGTAACTTGCCAAATAGGATCAGCTTGTAATGACACTTCTTCTTGTCTTGATCAGTAGAAGGAGGAATCATTGGGAAGTCTGTTCTTCTTTCAACTGACCCTAATGTTCATGCATTTGACAAATTGAACTGATCAAAAGATCTTGTAAATGAATCAATATCAAACAACCAGTCAGGACCATTTGATGATTAGGGAAATGAATGCTCATTGAATTGAATATTTGTTGATTCATCAATGATATTTAATCTAGGATTAAACACCCTAATAGCCTTAGACACTGAGGAATATCCCACGAAGAATCCCTCGTCAGACTTAGGAGCAAACTTTCCTAAATGGTCTCTGGTGTTCAATATTGAGACAGGACAACCAAATGACTTCAAAAATCCAATGAATGGTTTTTTGTGAAAAAGAAGTTCAAAAGGAGTTTTATTGTGTTCTTTGATTATCAGAGTTCGATTTTGTTGTGGAGTATGAGCTGCACTGAACTGATGAACAATGCCTTTTGTTGTGCAAAATGAACTCATGCTTTCATTTTTAAATTCTGTCCCATTGTCACTTCTAATAGATTTTACTTTTAAATCAAGTTGATTTTCAATTTTGGTTATAAAATCTATTATGATTTGGGGCGCCTCATTCTTATGAAGTAGGAAGAAGACCCATATGAATAGAGTAAAGTCATCAATGATCACTAAACAATAATGCTTCTTGCCAATACTCATGATATGAGTCGACCCGAAGAGATCCATATGAAGTAACTTTAATGGACAATTGTTAGTGTTCACAAGTTTTGGCTTATGAGATGATTTATGTTGTTTTCCTTTGAGACACGTGGTACAGTGGTCAACAAAATGAAATTCCTTTTGAGGAAGACCAATTACATGGTTCCCTTTGACCAATCTATTCATATTTTTAAAATTCATGTGTCCTAAGCGTCTATGCCAAAGTTGTGATTCATCAAATGATGCTTTAGACAATAGACATGTCTCTTCTGATGGACGAGCAGAATTAAGGTTCAAGACATATGTATTATTCTTCCTTGGTGTCTTCAAGACAACCCATTCTTCAGGAATATGAAATCCTGGTTTCAAGATGTAGCAATGAGTGTTAGTGAAATGAGTAGAATATTTCTTACACAAATCTGGGATACACTGATTAGATTGAAGTTCAGCTGCTCGCAGTAATTGACTTTGTCAAAGCTTAGAATCCCATTCATCACTGAACCTTCTCTAGTAATTCTACCGCCCTGTGAATCTCCGCCGAATGCCACAGTAGTTCCTTGAATGTGCTTGAAGTCATGAAGGAGGGAACTGTCTCCTGTCATGTGTCGGGAGCATCCACTGTCCACATACCATAAGCTATTGGACCTGTATGAATGACCCTACAAGCACAAAAAGAACTAGTTAGAATGAGGAACCCAAGCCATAATGGTCTTGGGCTGTCCTTTGACATCGATCACTGTTACTTCTTGATACTTTCCTCTTGTGTGTGTTTTAGAGGAGGATTATTTCAGTCCTTTTCTATTACTTCTTTGAAGTTTGATTTCATCAATTTCATCTGAAGTGTCAGAAGAGTATACATATCTTTCCTTGTGATTTTTGTGTAAAGGTTTAACAGATTTTTGCTTGTCAGAAATCACTTTAATTTTATATTTTTTATGAGACTTCAGTGATTTGTTCAGGTTTGTTGGACTTTTGTGTCTGACCTTGTCAGTTGGAACCGATGAAATGGGCTTGTTTTGTGAACTTTTTAATCTTTTTTGATTAAAGTAACAATCAATTGTATTGTGATTGGTCATATCACACAATGAACAATATTTGTTAAAATGCTAGTTTTTCGTTGAGTGATTATTCATGTCACAGATAGAGCAGTACTCAGTGAAGTAGCACTCATCTGTTTTGTGATTGGTCATATCACAGAATTCACAATACATTTGATTGTCCTTTAATTTTGAAACAGAAGTCATATCAGTCTTTGGAGTGCCAACAGATTGTTTCATAATTCTGACTTGCTTTGTTTTTGTGGACTGATGTTGCTTCTTTCTGTATTCCCTTATTTCCCTATCGAATTGTTCTACCTGTTCTTTGTTAAAGATATCGAACCCACTTCCTTGTTTGATATTTGATGAAGATGGTGAATCAGATTTCACTTTAGATTTTTGAACAAAAGTGGTTTTTCCTTTGGTAACTACGGGAACTTTGGTTTTATCCTTGAAGTTCAATGAAACCCTGTCTGATTTGCTTGAATTTTAGGAGATATGATCTCATAATCAGATCTTCTTTCAGTAGATGATTTCACTGAGCATTCAGCAGTGTGATTCACTTTAAGATTTTGAGGAACAAATTTTACAAAAGGCACAATTGATTTGACTGGGCTCTTTGGTTTCTTGATAACCACAGGTTTGTCTGAGCACTCTTTGATTTTGATAGGATGACCAAATCTGATTTTATCCTCATCAGTTTCAATGTAAACACCTGGTTTATTTTATGGATTTGTTGTTTGAGAAATCATTGATTTGGTTTCAATAATTTTAGATTCTTTTGTATCTGATTGAGTAAGTGACTCAGGCATAACAGTGTAGTTATCATTATATGGAGGAGGACAAGTTTTGTAGCCTATCCCAGTCATATCTTCTGCCCCCTTTTGAGACACAAGTAACTCTTGCAGCTTGACAGATGAGAGCTAAAACTTTTCAAGTTTCATTTTAGTAGCTGATTTCTCAGCTTTTGATTTGGTCAACAATTCAGTTAACCTCTCATTTTTAGCCACAAGAGTGTACTTGTCACCATGGAGTGTTTCCATGTCAGACAACAGAGATTTGATTTTAACTTCATAAATTCTCATTTCTTGTTTTAACATCTCTGATTTCACCTTTTTTTCTATTATTTTATTATCCAATTTGTGATTGTGTTCCCTGTACCCCTGTACTTCTAGAACACATTTTTTAGAACATAGATTGGATTTTACCTCAGATGGCATTGGGCTTGGTCCATCATTAATATGTGCCATAAGTGCATGATTATGAAACTGTGGTTGAACTTCCTCAACATACATGCTCCAATCACAAACTCCATCTTGTCTGATGACAAGTGCATTTGAAGTTTGTTGATTACTTCCTTGAGATTGATGAGTCAGCAGAGGTTGTCTTTGCTGAATTGGCTGTTGCTGATTTTATTGTTCGTGTGAATAAGAGTTGCTTGACTGAAAGTTGGTGTTGTGTTGAGAAGCATGTTGGCTGTGTGAGGGTCTTTGAAAATTGTTGTTGCTTCTCTTGGGAGAGTTACATTCTCAAGAGAAATGACAACTCATTCCATAGTTAAAACACTTAACTTTGGATTTGTCATATCCCAGCTTTGTATTCTTATTGAGACTCAGTTTCTTCCCTTTTCGAAAGAATTTCTTTGCTCTCATAGCAATCATGGCCATCTGCCATTGCAAATCCATTTCTTCAACATCATCGGGATCCATTTCTTTTAGATCTTCTTAAATCAGATGAGCTGATGTGAGTCTCCCTCCAAGGTAGGCTTCAAAGCTAGCAACAATTGCATTGTAAGTTGCCTTTTGTTCTTCAGATTTTTGCTCATCATGCATGTTGTTAAGTGATACAGTGGGTTGGCCAGAAGATGGTTGTTTTTGAGGTTGTGGAGAAGCATAAAATCCTATTGTTCTTGTTTGATCTCTTGATGACAGAGAGTCTTCTTCTTCATTAACAAAGGCATTTTCAACAGAATGAGTTTCAAATGGAAACTTGTAAGCCTCAATGACTTGAGGTCCACTCAGATTTCTGCTCCTTTCATCAAGTTCAAGAGCCTCAATTTTTGCAATCATGATATCCAAGCTAGTACTCTCCAAATCAAGAGTATTCTTCAACATTGTAACATTCTATTTCCAGCTTTCAGGCAAGCTGTGCAGCATTTTCGTGTTTAGTTCCTTCTCCTTGTAAGTGACCCCTATAATTTCAAGGTCATTTACAAGTTGCACAAATCTGTGAAGCTGTCTGGAGATAGTCTCTCCTTTGGTATGATGAAATGTCTCATACTGATTTATCAACTTGTCTTTGTTAATTTCTGTAACTTCACTGCTTCCCTCACACATAATCTGTAGAGCATCCCAAACACCCTTAGCTGTTCCATATTTTTCTAATCTTTTCAGAACATCCATTTTTAGTGCTTGTGTAAGGATGGAATAAGCTCTAAGATCAATCTTGATTTTTTTATATTCTTCATCATCAAGAGTTAAATTGGGATCCTCAATGGGAATTCTTGCAGTTTTGTACTGAGCAACTTGATCAGCATTTAGAGACAATGGAATGTAGGGACCTTTGAAAATAGATATCCAGTAGTCAGGATCTACACCTTTAATGTAGTTTCTAAAACGAATTTTCCACTGTTTAAACTTATATTTGTGTTTAAGCATAGGAGGTTTAGATGCATGACCAATTTCAAAATGATTATAGGAATCCATGTTAGTTAAACTGATTTTAACTTGTTGAATACTGTTTTAAGTTGATTTTAAGTTCGAACAGTGTGTTTTTCTTCAAATCTTCTATTTTCGGTCAAGAACAGGTCTGTTAAGTTTAGATCTGTCGATTTGAAGGAGTTCTAAGTTCTTGATTTTGTGTTGTAGGGTTCGACAGCAGCAGATCTGAAGATTTTGTACTTTGTGGTGTTTGATTACAGTATGTTTGTTTATCAGAAGAGTAGATCTTGCTGATGAACAACTCAGTCTACAGTTCAATTGATTTTCACCCAAAATCTGAGATGATTCTGTGATGAATTCAAGAGCCAAGGCTCTGATACCAATTGACTGGGTTTGAGAATGATATTCTCAGTTGATGTGACTCAACCTAGGATCTAATATGTGGACTGAGTCAATAATATAGCAGCAGAATTACTAGATTAAAGAACATTAATTGCTGTAGTGAACGCTTGAATGTAAGAGAATCACGAACAATAGTAAATGTTGTAAAATATTGTAGATATTACTGCTGAAGTCAAAAACTTACAAAGTTAGGGTATGTGACCCTATTTATAGGCGTATACATTGCCTGTACAAAAGACTAAACTAACCCTGATCTATACAAGTGAATATAGTCTAAGTACAAAATAAATATAAAACAGTGTAAGTTGTTCATCCGCATTAGTTCATGCGGATGAACAAGTCTTCATCAGCATTTGTTGTTTGTAGTCAGCATTTGTGTTTGCTCACCCACATTAGTTCATGCAGATGAATAAGTCTTGTCAGCATTTACTGTTGTTCATCCGCATGGACTAATGCGGGTGAACAATCTTTGTCCGCATTTACTGTTGTTCATCCGCATGGACTAATGCGGGTGAACAATCTTTGTCAGCATTTCTTTAGTTCATCCGCATAGACAAATGCGGATGAACACTTCTGTTCAGCATTAGTTTTCTTGACCTGCATTTGTTAATGCGGGTGAACAAACACTTGTCCGCATTTGTTTACTAGTCATCTGCATTAACAAATGCGGGTGCTTTATACTTGTCTTTTCTTGTCTTCTGTTGTCTTCTATTGTTTTCTGTAACTAATGTTCTCTAACCAGAACAACCTCCAACCACTTCTTGAGTTGGCAAGTATGATCCTTTTAGGGTCTAACAAAACTAGCAGCCTCCACTGATTGATTTCCTATTGTTATTGCATCCCCTATAATAATTGTCTGTGTATGCACATAATGAGAAATCTCCATCTTTAGGATACCACAAACCAAGAGCTGGTTTGCCTTTCAAGTATCGAAAGATTCTTTTTACAGCATTTATGTGTGATTCCTTGGGATCTGCTTGATATCTTGCACACATGCATACTGCATACATGATATCTGGTCTACTTGCTGTTAGGTACATCAGAGAACCTATCATAGATCTGTAAAGTTTCTGGTCAACTGATGTTCCTTCTGGATCTGGTCCAAACTTCAATCCAGTTGCAAATGGTGTCTTGATTGAATTGCAATCAGTCATGTTATACTTCTTGAGGATCTGATGCACATATTTTCTTTGATTGATGAAAATTCCATCTGTTGATTGTTGGACTTGTAGGCCTAGGAAGAATGTGAGTTCTCCCATTGAGCTCATCTGGAATTTTGATTGCATAAGAGTTTCAAACTCTTTTCAAAGCTGTATGTTTGTGGAGCCAAAAATTATGTCATCCACATAGACTTGCACTACTAACAAGTCTTGTTCTTTTCTTTTTAATAACAATGTCTGATCAATTTTACCTCTGGTGTAACCATTCTGTAGTAGAAACTTTGATAGAGTTTCATACCACTTTTTTGGTGCTTGGTGAAGACCATACAGAGCTTTGTCTAACTTGTATACTTTGTGAGGGAAATCTGGATCTTCAAACCCTGGAGGTTGAGCAACATAAACCTCTTCATCTATCTTACCATAAAGGAATGCACATTTGACATCCATTTGATAGACAGTGAACTTCTGTGATAAGGCATAAGCAAGGAATACTCAGATGGCTTCCAATCTAGCTATAGGAGCAAAGACATCATCAGAATCAATGCCTTCCTCTTGAGTATATCCTTGAGCTATAAGCCTTGCTTTGTTTCTTATGAAAATCCCTCTGTCATCTACTTTGTTTCTGAATAGCCACCTTGTGCCAATTGCATATTGACCTTCAGGCAGATCTACCAGCTTCCAAACTTCTTGCTTCTTGAATTGCTATAGTTCCTCTTGCATGGCTTCTATCCAACTGTTGTCCTTTAAGGCTTTAGTGATGTTTTTGGGTACAGTTAAGGATAAGAAACAGGAATACAAACAAATGTTTGCTGTATCAGATTGACTACGAGTCAATCTGGTGTTGAGATCACCTATGATGTTTTCGATGGGATATTCTTTGTGAATTCTTGTTGTGGTCATCTGATCAACATGGACTGTTGAATCAAGATTGGTAATTTTCTGATCATGTGATGAGGGTTGAGCAAGAGTATTAGGTGATGTGTGATTGTCTGATTGAGGAGGTTCAATGAATGTTTGAGGGGAATCATGAAAGAAATCTGGGATTTCATCTTCATGATGTGTGTCTGGTAGAGAATGGTATTCATCATCATCTTTAGGTTGTTTTGTTTTGTTGGTATCTTGTGATTGAGTGGGTACAGGAGATGAAGATACTGGAGTGTTTGATGATGTTTCTCTTAAGGTGTTTGGTTGATCAGGAGGTGTTGACACAGTTGTGCTTGATGGTGTGTTAGTGGTTCTCCTTGGAGGATCAGCAATCAATGGAACATCAATAGTTGATGGTGGAACCATTGGATACTCATTGTTCTCCTTTGAACCTGAAACATCAAAATATGCTGTGTCAAATGATTTGGTTAATGCATCAATATCAAACAGCCAGTTAGATCCAATGACTTTCTTAGTGAAAGAATGTTCATTGAAAACAACATCAGTTGTTTCTTCCACTATAGTTAGCCTTGGATTGAATACTCTGTAAGCTTTTGAGCTTCCAGAATATCCAACAAAGAATCCATCATCTGCTTTTGGAGCAAATTTGGATAATTGTTCTCTGGTGTTTAATATTGAAACAGAACATCCAAAGGCCTTAAGAAATCCTATATATGTTTTTTTTAAACACTAATTCATAAGGCATTTTGGAATGTTCTTTGATGATTAATGTTTTGTTTTGTATGTAGCATGCTGTGTTTATGGCTTCAGCCCAAAAGGATATGGGCAATAGAGAGTCAGCTAGCATGGTTCTAGCTGCTTCTATTATTGTTCTGTTCCTTCGTTCAGCTACTCCATTCTGCTGAGAAGTTCTTGCTACGCTGAATTGATGACTTATTCCTTTTTCTGCACAAAAAGAAGAAATAGTCAGTGCCATTATCATTCTTAAATTCAGTGCCATTATCACTTCTTAAAGATTTGACTTTAAGATCAAGTTGATTCGCAATCTTTGTGATAAAGGATGTCATGATTTGTGTTGTTTTTGTCTTGTGTAGTAGAAAGAAAACCCATGTGAATCTGGAGTAATCATCTACTATGACAAGACAGTATTGCTTCTTTCCTATGCTTAGGATGTTTGTTGGGCCAAAAAGGTCCATATGACGCAATTTGAGTGGTGTGTTGTTAGAGTTTATCAATTTTGATTTATGTTAAACTCTATGTTTTTTGCCTTTCAGACATGCTATGCAGTGGTCTGAACAGAAAAATTCCTTTAGTGGCAGACCTATGACTAGATCATTTTTAACAAGTTTGTTCATTCGGTTAAAATTGGAATGACCTAATCGTCTATGCCACAATTGTGATACATCTTCTGTGGCTTTTGATAATAAACAAGTTTCAGGGGTTGATGCTGAAACATTGTTCATATCAACAATGTATGTGTTGTTTAGATGAGGAGTTTTCAAAAGGATATGATCTTCTGGAATCTGAAAACCCATCTTAAGGATGTAGCAGCTGCTGGAGTCAAATAGGGTGACATATCCCTTGTCACAGATTTGGGACACACTCAGAAGATTGAACTGAAGATTGGAGCAGTAGTTGACATTCTCAAAGCTAATCAACCCGTTTGTTACTGTTCCTTCGCCAGTTATCTTCCCACCTGTTTTATCTCCTCCAAAGGCTACATTGCTTCCATGTTTGTTCTTAAAATCCCTGCGTGTCATATGATGGGAGCTCCACTGCTCACATGTTTGTTCTTAAAATCCTGAAGGAGGGAACAGTTGCGTGTCATATGATGGGAGCATCCACTGTCAACATACCAGATGTTGTCAGTCCTTCTAAGATGTCCCTGAAAAACAAAAGAAATCAGTTAGTTGGAGCAACCCAAGCCAAGATGGTCTTGGGTTTTCTGTCTTTTCCAACAACATAAATTTCTTCCAAGACAGCATTGTCTGAAGGTTTTGGAGCTCTAGACACACTAGATTTCCTTTGGTTTGATTTAGCTCTATTTGGAGAAGTGCTTTGTGCTCTTCTCTTTTATGAGCTAGTGTCAGTGGTTTGTCTGTTCTGAGACTTATGTCTCCTTGATGTGTGTTGAAAATTGTCATAAAAGGTTATATCATTATCTAAAACAATTTTCTGATGAGGAGTATGTTTAGGAACTCCTACTCTGCTCTTATTTTGAGCAACAGGTTGTTTTTCAGTAGTTTTCTCAACCTGAGCTTGTTTGTTTTGTTTCTTGTTTTTCTTGTTGAAAAAACAATTTGCCATGCTGTGATTGTTTCTTTCACAAATAGAGCAATAATTGTGAAAATGACATGTTTTTGTACTGTGATTATTCATCTTATAGTACTTGCAGTACTTGCCATATCTGCACTTTTCAGTTGAATGTGTGAATTGATCACACCATTCACAGTATGGCAATTCTGTTTTTGTTTGTTTGCTGAAAACTTTTGATTTCAAATTAGATTTTGATGGAATTTAAAAGTTACAGATGGTTGTTTTGGTTGAAATATGGCTTTGCCTTTCCCTTTATTAGTTTGTTTGGAAGTGACATTTGAGGTTAAAGATTTCCTGTCACAGATATCAAATCCTTTAATCTGTTTGGATTGGTTGGTTGGAGTGTCAGCCACACCTGAAATCTTATGAGCTTTAGTAATTGGTTGATCTGAGTCATCCTCCAAAAGATCAATGTCATCATCACTAGTTTCATTATCATATTCATTGTTTTCACCTTGATAAAAATCTGTAGTTTTGATTTGTGAAATCTCTTGACTTTTTACAAATTTAATCAATGGTGTTTTCAACATTGTTGGAGATGATGATGATGATGACTTTGATTCAATTGATTTGTCTTGAGATTCAGTTGACTCATCTTGTATGTTGGTCATTGACTCAGGAAGTGGGATGTAGTTATTATTATAAGGTGGGTTTACCTTATGATATCCAAGTCCTGTAGGATCCTTAGATGTCCTTTGCTGAGCAAGAAGTTCTTTGAACTTCTTATTGCTCACCTGAAACTTCTGAAGTTTAACTTTAGTTTTAGCTTGAATTGTTTTTGACTCAGTTAATGAGATAGAGAGCTGCTCGACCTGAGCTGTCAATGTTAATTTTTCAGAAAGTACTTGGTCTATGTCTGATTGTAATGAAAGTATTTTTGTAGCATACTGCTTTTGTCCTGATTTTAGACTTTCATTAAGAATGTTTGTTTCAATTACTTTCTTTGTCAGCTTGTCTGCATGCTCTTTATACCTGTTTACCTCATCAATACATGCTTGAATGCAGAGGTTTTCTTTTACCTCTTTCGGGATGTTTGTTAATTTGTCTTTAATATCAGCCATAAGGGCATGATCTGAAGGTGATGGTATTTCAGCCTCATAAAGGCTCCAGTCACATTCTCCATCCTTTTTGATTATCATTGCAGAAGATGTTGGAGGTTGAGTTAGACTGAATTGTGTGATCTGAGGTTGAGTTGGTGCATTTGGAATACTGATTGGTTGAGGCACTTGTCTGTTTGAATTAATTCCACTTGAGCATTGTGCCTGATGAGTGTTTCTATCAACTCTGGGTTGTTGATATTCTCTGGAGAAGTGCCCATAAAGTTGACAGTTATAGCACCTAACTTTAGTTTTATCAAAACCAATTCTTGTTTTCTTGTCCATGGTTAAACCTGTATTTCTTTGTAGAAACCTTTTGGACCTGTATGTTATCATGGCCATTGACCATTGAAGATCCATCTCTTCTACCATATCTGGTGGAAGTTCATCCAAATCCTATTGAATGACCTGAGATGGAGTCAGACTTGCTCCCAAGAATGCTTCAAAGCTTGTTGAAAAGGCTGCATAAGCTGCCTTTTGCTCTTCACTTTGTAGAATAATAGTAAGAGCATCCATAGGTTTTTCAAGCCTGTGTATGTTTGATGTTTGAGGTTTTGACTGTTTGTTTGAGGTGGAGTTATAAGGTTGATGTTTACTTTGGGGTGTAGCTTCATGAGAAGCATGAACTCCAGTCTTCTTAGACTTGGGCTTGTTGTTGGATGATTCTGGTGCTGAGAAGAATGACGTATCATGAGAATCCAGAAATTCTTCTTCTTCATCTTCTCCAGTGCTTGTGAGGAAAGCACTGTCTATGTGTTGTGGTTGTTTGAACTTGTAGGCCTCGACATGTCTGATTTGGTTGTTGTTCCTGGATTTTTCATCCATTTTCGGTGCTTTAACGTTGGCTACAAGTGAGTCAAGGGATAGTCCCTCCAAGTCCAATGTTGCTTTCATGAGAGACACTGACTGAGTCCAACTCTCAGGCAATGTATGCAACATTTTCTTGTTGATTTCAATAGTGTCATATTTAAGTCCATATACTATCATTTCATTGACCAATTGGACATATCTATGTAACTGTTGAGGAATTGATTCTCCATGGATGTGGTGGAAGGTTTCATATTGAGTTCTTAATTTTTCCTTTTTGATCTCTCTTATTTCCTCACTTCCTTCACACATGGTGTGAAGAACCTTCCACAGCTCATGGGCTGTTTTGAAATTTTCGACCCGTGTCAAAATTTCAAAAGGCAAAGTCATAGCTAGAATACTGTATGCCTTCATGTCTGTTTTGACCTGCTTGAGGTCATCACCAGCTACACTTTTCAGACTAACTGGTTTCTGTATGTTATAGTAAGGTCCTAAAGTCACTTAAATGTTAAGACCTTCAGTGATTGATGTCCATAGATCTGGATCTTGATATGTAATCCATTTCCTGAACATGATTTTCCATTGCTTGAAATCTGATTTGTTCTTCAACTTTGGGGGTTTTAGTCCACTGTTTGAACTCATCATATCATTAGCCATGTTTGAATGATTTGATTTTAACTTAATAATAATTTTTTTAAGTTAAATTTTGTTTAATTAAAATTTTAGTCCGGTGCTAAAATTTAATTAATCCTAATTGTCTCTAGGATTTGTTTGTTAATTTGATTAACTAATTTGTTTTAATTGTTTACCAAATAAGGAATTAATTAATTAATTAATGTCCTATGAAATGTTGCTTTCTAGGTCACGGTCACAAGAAAGATTGCGGATGATGGGAATATTTGTCATTTTATGAAAAAGTCAATACTCTTTTTGTCAAAACCCTACAAACAGATTTTGTCTAATGTAATTTTGAAACTTTTCAAACAAGACATTTTGTTTTTGATGGTTTCATCAACAACTACAACAATTCCTATGAATTGTGTTCTGCAAAAACTAGGGTTTTCCTAGGGTTTTTGCGGTGATGATTTTTTTTTAAAATATTCAACCCGATGGTTGAATAATGAATAAAAATAAGTTTCTAGTGAGATTGTCACTAGTGTATGATGATAATGAACAATCTAACCGGTATAGATTGTTCACAAAATGATTTGTTTCAAAGAAAAATCAATGAAACAGTGTTTAAAAACAAAACCCTTAAAATCCAATTAGGGTTTTAAGGTTTGAATGATGTTAAAAGTTAAAAACCTTCTGTTTAAAGGTTGTTTAACAATGTATGAACAATACCCGTGTATTGTTTGTTGCAAAAACCACTGAAAACTTGTGTGGTAGTGTGATGTTCAAGCAAAAATCAACAACACTTCTACACACACTCAGATGAATTTTCTTCATCCGCTGCTGATGGTCTTCATCCGCTGTGGAGACTCTTCATCCGCTGCGAACACTTGGTCAAAATTTCTTTTATCTACAAAAAAAAAAAAATTTAAACAAATGTTAGTGATTGTTATGAGTGTTAATAATGTTAATGTGTTATAAATGATTGTTTTGTATGTTAAAACACATTTTGTTTGATTGTATGCTATGGCAAGCATCATACTTTTTCATGCATTAATTCTTAATGCAATTGTTGAGTCCAACAATAACCATCACATGCCAAAGAAAATCCAAACAAACCCCTACTCAGTCTATTCAGATTGAGCAGGCCCCCATATACTCACCCATGTAGTAGAAAGTGGAACCAAGAGCTCCCACTTCTCTTGAGGAGCAGACTACTCCCATTCCTTCTATGATCAATGTTGATGTTCGTCATGCTTAGTCTGATGAGCTCATAACCCCAACCTCAAGCCTTCATCCCAAGTCTCAAAACTCAGATGAACAACCTTCAGGGGAAAGTTACCATCCATAGCCTTTGGATTTTAACCAACCAATCCCCAACCTAGAATTCTATGATGATGAAGATATAGGATTTAGTGAGTACTATGAGTCTCTTTTCTTCTCCCTTAATCAAGGAGAGATGAGTGCTTCCTCAACTCCTATATCCAGCCCACATCATCCACCCACTACTGAGGTGAGCCTCTCTAAACAAGTTCAAAAGACAATATGGAAAAGTCTCTCACTTCTGACAGTGATTACATCCTTAAGACCTCAACCATGGCAACCCAGTTCCCTAGCACTTCTCATGAAGCTATCATTGAGTAGGGGAAATCCAGAGACCAAGAAAATATATCTGGTGGTAAGAGCAGTGACTTTGGTTTTGTCCTCTCATCCCCCATGATTCTTCTGATGAAGATGAGGGAGAGTATGCAACTAAAGGTGCACAAATTGACAAAATCTTGCACCTATCTGGTCTCTAAGGTTAGTCACCTAGAATCTCAGGGGGCTACCTTACAAAGGCAGGTGCTTAGTCAGCAACATGAGATCACCGATCTCAAGGGAAAGTTAGGTGAGAAGCCTACTAGGCATGTTCAACCATGTCCATAAGAACATGTAGATATGGTGGACCTAACTTCTAGCCCACCTGTGCAAGTAGGTGATGCTACCAAAAAGGCGGAGAAAGTCACCATAGTCATAGAATTTGGGAGCATTGCTTAGAGTATGGACATTGAGGACTCAACACCCTTATTTGCAATTGCCCAGAATCAAACACCTCTTTAGGCCCATATCAATATGGATGCCATAGTTCAAAGTTTATTTGAGGAGGGTGTACCAAGGGCTATGTCACCTCCATCCCACCCTGCTGACAATCCAATAGTAGGATGGATGTATGACAATGATAGAAGAGCCCTGGTGCTTTCTAGATTCTAGGGACAACAAGAATTCTTCAACATCCATACCCTATGATTCTATGAAAGCTTCCCTCTAGTTGACCTACCACTTGTCAATCCAAGCCAAAACAGACAAGCTGACAGGTTAGCTGAAAGGATCCAAATGAAGGTGTCTAAGGAGTTCAAGAGAAGAACAAGCTTATATAGATAGAGGCTAGCAGGGAAAACAGTTGGACAACTGGATGCAAAGTTGGACCCTAAGATTAGCTTCAAAGGGGAAACCTAAGTTATAGGCCTAGCTATAGAACTAGTGAACCTTGAGGCTACTACTCCTTCAACACCAATTACCTTCAGTGAGACACCAATTGGTGAAGGTGTCTCACAGTCTTTCCCTGGCCAGAGCTCATGTGCAGAACTAGCTCAAAAAGGCTAAAGCTCTCTCCGTCCTGAGTCACATAGGCCTGTGATTGACAAAGGGAGAAAGTATTAACTTCAGAGGAGATTGAGGAGAAGAAAAAGGAGAGAATGTAAAAGGCAATAGAAGAAAGAATGAGAGAGACCCCTAGCTTCATGCAGGATACAATCAGGGCTGCCCATAAGCCAAATACTCAGGAAGATGAGTTGAAGGTAGCCAGATTGAACTACCTGGGAGCTAGGAACTACAATATAGATGAACTAATCTATCTTCCCTTGGAAGAATTGAATGAACTGGCAGACAGTAAGGTGTCAAGAGAGAGGAAGGAGGCTCAGGATGCTACTTTGCACCTCAAGATCAAAGAAGAAAGAAAGAAAAGAAGATTATATAAAGCCTCTGTCCTCTCCCTAGTTCAATAAAGGCCTGAAGTAGAGTCTATGGTTGTTGAGGATGAATCTCAAGTAGGTAGAGAACAACAAAGACAAAACATGATTACCTACTTGAGTGCCACAGGTCTCTATCAGGCTTATGCTTTACTCCCTCTATCTTTTGAGTATATAGAGTTTGAATATTTCAAGAAACTTGAACAAAAGGTCATCAAAGAAAGAAAAGCTGCTAAGAGAAAGATGAGGGAGGAAGCTCAAAGATTAAGGGCCACCATCAAAGCTAATAAGAAGAAATTTGAGGACAAACAAAAGATGGTGAGCTTTTTGAAGCTATATGGGTTCTCAAGAAGGAGGCTTGGTTCTATGTCTCTATCCATAATAGATGAGCACATAAGGGTGATCAAGCAGAAGATAAAGAGGGGTGAACTTCAAGACTTCATTCTTCACCAAGTCAAGCTGCACCAGAAGCTGAGGTCAAGGTTGAACCCCAACAGACAACACAACCTAGACCTAGTGCTAGCCCACAGTAGGGTCCTGAACCTTCTTTTGAACTTGTGAAGAAGAAGGACCAAGCTGAGAAGGATAAAGAAGGACAAGGTGATCAAGACCAACCTTTTAAGTTGAAGTATAGAAAGAGGAAGAGGATGGCTATTAGAAGAGACTAAAAGTCAAAGAAGAAGAAGAAGTCTAAGGCATCCATATCTGCACCACAGGAAGAGTCAAAACATCCTGAGGGTGAACCAAAAGAGTCTGCTTAACCAACTCCACTACAAGTAGAGCCTATTGCTGTTGAGAGACCCATCTTGTCTTGGGTATACTCTCCAAACCCACATAGATGGTATGTCACAAGAGATCAAGGAAGTCCACAAGTATTCTTTTTGCAGAACATACTTGACCTCCCTGCTCATGATCTCTAAGACATCAGGAGATACTATGAGAGCCTGAAAAATCCAGACCAAACTAACAAAGAGAGGAATGGCTCTGATTCTAATGATGGCTATACATAAATAAAGAATCAAGAATCAAGAATCATAGTAATCTTTATGTTTTTATGGCATCAGCCTAGTGGGAGTTTGTAAGAGTTATCTTAGAGGCTGATGCTAACCAGATATCACTCAGCATGCAACTGAAGTACAAGGAAGTTACTTCGGTAGATTTGACCATGCACAAAGAAAATTTCCCAAGTGTTAAATCTTCCGAAGCCAAAAGTGAAGTCTTTCGAAGCTTGAAGACAAAGTCTTCTGAAGCTTGAAGACTGATTTCTTCTGAATGCTTAGAAGACACGTGTCCCTAACACAGTTTTGATAAAAGCTAAACAACTTTCTGCTGCCAGCTTTGAACACTTACCAACTTATACAAGTTGTTGATTATCTCCTTACTTTTGGCATCTGTATATTATAGTGTCTGTGTCTAACTTTCCAATCTTCTACTTTTATCCTTTTTGTAATAGAATAGAATGTGAACTATGGCATGTCATAGTCACTTATCAGAAGGTAATCTGCCTTTTGACTTTACATCGAACTTGTTTTCTAGATTAGTGTCCAGCTGGCCTTTAAAGTATGACCGACTGTAGGTTTTAGTATAAAGTATCTCATGTAAACAGTTTTTGGACTAAGCATTGTAACACTTGTAAAATTACTTGAGAGCAATATACATCATCCTTAAAAACAAATACTTGTGTTCTTAAGTTCTTTACTTGTTTGTTTTCTGTTTCTTTGCCTGGTTCCCTATTTGATCTAGTAAGTGTGATAATTTCCAACTGTGAAACTGTTGTATAACCATAGCCGGTCCTGCATACTATCTCCTCATCTGCAATACAATCATAACATTTAATACTATTAAATTATAATACAAGTCCAACCTGATTAAAGCGTTAAAGAATAATTCAGGTAATTTGGTCAAGTTAATCATTGAATCTAATCAATTTCAACAATCAGATGGTTATACAAATTACTTGCAAGGACTTCTGAGATTTACCAATTAAGAAGAAAAATTCCCTCGTCCCTGGCCATGTATTCATTTGGTTATCACACGAATGTAATAGAAAGTAACAAATTAAAGGTTGGAGCTTATAAAAAATGAAATTACTTTAGAAAATATATAAAAATTAATAATTAAGCAAATTGTATACCTTAAGTGCAGGATTGGTTATTGTCTCACAACACAAGATTGTCTCATAAACTTACTTAAAGTCACTCAGGTTTGATGAAGTAGAACCTCTACTAAGTTCACAAGTAATATAATAAGTTAATGAGAATACTAGAACACAAGAGTAGTTTTGAAGATACTTGTATATATTACTTCTCAACTTAGTATTACAAGACTCTTACAAGCATGTTACTAAAGTTACAATGAGAAACTATATATACTACTATCTACAGTTGGTTATACTTGGATAACCAGCTGGAATTTACCACTAGACAAATACTACATTGCTAGAAGTAAAGTATCTAAGATAAAATACTATCCAAGAATAGGTAGTCATGACAGGTCCATGACTTACCTTTTGTTACCAACTAAGAATGGTAACTATACTAACTGATAATGGGTGAACAGTGGATTAAAGTATGCTCAACTACATGGGTGTGGGAAAGCGCCATGCAGTATATCAGAGTTTACAGCGGGCTGTCAGACAGACCATACTTATGTCCATTGGTTCGTAGTTGGTTCTTCCGAAGCTAAAATGGCTTCGGAAGAATAAGTACTTTCGAGGCCATTTATACTTTGGAAGAGTCAACTTCTTTCGAGTCTTCTGCAAGTCTTCAGGACTTTATTCTTTGGAAAAATATGTCTTTAGAATCTTCTAAGTTGTATACTTCGGAAGGAGAACTACTTAGTCTTGGAAGACCTAGTTCTCTTTTCGGAAGTTCTTCATACTTTGAGCTTCAGAAGATCTTTGACTTGTCTTTGGAAGAGCAGCTTTGTCTTTGGAAGACCACTTCAATTGTACATCAAAATCTTCTAAGTGTTAGTTTTGGTTGCACTAGCCTCTTATGATCCATCAAATTCCCCCTAGGCTGATGCTACCAAAACTTCACTTCTTTCTACTCCTTAAGGTCTTCAACACCAAGGAAAGCAAACATTTGTCTGTCACTTTGTTCTTTCCTGATGTAGTGGTAAGGAGTTTGTATAAGTCATCCGTAGAAAGTAGATCTAACCTATTACTCTGGATGACATGTACCCTTTGCTCTGTTCCTCATAAGAGAGTTAGTTGATGGGAACTGTAGTCATATTCCCACCTAACTATTGGTTCCCAAGTTGGACCTTCAACCATCTGCAGGAATGCTCTTCCTTGTCTGGTTGCTCCTTCTTCTTCTTCTTTCGCTCTTTTCATCAACTCTTCTTTAGTCTTGGCTTTCTTTGTAAGCTCTTTGATATGAAGGCTGCTTAGATGATTCTTGATGTGAGTAGCTATCTGAGAGTTGGAGGGGTTGAAGAAAGGTTGCTATGCTAACTCAGCAATGCCAAATTTACTTGAGTGTAGCAGAGCTGATGCATTAAGTCTGTTTACTTGACCATCCTCCCTTTCCATAGCAAATCTGTGTGTAGCTTCATCAGACCTTCTGTTAGATCTAGGAATAATAGGTCTAGATCATTTTGTATAAACTTAGAACTTTAATCAATACATGTAATGAATATTTGTAATTCATTATTTTGATGCATGCATTATGTATATAGGTTAACCCATATGGCGTTGATTTATGTGTATGATTACAGGTACAAACATTATACTTGGTCAATTTCTGAAATTGACTAAGTGTAAGAAACATCTACGGATGAACATTTTTGTTCTTCCGTAGATATCTTTCTTACAAGACATTCATTAGAAGATCTTCTACGGATGACTATGGGTATTCACTGATGAACAAACACCACACATGAAGAAACTGAAGCAAAGTTCCTTCGGAAGAACAAAGTAGCTGCGGAAGAACAAAGTAGCTGTGGAAGATCCAGACACGTACTTGTATCATACAAGTGTTTCAAGTCAACAAGTCAACAAGTCAATCACAGACTCCAACAGATTCACTGTTTCCTTAACAGAAACACGCGTGTCTATAAATATGAGTCCTAGGTTTCACATCAAGAAAAAGTAAGAGACGGTGACAAAAATACCATCACATCGTTTCGCACGATCAACACACCAAAAATCATAAACACAATCATAGCATAGAATTTTGTTAGCAATTATTATTTGATTCTTTGTAATCATTAATCAATTTAAATGAATTACGTTTGATTCAAAACATTATTCTTGCATATTGTTGATATCGTTTGAGCATTTATTGTTTATTTTCTCTGGCATCGATATTTATTAATTAATCAATTAAACAACGATTAATGGTAATTCTGCGATCATTAATTCGAAACCAATCTAACACTGATAATTCCTGATTTCGATCCTTGGATTCACAGGGATGAACAAACACCACACATGAAGAAACTGAAGCAAAGTTCCTTCGGAAGAACAAAGTAGCTATGGAAGATCCAGACACGTATTTGTATAATACAAGTGTTTCAAGTCAACAAGTCAATCACAGACTCCAAGAGATTCGCTGTTTCCATAACAGAAACACGCGTGTCTATAAATATGAGTCCTAGGTTTCACATCAAGAAGAAGTAAGAGACGGCGACAAAAATACCATCACATCGTTTCGCACGATCAACACAAACCCTAGCAGCCGTCACATCAACACACCAAATATCGTAAACACAATCATAACATAGAATTTTGTTAGCAATTATTATTTGATTCTTTGTAATCATTAATCAGTTTTAATGAATTACGTTTGATTCAAAACATTATTCTTTGCATATTGTTGATATCGTTTGAGCATTTATTGTTTATTTTCTCTTGCATCGATATTTATTAATTAATCAATTAAACAATGATTAATGGTAATTCCGTGATCATTAATTCAAAACCAATCTAACACTGATAATTCCTGATTGCGATCCTTGGATTCACACCTTCACTGGACAATTTGGTTTCTGGGATTGGTTGGCAGTTTGTCCCCTTTTCTTGTGTCCAGCAGAGTCACCAATCTCCTTCTTAACTTCTTCTCTTCCTCATTAAGTATGTCTGAGTTGGTTGCAAGAACTTGGAGAGCTTGATCTAGTGTTCCCCTTGGCAGATCAAGGAATGCATCTCATTCTTCTCCTTCTCCTTCTACTTCTCCCTAGTAGTCTTCTTTCTTTCTTTGTTGATCTGATCTTGTTCTTTGTGGAAAAGGAACAAGATCGTATCATAATCATGAGGTGCTAGCTCCTTCTGAGAATAGCCTCTAGTATAGAGAAAGGCTATTCGCTCCATCCTCTCCTTCTCCTTTGCCTCCTCATTCTTCTTCTTCTTTTCCTCCTCTAAGGCCAACCTTGCTGCTTCCTCCTTTTCCTTTTGCAACACGGTTGCCTTGTCCAACTTTACAAGCTCATTAAGTGGGAGTAGAAGTATTTCTTTATTGTCTACTCCTAGGCTGATAAGCCTGTTAATGACCTCAACTCTCCTTTTGTTATTGATACTTTCTTGGGCGGCGGCTGCTGCTGCTTAGCTTCTTGTAGCCAGCAGCTTCCCAGTATCAAGTCTTCCTTTCTTCTTTAGTTTTTCCAACCTTTCTTCCTCTAGAAGCTCTTCAGCAGTAAGCTTCCTCTTGCCTTTAGGATCAGAGGAAGATTCAGCCTTTGGAGACTCAGGCTTAGAGGGTTCAGGTTAGGGAGAGGAGGTTTGAACTTATGGTGCTTGGAATATTGGAGTTGTAAGAAAGTCCTCACTGTTGACCTTAGACGCCAGGTCAAGAATAGCCTCTGTGATAAGCAGGTCATCAAACAAGGAAGTTAATTCAATTATTCCTTGTGCAGCTTGGACTTCAGCTTCGGAAGAGATTTCCAAAGCTTCGGAAGTAAATGTAATTGCTTCCGAAGTTTGAGCTTCCACTTCGGAAGTTGTTCTTAAGGCTTTGGAAGTAGCAAGGATTGCTTCATCTGTCCCTCTTGATTCAGTTGCTAGGCCATCAGTCTTTGTATCCCCTTCAAAGTCAATCTTGGGTTCAATAAAGACCTTAGATTGGCTAACTTCCTCCTCAGAAGTAGATCCTTTAAAGCTCTTTAGCTCTAAAGTAAGCAATGGCTAAGTCAGGTGAGGGTTGTTCAAGTGAGGAGCTTATCAGAAACTGGGTTAAGAATCTATTGAGATTGATAAGCATCCTTGGCTCCACTTGAATTATGATAGAAGGTGGTTGAGGAAAGATGGTTGCAGGGTGTTGCTGTGTGGGATAGAATGAAGAAATGGCATCAAGGGGAATAAGGGCAAGATTGGGTTCTTCTTTAGTTGATATTTGCTCCAAAGATTGAGTAGATATTGCCTCATCATGTCTTTGTTTTTGTACATTTCCCCCTTTTTGGTAGCATCATCTTGAGAAGCAGATGAGCTGGAGGAAGAACTTAAAGAAACCTGAATTGGTACATGCCTAACAGATTTCTCTGTCTATTTCTCAGCTAGTTGAGCCATGAGATTTTCAATCTCAAGTTGCTGAGTGGCAGACCTATCTTTTAAAGTTTTAACCTTTAATTCAAGGTTTATGACTTTAGAGAGTAGGTCTTTGAGAATGAGTTGTAGACTACCCTCATCTTCTTTCAAAGAATCACTAGGAGATGAGATAACATACCTAGTATGTTCATCATCACCACCAGTAGTGGTTTCTTGGCGCCTTGGATACCCTTGCATATTGATGTCTTTTTCAGAGGCATCAATTGGCAAGGTTGCCGTAGATTCAGTCTCACTTATGTTACATTGTCCTAAGAGGCTAGTGAAACACTCTCAGTAGTGGCAGCTGAAGCTACATGACTCAGTTGATCTGGAGAGTGGTGAGGTAGATCAACTTCATGGCCCTGATGAAACATAATGTCCTCATCAGGTTGGGTTAAAAGGTCAAGAAAATATAAAGAGGTTATATCTAATGACCTGGGATGTTGGTCAGCACCTAATCGCTCTTCTGCCAAAGTAGTTGAGCCAAGGATGTGGCTATCAGCTCAGGGGAATGTTGAGACTCACCCTAAGTGCTTAAGGCTTTGGTAATGGGCTCATTAGGTTGCGAATGAGGAAACTCAATGCTAATATTAAGGTTAATAGTGGAGGATGGTTGGACCTCTGGCTGAGTGGGAGCCCTGAGTTTCACTTTAGCCTTTTGGTTTGAAGAGAGGGGACTTGACCAATCAGAGTAGATTGATCAAGGGTTCATTTAGGGCATCTTTTGTAAGTGATTTTAATTGGGTGGGAAGAAGTAGATGGCATCATAGTGGTGGTGTCTGGTGTGGGTTCATCACCTACTGGGCTTGCAGGATATCACTAGGAGCCATTGGCTTAATCATACCTGGAAGCAGATCAATGAATCTTCCAGTGAAGTTGGTGGACACCTTCTTCAGAGTCTTAAAGATACTAGGCCTCATTTGAAGGACCTTAGAATGTTTTCAAATTATAGTTTGTCCTTGTCCAGCTCACAGTTGATGATGTGCTGAATGAACCTAGGATACATGTAGAATTGATCCCTAGTAAGATTGCTGCGTAGGCTATTCAGCACAAATCTTGACTAGTTGAGTCTTAGGCCTTTTACCAACCCATGAACCAAGTAGCCCAAATCATGTGGCATTTGATCCCATCCCCCAGACTTGTTGGATAGGCAGTGTAGAACAATGTGCAGCAAGAACTTCCAATTATAGGAGAAGTTGAACTTGTTGATAGTTGACTTATGTACATCATTGCTATATCCCATCTGAGTGCAAGTGTCTTCCAACTCAGATTTGGGGAATTCAGTAGGGATGCCCTCATCATGGAGCTCTAGATGCTCCCTTGATCAATAATCCTTCCATCATTTAGGGTTTCACAACGACCATTGGCCCGGAAATCGGTCAGATGGTTTGAGTAGATGGTAGGATTTATGGTTAGGGCTGTGAAGTATGCGGACTATGATAGAAATTGGATAATGGGGGCAAAATCGACATCCTTTGAAGAATCAAGGATGGCGACTTGGTTATGTTGAGGATTCAAGGTCAATGTTTTTGAGAAGAACTAGTTAATTGAAACGGGAAGATAGCAGAGTGGGATGAGGAAGATGAACAGTGAAAATTTAGGATTTTTGACAAACGGTAAAGAAAAGTAAGAAAGAGAAATAGCTGGTAATTTTATACGGTGAAAAATCCAATGGATAAGGTGGAATGATGAGTTAAAGGATGTTTTGAGGTCCACGTGGATGTAGGCGGCATATGATATGGTCAAAATGTTTGAAAATTCTGATTGTTTACTATTCTCCGACAGGATCTTTACAATAAAATCAAGTGGGGCCCAAAGATTTCCGTTACACAGTAAAGGTTTTCTTCTGAAGGTAAAATTGCTTTCGAGAGAAAACAATTATTTTTCTCAATATTTTCTTCTGAAGTCATTTTACTTTTGAAAGCAAATTATGTCTTAAAAACAAATTTGCTTCCAAGAGTACAGTCTCCATCCGAGAAAAGAAGTTAGTAAGCTTCGAAAGTAGATTTGATCTATGATTAAATGTTCTTCTGAGACTAAAAACTCTTCAGAAGAGAATATTTATGAACATGAATTTGCCTTCGAAAGATAGATAAAGATCTCTTTCGAGGGTAAATTTCTCTTCGAAAGAATCACACTTAGAAAACTGAAGAAATCCTTTTTGTAACAGGGCTTAGATTGTATTTAGACAACATGGACAAGACACATTTTAAAAGGTTTTCAAATAAGATAGACTAGTCAATGTTAATCATCCCAATAGCTATGATTAAGTATTTAAATCTTTGTTCATCAAAGGCTTTTGTGAACAAGTCAACATATTGTTCATTTGAATTGACTAGCTTTATTAGATTCTTCTTATGAATATCTCTAATGAAAAGGTTTTTGATGTCAATATGCTTTGTCTTGGAGTACTTGACTGGATTTTCTATTAGAGAAATGGCACTCTTATTGTCTATATGGATAGGAGTCTCCATGAAGTTAAAACCATAGTCCAGCATCTGATTCTGAATCCATAGCAGTTGAGCATAGCAGTTCGCAGCATCAATGTATTCAGCTTTAGCAGTTGATGTAGAGACATATGATTGCTTCTTGTATTGCCAGGAGATGATCCTTCCACCAACTACTTAACATCCTCCTGATGTGGATTTCTTTTTGATGTTGTAGCCACCATAATTACTATCAGTGTCACCATAGAGATTAAAATCCTTATTCTTAGGATACCAAAGACCGAGTTTGAGAGCTCCTTTGTGGTATCTAAGAATTCTCTTGGCACCAATTAGGTGAGACACCTTTGGAGCAGCCTGATATCTTGCACAGATGCATGTTGCAAACATAATATCAGGTCTACTTGCAGTGAGATACATCAAAGATCCAATAATCACCATCTTCTAATGCTGATCAGTATCCTCCCCCTTGGAATCAGGACAAAGATTGTGATTTTTGGGTATTGGTGTCTTGGCTGGCTTACAATCTTTCATCTCAAATCTTTCTAAGATGTCCTTGACATACTTAGATTGATTGATAAAGAACCCTTCTTCCATCTGTCCTTGACATAAGGAAGAAATCCATCTTTCCCATAGAACTCATTTCAAACTTCTTCCTCATGATGCTTTCAAAGTCCTTGCATATTTGGTCATTTGAGGAACCAAATATGATGTCATCAATATAGACTTGTACAAGCAGCATGTCCTTCCTAGACTTCTTTATGAACAATGTCTTGTCTATTGTGCCTCTAGTATAGCCATTCTTGAGAAGAAATTGAGACAGTGTCTCATACTACAGCCTAGGTGCCTGATGCAGCCCATAAAGAGCTCTATCAAGTTTGCACACATAATTGGGGTGCTGTGGGTCTTCAAATCCATGTGGCTGGCACACATAGACTTCTCTATCGATATCCTATACAAAATGCACATTTGACATCAAGTTGATAGACTGTGAAGTTCTTGGATGTTGCAAAAGCAAGGAAGATTCTCACAGCCTCAAGTCTTGCAACAGGTGCGAAGACATCAGTGTAATCTATGCCTTCCTCCTGTGTATATCCTTGAACAACAAGCCTTTCTTTGTTCTTGATGATCAAACCTCTATCGTCTTTTTTGTTTCTGAACACCCACTTAGTGCCAGTGGGGACTTGGCCAGGTGGTAATAGACATAAGTTCCATACCTTTGCTCTTGAACTGAAGCAATTCCTCTTGCATTGCTTGAACCCAATTGTTATCCTTGAGAGCTTCTTCCACCTTTTTTGGTTCCATCTGAGAGAGAAAGCATGAGTACAAGCAGACGTTCCTATTGTGTGTCTGACTTCTTGTTCTCACACCTTTTGAGACATCCCCAATGATGTTTTCAACTAGATGAGTGTTATGTATCTTGAATCTAGGAATCACATCTAGTTGCATAGATAGATCCAAGTTTGAAAAGTTTTGCTCAGGATTTGAACATCTTCACCAGCTGATGTCTCACACTTATTCAATGAGGAGTGATTGAATGAATATATGACAACATCAATAATATTTTGCTGAGAAGCAACATCAACGGTTGCCTGTTCCTCCAGATTGTTATCTTCAACAGCTTGGTATTGAGTACTTGAGTCGTCAGTTGTTGAGTTGTGAGGCTTAGTTGGCTGACCACTTATTAAAGCTCCATTGTTTCCTGAGATATTCATGCTTTCAAGACTTCCAGTAATGGGAGCTTGATCTTCAATTCCTCTTGGAGAACTAGAAATAGGTCTGGGTAACTCAAACATTTGATCTTCATAGAGGTCATTTTGAGTTCCTGTTTCAGTTGAAACATTCTCACAAGATGGTTTAGAATAGTTTCAAAACAATTCTAAATTGAAGATATAATCAGGACCATTGCCCTTAACACAAGGAGTGTGCTCATTTACAACAATGTAGGATGATTCCTCAAATTGTTGATTTTTGATATTATACACCCTATAAGCAATAGAGGTTGATGAATATCCAACAAAGATAGCATCATCCGAATTTTCAGCAAACTTTGCTAAATTGTCTTTTGTGTTAAGTATGGTACATCTGCTGCCAAAGGACATAAGAAAGCCAATGAACGGTGGCCTCTTGTTCCATAACTCATAAGGGGTCTTTCCATGGGGCTTGATAATAAGAACCCTATTCTGTACATAGCATGCAGTGCTGACTGCCTCTACCCAGAAAGTTAGAGGCAGCCTTGAATCAGCTAACATAGTTCTTGCAGCCTCAATAAGTGTCATATTCCTTCATTCAGCAACACCATTTTGTTGAGGAGTTCTAGGAGCACTGTATTGTCTGGCAATCCCTTTTGAGTCACAGAATGAGTCAAGAACTTGATTCTTAAACTCAGTTCCTTGATCACTTCTAATAATTTTTACCTTGTGATCTATCTGATTTTCAGTTTTAAGAATAAAAGATTTTAAAGTTTCAGCTGTTTCATTTTTAGTTCTTAAAAAGAAAACCCAAGTAAATCTGGTGAAGTCATCGACAATCACAAGGCAATATGATTTCTTTCCAATGCTAATTATACTTGTGGGACCAAAAGGATCCATGTGCAATAAGTGTAATGGGATGGTGATGGAGTTGACCTCTTTGGATTTGTGAGAAACCTTGTGTTGCTTTCCTTTCAGGCAAGCAACACAGTTATCTTTACAGATAAACTCCTTTTTGGGCATACCATGTACCAAATTATTTTTAACCAATTTATTCATGGTTTTGAAATTAACATGGCATATTCTTTTATGCCAAAGAGTTGACTCATCGCCATTTGCTTTGGAAAGTAATCATCATACTTCACCCAGTGGGGAAGCATTATTCATATCCAGCTTGTACATATCCCCTCTCCTGGGAGATCTAAGAAGCACCAATTCCTAAGAAATTATCATCCCAGATTTGAGGATAATGCACTCATGTCCTGTGAAAAGCATTTGATGCTTTTGATCAAAGAATTAAGAAACACTTAAGGGATTATGTTTAAGCTATTTGACAAAGTTTACTTTGTTAATGTTTAACTTACCATTAGATACACTACTTCTAGCAGAAATGTATCCTCCGGCTTCACCTCCAAACTGAACAGGACCTCCATCAATATGTTCAAATTGTTGTAGGAGAGATTTGTTCCCTGTCATGTGCCTGGAGCACCACTGTCCACAATACATACATTTCCATTCATGTCATGTAGATGTCCCTGCATATAATGTGAAATGATTAGTTACTATTGGAAACCCAAGCCTTGTTGGTCTTGGGTTCTCCCAATGTAGATGATATAATTGAACCAAAATGTATGCATAGGGGTTCAGTTATGGTTTGTGAAGAAGAGGATTGGGCTGCAATATCTTTTCTGATCTTCCATTTCATCCTATGGTTGACCAGTGTTGATGAGCCTAAAGAGGCTTGTGCAACATTACTTGCTTCTGAGGCTTCTTTCTTTTCGGAAGAAGTTTTCACCACCTTTTCTTTTGAAGTAGTCTTCTTGTCGGAAGGTTTCAAAGAAATCTTTTTGTTTCTCTGTTTGTTCTTTAGTTTGTCTTTCGAAGCTATTTTCCTTTCGGAAGAATGAGTTTCTTTTGAAAGCAACTTGGCTTCGGAAACAAGCTTTCCTTTCCTTAACACTTGGACCATATGGTAAGGTCCAAATGTGAAACCATCCTTGACTTCTTCTTTCTTAATATTGGTTGCATAATATGTGCTTGCTGGATTGTAGTAACAATCTTTTGTGTAACACCCAAAAAATTTCAGCATGAAGAAAAGAAAGGAAAGCAAGGGAGAAAAAGAGAATTATTGTAAACAAAGGGGATAAAAGCGGGCAAGGGCCAAACTTGCCCATAATGGGTTCAAAAAGGTGATAAGGCTACCCATACTTCTCTCTCTCATGCAAGAAATCTCGGCTGAAGAAAGAAGAAGAAGCTTCACCCGGTTTTAGAGAGAGAAAGTCTTCGAAAGGTGCTAGAACTCCAGGTTGCTCTAGGGTTTGAAGGAGTTTTACTTAAAAGTAGTTAGAGGTGAGTTCTAGATCCCCTCTTTTAAATGTTCTCTACTTATTTGGGGCTCATATGCATATTAAAAAGATGTTTCTGAATCAAGTTATGATTTTCCATATATGGTACGGTTGTTTATGATGATATAGATATGTTTTATGATATTCATGAGGATTGTATGAATGTTTAAGATGTTCTAAGTGTTAGACCGATAGATCTAAGCTAAGAATATGCTTAAAATGATGTATGGAGACTGGAAATTGAGTAACTTGGATCGCAGGTGCAATAAGTTGTCCGCTGTGGATCTCGTATGTCTAGGTCGTCCGCTATGGACACTTTGGAAGGTTGTCCAGGTCGTCCGCTGTGGATACTTGGACATTATTAATGTGTCTGCTGTGGACACTTAGGCATTTAGCTGTCCGCTGTGGACTAGCTGTCTGTTGTGGTTCCTTGAATGTTTTAGTTGTGTACTGTGAACACACTTAGTGTTTTACTCATCCACTATGGACTTTGGCTGTCCGCTGTGGACATTGTTCATCCGCATTTTCATTTTGTTCATCCGCATTTTCATTTTGTTCATCCGCATTTGCTGAACATTCAACCGCATTGGTTTTATGTTCAATAGTTAAATATTTTGTTCATCCGCATTTACCCTTGTTCTTCCGCATTTAGTATTGTTCATCCGCATTTGGACTTGTTCATCCGTATTTGGTTCACCCACACATCTTTAGAGACTTAGAACATTTTCTGAGGTTTTCGTCCGCATTTGCTTGTCCGAATTTGCTGAACATTCAGCATCATTGGCCTATGTTCATCCGTATTTCTTTGGGGATTTAGGATTTTCTGAAATCTTGGGAAATAGAATGTAGTGTTAGGTTCTAGAATGTTTTGGTGGTTTATTTCTATTGATGTTATGTATCATTGTGGGCTGTGGTTGATGTCTATATTTTGTATTAGTATGTGACTTTACGTGGTGTGTTAGTACTCTTGTACATAAAGTATTATTGTAATGAAAGTGGAAGATAAAGATAATGAAAAGTGGAACGTAATGAACAAATTAAAAGTCTTGCAAGCATATAAAAGGGGGTTCACAACTCTTTATGGGTTGCCACCTCGACAGTGTGTCGAGTGCACACCTAACGGTCAGTCTTTGTGATTGATAGAAACATGCGATACGGGGTCCTTGCCACTTGATCCCAAGACTTTAGTCGCTTTGTGAACCGAAGAGGGGGCACGACAAGATCTGGATAGAAGTGAAAGATAATAAAGTACGAAACGAATGATTATGAACGATGATAAAGGATAATAAATGATTATTAAGTAGATGTACGTATGATGTGTGATCACGAACGAAAGTAAAGGAAAGGTTTTATTAAAAGTAAAGTATTTTATTATATAAACTAGAACTCACTCAGCAACGCTAACTTTTTATATGCATATCAGTTGGCAGGTAATTTGTAGATGCCGAGGAGGTGTAGGCATGGATGCATAAGCTACTGGGGATAATCTGAGTCTGGCATCCATATATTTTGAGAATGTTATTATACTAATACAATTTTTGGGATGTAAATGAAACAACAGGATGTTTTGTCAAGACCTTTTTAATTATTAATGAAAAGTTCAAATTCCCCTGCAAGAATGATGTGTTTTTAAATGTTATATTCTATCTGTTTTACGCTATGAATGACCGACTCTAAGCATTCTAGGAACGGGGCCTTACAAGTTGGTATCAGAGCCAAAGTTTAAGAGAATCGGGTAAAATATTTTCAAAAGAACCTAAAACTAAGAATAGGACGAAAGGGAAGGGATGCCAGTCCTAGTAGCTGCGTGCCTGCAAGTAATGGTTTTATGTAAGATAATGTAAAATGAAATTATTTGCGTGTGCTATGTGAATTATATGCTCTTAGTAGATTTGGATACTGATGTAGTCTAGATAGGGAATGCTAGGGGGATGAAGAGTAAAGTAAGTGGCTAATCACAACTGGCCACTATAATTAGGGACTTACTATACTTGACACAATCTGAGCTATTACCTTGAATGACCTTGTTAGTGTTTGAATCTTATAGGAAGCAGATTTTATGGCGGGGAGAAAATCTGGGAAGGCAACTCGAGGTGGTGCTCGTAGCGGGCGTACTACTGGGCCACGTGTCACCAGGAGCAAGGCTAAGGCTCCTGAGACAATTCATGAGGACACAGACCTCCATAGCCACCAAAAGGGTGTAGGATCAGCTACCCTCAAGTCTACGGTAAAGGAAGCTATTGATGACAAGGTTTACAACGTCATGCAAAATGTGTTGCCCTTAGTGGTGACTGAAGTGTTAAGGGCTGTAAAGGAGGGTGAGAGAACTAATGATGCTGGGAAGAAGGAGAAAGTAGAGGAAGAGCCATCTAGCCCAAAGGTGGTAATTCATGATGATGATAGTGAGGAGGAGAAGGAGACCGCTAGGGGGTGTACCTATGGGGCGGTTCAGAGGTGCAAACCCCCGACCTTTGATGGTAACGGCAATGCTACTGCTACTCACCGTTGGGTTCGAGAGATGGAGGTAGTCCTAAACATCAGTGAGTGCCGGGAGGGTCAGAAGGTGAAGTTTGCCTCCCATTCTTTCGTTGACTCGGTATTATGCTGGTGGGAGAACATTGTCCAAGCCAAGGGAAAATGGTCTATAGCAGGGATGAGGTGGTCGGATTTGAAGGAACTGGTACTGGAGGAGTATTGTCCACATCGGGAGTTGGACAAAATTGAGAAGGAGTTCTTGCATTTGGAGGCTGGAAACATGACTCATCAAGATTATACCTCTAAGTTCAATGAACTTGCAAGACCTGTGCTGGATCTAGTAACTCCAGAGTCCAAGAAGATTAAGAGGTACATGCAGGGTTTGCCCGTGGACATTAGGAGGAACATGATAGCTGCTAGACTGAGCATGTTTAGGTCTGTGGTAGATTTGGCCAGAAGATTGTATGATGAGAGGGACCCGGTGCCAATTCAGAGGAAGGTTGAAAAGAGTTGGAACAAGAACAGTAATGGGAAGAGGTTCAGGAGAGATAACTATGGGATCGGGGAGAAGAAGATGAGGATTGTCGATCATCGCCCAGGATTGAGTAAGGGGAACAACAGGAGGGAATGTAAGAAGTGTGGGAAGGAACATATGGGAGAGTGTAAGTGGGGACTGAACGTCTGCTTCAAATGTGGGATGCCTGGTCATATAGCAAGGGAGTGTGGGGTGGTGAGGTGCTACAACTGTGGCGAAGAGGGTTTGCAAGAAACCGAGGGCTGAGAACTCCGAGGTGAGAAAGTGGATCAAAATGGAGAAGGAAGGCCAGAGGGTAAAATCCAAAGCATTTACTATGACCCGGGAGGAGGCTAGAGTGGATCTCGATGTTGTGTCAGGCACCTTCCTAGTAAACCAAATTTGTGCCTCTATGCTTTTCGATTTTGGTGCTAGTAAGAGTTTTATTTCTACTGCCTTCTGTGTTAAGTTGCCTGTTAGAAGTAGAAGTATTGATGAACCCTTCGATGTAGAAACTACCATTGGTAAGTCTACCAAGATTTCTGATCTGATTGAGGATTGTGACTTAGAATTGGAAGGCCATAGGTTCTCTGCTAAATTATTCATGATGCCCTTAGGCGGATTCGATGTGGTTCTAGGAATGGATTAGCTAGCAGCCTATGAGGTAAATATTGTGTGTCACAAGAAGATGATTTGTTTGATAGCACCGATGGGAGTTCGGTGACGATTTACGGTGATAGGTTCGGTACGGTTCCGAAGGTAATTTCAATGGTGGTGGCCGAGAAGTGCATGAGACGTGGATGTAGTGCCTACCTGGCTTATGTGAAAGATGTGGATGCATCAGTACCACAATTGTCCGACGTGCCTGTCGTGTGTGACTTCCAAGATGTATTCCCGGAGGATCTACCAGGTGTGCCACCGGACCGCGAGATCGAGTCCCAGATTAATTTGATACCTGGTGCCCAACCTGTTGCCAAGGCACCGTATCAACTAGCTTCCTCCGAGATGAAGGAATTGATGACTCAGTTGCAATAGTTGTTAGATAAGGGGTTCATCCGGCTGAGTATCTCTCCCTGGGGTGCTCCGGTCTTGTTTGTAAAGAAGAAGGACAGTAGCATGAGGATGTGCATCGACTACCGTGAGTTAAACAAGTTGACGGTGAAGAACCGGTACCCACTACAGAGGATTGATGACTTGTTTGATCAGCTCCAAGGTGGTAGCTGGCTCTCAAGGATAGATCCCTGATCTGGTTATCATCAGCTAAAAGTTAAAGAACAGGATATCCTGAAGACCGCGTTTCAAACGCGATATGGGCATTACGAATTCCTCGTTGTGTCTTTCGGTTTAACCAAAACGCTAGCTGCTTTTATGGATTTGATGAATCGAGTGTGTCGGACGATGTTGGATAAATTAGTGATTGTGTTTATCCAAGATATCCTTATTTATTCGAATAGCAAAGAAGAGCATGCTAGTCACATTCACGAGGTATTGGAGACGCTTAGGGGAGAGAAGCTGTATGCTAAGTTCTCCAAATGCATGTTCTGGTTGCGGGAAGTTTAGTTTTTGGTCATGTGATTAATTCTGAAGGGATTATGGTGGACCCGGCAAAGGTGGAGGCGGTAATGCAATGGAAGTCTCCAAAGACGCCATCTAAGATTCATAGTTTATTGGGTTTGGCGGGCTGCTACAGAAGATTCATCCAAGACTTCTCCAAGATAGCTTCACCATTGACCAAATTGACCTGTAAGTGTTGGATCTTATATGCCCAAGACACATACAAGATTGATGTGGTTAGTACGTTATGATCCAAGTCGGGTCATACCCAATAACAAGCTAGGCAAACACCGATAAATATTTATTTGTTGACATGATCAAGCAAATAAATTTTGACACCAATTCAGAAAATGGGTTTTCTGAATTATTGCATTTAAGATAGAACAAATTATATGGATATTTTGTTCATGAGATATCATTTGTAATGTTATTTAAATAAGTTAAATAACATCAAATATAAGAGTGTTTAAGTTATAAAATTAAAATTGGTTTAATTATATAACTTAATTAGTTATAAACAATGTATTAAAAAGGGAGTTTATCAAAATGGGGGAACCCCATTTTGAACCTATTTCGGCCACCCCTTTGGGTTTTGCCTAGGGATTCCTTTTGTCTTGTTTTATGCAAGACATTTACTTGTTCAATGGATACACTCAACACACTTTCTCTCTCACACATGCAAGCTCCTTCTTCTCCATTTTCTCTTCTCCCATTTTCTGATCTAGAGCTTTTCTAAGAAGGATCTTTGGTGTCAACTTCCTAACAAGTTTGGTGCTTTGCAAGAGCTTGTGGGTATACAAGCTTGAGGTCTTCTCTTTTGAAGACTAGACATTCAAGAAACATCATCTTCCTCCTCTCATCCGTATCTAACTTCCTTGTTCAAGAAAGGTAGTATTCATGTACATCCTATGGTTGGTTTTGATAGCACTTCTTTTTACATATATATGATCCTTGTTCTTGGGTTTGTTTTCTTGAACATATAAATGTTTATTTTCAGAATATAAAACAAGTTTTAAACCCCTTATATCCGCTGCGTTTTGTTGTTTAAATGGTTAAACATCTTTGTTAAAACTTGTAAAAACCCAACAATGGCATCTAGAGCCGGTTATGTGGAAAACTTGCTTCAAAAGTCCAAGAAAAGTTAGTTTTGTTGGACTTTTTCAACCCATTAGGGGCTTTTTTGTTGTGGATGAATGAATCCCTTATCTTTCAAAGTTTTATCTTACATGCTTTAGATTAAACCTTGAAAGATTAACATCAAGTGGTTGATTGTTTTGTTTGGACTAAACCCTAAAGTTTGGGTTTATGTTGGCCAAAACTTTAAGGGTTAAAAGGGAGTTCATGGTTGTTCTTGGATGTTATATTTGATACATATTTTGGTGCATAACATAGCCTTGACCTAATGTGTTTTGGATTTGGATGAATGTGATTGTCATGTTTGGTTTTATTCATTAAAGGGTTGTAATAATAATTTTGGTGTTTGTATCTTTTGGGTTGTAATTTATTTATTCATTGGTTATGTAATAAATAGATTAGGTGCATTTCTTTTATTAGAAAAAATTGTATTAGGATATGATTTTTGTAAAAGAAGATGCACAAGTTGGAGACTCAAGGGAATATACAAAGGAAGAACTCAAAAGACATGGACACTTGAAGCATTTGGATGCGGATTCAAGTGGGAGTTCTTGGACACATTTTAATGTGTCATTATTAACCCTTAGGAAAGACCAAATGACAACACTTGTGATGGCAAACAAGTGTGGTCACCTTAGTGGCTATGGTTATGCACTTATGATTGAATGGTTGTGCTTGTTTGGTTGTTTTGTTTTATGTTGGATGTTTGATATATGGATATGCATAACTAACAAATTTATAAACATAACAAGCTGAAAATAAATGGTTCTTAATCATTAAGTGGTTAATAAAAGGTTATTAAAAGGATTAATGATTTTAAATAAAAGGGGTTTTATTAAAAGAACCATAGGGTACCATGTATTTGAAAGCATCAAATACAAGGTACATAGAGTTTTCTAAACTAGAATTATGAAAACTTAAAATGTCTTTTGAAAAAAAGTTTATCACCATCCTTTTACACAACACTTGAGTACTTGAAAACTCTTAATGGGATAAAGGTCACCTAACCATTTTGAGGGAACTTGTGATTTGAGGTGGGAATGCCATATTTGTGGGATAAAGATCACCTAACTACTTATATTGGTAAACTCACATGTGTGTGTAAGTAGGGTAACTTGATTTGCAAACCATGTTAAATGGATCACCTACAATGTGGTTTACAAAAGGTGTTGATGGGATTAACATGCCGACTATACATATGATGTTTAAGTCGATCCCATACCTCTAGAAGTTGCAAAGGGTTGCAATTGTCAAACGTTGACTACCTTGTTAATTTAAATAATGGGATAAAGGTCACCTAACCACTATTTAAATGTAACGTTGGATTCTAGAATTTTATTTTGTGTATGACACATAAAAGGTATTTATAATTAAATATGATAATATCGTAAATACTAAAATTGAACCTTGTTAAATTTTGTAGATGGCCACCAACCACAATGAAAATAATGATATTCCATCCGCTCATACCCTATCACTAAGAACCATTCTCCAAAAGGAGCGTCTAAACCATAACAATTTCATTGATTGGTTTCGAAACTTGAGAATTGTTCTCAAGCAAGAGAAACAGTCATATATCTTAGACGATCCGATTCCCGATGAACCCAATGAGGAAGATGAAGAGGCCTACATGAATTGGGTGAAATACACTGAGGACTCGGTCCAAGTGTCTTGCCTCATGTTGGCAAGTATGACTCCGGATCTCCAAAAGGAGTACGAACATCATGGAGCATACGACATGATAACCCAGTTGAAGGAAACGTTCCAACAACAAGCAAGGGTAGAGCGCTTCGAAACGGTTCGAGCACTCCATGCATGTCGTATGGATGATACCCAATCGGTCTTGTCTTATGTACTTAAGATGAAGAGCAACATAGACCGCCTCAAAAGGCTGAATTGTCCCGTCTCGAAAGAGTTGGCTACGGATTTGATCCTCAACCCTTTGTCAAAAAGGTTTGACAATTTTGTTATGAATTATAACATGAACGGTTGGGACAAGAACATAACTGAGCTTCACTCTATGCTCAAAACAGCCGAGGCGGCCATGGGTAAAAGGAGTTTACCCATTCTCACCATCAATGAAGGTGGGAACAAGAAGAGGCCTCACCCCGCATCCAAGGCAAGTGTTGCCAAAGGTAAAGGGTAAGTTGGGAGAAAGGGAAAGGGAGTGGTAAAAGTGCCACCACCGAAACCAGCAGAGAATAAGCAAAAGGTTGCTTCGGATGACCCATGCTTTAAGTGTGGGGAGATAGGACATTGGGCAAGAAATTGTCCTATCCATCTCAAAGAGTTGAAAGCTAAGAGGGATGCCGGGCAGACCTCAGGTACAATTTTCATGATTCATATGATCTAAATATAATATCCTCTAACACATGGGTATTGGATACCGGATGTGGGACTCACATTTGCAATTTGTTGCAGGGGTTCAAAAGAAGTAAAGACTTCAAGAAAGGGGATGTTAGCCTCTACATGGGCAATGGGGCAAAAGTTCAAGTTGAAGCCCGAGGGGACTACATCTGAAGCTTCCAAATGGTTTGGAAGCAATTTTGAACAATGTTTTGTATGCTCCTAGTTTGACTAGGAACATTATTTCAGTTGCCCAATTAAGACAATATGGTTATGTTTTGACGTTTATTGAAAATGAAATTCATGTTTCTTTAAATAACATCTTTTATTTTAAAGCTACTCCTATTAATGGTATTTATGAATTGGTTCGTGAAAACACATTATATGATAGCTCGTTGTACCAAACCACCACCAAGAAGCTCAAATAGATTTGAGTGACACCTATCTTTGGCATTGCCGTCTTGGTCATATAAACAAGAAGCGCATACAAACACTTCAAAAGAATGGTCTTTTAAAAGCAAGTGAATATGATTCATTTGATGTATGTGAATCTTGTTTACAAGGCAAAATGACTAAGGCACCTTTTAGTGGCAAAACCGAAAGGGCAAAAGATTTATTAGGTATCATACATTCGGATGTATGTGGTCCTTTTAAGCCAATGACTAGGTATAATGAAAGATACTTCATTACCTTCACCGACGACTATAGTAGGTATGGGTATGTGTACTTTTAAGACACAAAGATGAAGCTTTTGAAATGTTCAAAACCTTCCAAAATGAAGTAGAAAATCAACTCAACAAATCAATAAAAATTCTCCGCACCGATAGAGGAGGTGAATACCTGAGTGATGCTTTTAGAGATCATCTTAGAAGTTGTGGGATTATCTCACAACTATCTCCACCTGGAACACCACAACACAATGGTGTGTCCGAAAGGAGAAATCAAACTCTATTAGATATGGTTCGATCTATGATGGCTGGAAGCTCATTGCCTCTATCATTTTGGGGTTTCGCTTTGCTCTCTGCGGCCCGTATTTTGAATATGGCCCCAACCAAGAAAGTGGAAAAGACACCTTTTGAAATATGGCATGGAAGGGTTCCATCTCTATCATATTTAAAGGTGTGGGGATGTGAGGCTTATGTAAAGACTCCCACCTCAAACAAGTTAGAAAGTCGTTCCACTAAGTGTATTTTTATTGGATATCCTAGAGATTCTATGGGATATTATTTCTATGATCCATTGGAACAAAAGGAGTTTGTTGCCAAGAAGGGTGAGTTCTTGGAAGCCAAGTTCCTTATGGAAGGAGCTAGCAGTAGAACAGTGGATCTTGAGGAGGATCAAGAACCACAACCCGATACACGTTTGGTTGACACTAGCACTCAACATGAGGATGTTGAGAATGATCAAATGGTTGATCAATACACACAAAACATTCGCAAATCTGGTAGAACTAGTAATCCACCTGAAAGATATGGATTTTTCATGGATGGGTGCTATGTGGTTGATTCCGATGAACCAATCACATACCATGATGCAGTGTCCAATTTGGATTGTGACAAATGGCTTGAAGCCATGAATATTGAGATGCAATCCATGTATGACAACCAAGTGTGGGACTTGGTTGTACCACCTCTTAACTCCAAGGTAGTTGGAAGTAAGTGGGTTTTCAAGAAAAAACCGATATGCATGGAAACTTGGATACTTATAAAGCTAGACTTGTAGCAAAAGGTTTCACTCAAACTCAAGGGGTTGATTATGATGAGACTTTTTCGCCTGTTGCAATGCTAAAGTCTATTAGGATATTATTTGCCATAGCTGCTCATTATGATTATGAGATTTGGCAAATGGATGTCAAAACCGCTTTTCTAAATGGATATCTTGAGGAAGATGTCTATATGGTTCAGCCTGAAGGTTTTGTCGACCCAAAACATCCTAACAAAGTATGCAAGTTAAAGAAATCAATCTATGGATTGAAGCAAGCGTCAAGAAGTTGGAATCACCGTTTTGATGAAGAGGTAATTAAATTTGGGTTCATCAAAAACGCTGATGAGGCTTGTGTGTATAAAAAGGCTAGTGGGAGCATCATCACTTTCCTAGTATTGTATGTCGATGACATCCTACTATTTGGAAATGACATTCCAACCTTGGAAGGTGTAAAAACCTGGCTTGGAAGCTGTTTTTCCATTAAGGATCTTGGTGAAGCCGCCTACATTTTGGGAATAAAGATCTATAGGGATAGATCAAGGCGGTTGATAGGTTTAAATCAAAGTGCATACATTGATAAGATCTTGAAAAGGTTCAAGATGGAGAACTCTAAGAAAGGTACGGTACCTATTCAAAGAGGAACGATATTGAGTACGACTCAATGTCCAAGCTCAAAGGATGAGCAAGATAAAATGAAGGAAATCCCGTATGCATCTGCTATAGGATCCATCATGTATGCAATGATATGCACTAGGCCGGACGTGTCATGCGCTTTGAGCATGACAAGCCGATACCAGCAAAATCCTGGAACTAGTCATTGGATGGCTGTTAAGAACATACTTAAGTACCTAAGGAGGACTAAAGATATGTTCCTAATCTATAGATCTGGTGAGGAGGAACTCGTGGTAAAAGGTTACACGGATGCGAGTTTCCAAACTGATCGCGATGACTCACGATCATAATCGGGATACATTTTCATCCTAAATGGAGGAGCTGTCTCTTGGAAGAGCTCTAAACAAGATGTGGTGGCATTATCAACTACAGAGTCAGAATACATCGCCGCTTCATTAGCAGCTCAAGAAGCTGCATGGTTGAAGAAATTCATTGCCGATCTAGGGGTTGTCCCTTCCATTCAGGACCCCCTAGAAATTCTTTGTGATAATGAGGGTGCGATTGCTCAAATCAAGGAACCCCGTGCACATCAAAAGACTAGGCACATTGAGCGAAGATTCAACTACATAAGGGATGAAGTTGAAAAGGGAAAGATATGTATTTGCAAAGTTCACACGGATCAAAACATTGCGGATCCACTCACAAAGCTCCTTGAAAAGGCAAAGCATGAAGGTCATACTTGTGCCATGGGACTTCGATATTCTAGTGACTAGATTTGATCTTATAATTTTGTATTTGGATATTGGAACCTTTTATTATTTGAATGAATTATTTCGTTATAATGCTTCAACTAACGTTCCAATTTTGCATGTTTAATCCATGAGTAAATCATTTACTCTAAACGTCCGTAGTCGTTCATACCTGTGGGAACAAGTATGAGGGTAAGACTATTATGAACTTGGATTGGTGGATATTCATATGGATGAATATATAGCAAAGGGTTGCTGCCAAAGTTCATAATATTTGTGGGATACAAATATTGGACTGACCCGCATCTCAAATATTACTACATGGAATCTTCTTGATTGATCATAAGTAAATTTGAGTAAAGGCGAATATCATTTGGTATCCTCTGACTTGAGATACATATTGGGTCTTGATATTCACCGTAGTTCTTTGCTGTTCTGAAACACGGCAGTACATAAGACTAAATTCAGGTATAGCATGAGGTGATTATAAGAGACGTATGTAATCAAGATGGGATTTGTCCCTCTTATTCGTTGAGAGTAAGATGTCTAAGGCCTGTTCAAGTTAAGTCAATGGAGAATGATCATTCTATGTCTCTAAGAGTTAACATGACATCTGTGACAAAAGGATAGATGATTGATTCACCTAAAACATTTTCGAGTAAGATACTTGAAGGGGATGATGTTATTGAATGGCTCTTAGTCATACGTATTAAGGGTAGTAAACCGTTGTTAGGCGGTATTTACTGCTTGCATCAATCTTCTATGAATCTTGTGCAAGTGGGAGATTGTTGGATCTTATATGCCCAAGACACATACAAGATTGATGTGGTTAGTACGTTATGATCCAAGTCGGGTCATACCCAATAACAAGCTAGGCAAACACCGATAAATATTTATTTGTTGACATGATCAAGCAAATAAATTTTGACACCAATTTAGAAAATGGGTTTTCTGAATTATTGCATTTGAGATAGAACAAATTATATGGATATTTTGTTCATGAGATATCATTTGTAATGTTATTTAAATAAGTTAAATAACATCAAATATAAGAGTGTTTAAGTTATAAAATAAAATTGGTTTAATTATATAACTTAATTAGTTATAAACAATGTATTAAAAAGGGAGTTTATCAAAATGGGGGAACCCCATTTTGAACCTATTTCGGCCACCCCTTTGGGTTTTGCCTAGGGATTCCTTTTGTCTTGTTTTATGCAAGACATTTACTTGTTCAATGGATACACTCAACACACTTTCTCTCTCACACATGCAAGCTCCTTCTTCTCCATTTTCTCTTCTCCCATTTTCGGATCTAGAGCTTTTCTAAGAAGGATCTTTGGTGTCAACTTCCTAACAAGTTTGGTGCTTTGCAAGAGCTTGTGGGTATACAAGCTTGAGGTCTTCTCTTTTGAAGACTAGACATTCAAGAAACATCATCTTCCTCCTCTCATCCGTATCTAACTTCCTTGTTCAAGAAAGGTAGTATTCATGTACATCCTATGGTTGGTTTTGATAGCACTTCTTTTTACATATATATGATCCTTGTTCTTGGGTTTGTTTTCTTGAACATATAAATGTTTATTTTCAGAATATAAAACAAGTTTTAAACCCCTTATATCCGCCGCGTTTTGTTGTTTAAATGGTTAAACATCTTTGTTAAAACTTGTAAAAACCCAACCGTAAGGATGTGAAGTTTTTATGGGCTCAAGAGCAGGAGAATGCTTTCGAAGAGTTAAAGACAAGATTGACCCAAGCTCCTGTCTTAACGTTACCCAAAGGGAACGAAGGCTTGGTGGTCTATTCGGATGCTTCATATTCACGGTTGGGTTGCGTACTGATGCAGCGAGGGAGGGTAATAACCTATGCGTCCTGACAGTTGAAAACCCATAAGGCTAATTACCCTACTCATGATCTGGAGTTGGCGGCTGTGGTCTTTGCATTGAAGATTTAGAGGCACTACTTGTATGGGACGAAGTGCATTGTCTTCACTAACCACAAGAGCTTGAAGTACTTCTTCGAGCAAAAGGATCTCAACATGAAGCAAAGGGGATGGTTGGAGCGTATCAAGGATTATGATTGTGAGATCCACTACTATCTAGGCAAGGCCAACGTAGTGGCAGATGCCCTTAGCCGAAAAGAGAGACTCGAGCCGATTCGAGTGAAAGCTTACCAGTTGGTGATGACCTATGACGTGATGTAACATGTCAAGGAGTTTCAAGATGAGGCGTTGAAAGAAGATCGCCTTAACTCAGAAAGGATGAAAGGTCTAGACGTAGAGTTGGGCGAGAACACTCTCGGAGTTAGAACCCAATTTGGGGGAATGGATCCCTCATTATGCAGACCTACAGGGGCAAATCATGGATGAAGCTCATAGAACTCGATACTCAATTCACCCCGGTGCTACAAAGATGTACCATGATATGAAGAAAGACTACTGGTGGCCGGGTATGAAGCGCGATGTAGCGGAGTATGTGAGCAAGTGCCATACTTGCTTGCAAGTGAAGGCGGAACATTAGAAGCTATACGGGAAGATCCAACCCTTGGATATACCCAAGTGGAAATGGGAGCACATCACCATGGACTTCATTACAAAGTTACCACGTACAGTAAGGGGGTGCGATGCCATATGGGTGATAGTTGACCGTTTGACTAAGAGTGCTCACTTTCTATTGATCCATGAGATGTATTCATCTGAGAGGTTGGCGGATCTGTTCATCAAAGAGATTGTGACTCGTCATGGTGTACCGGTGTCTATAGTGTCACACCCTGGGCCCGAAGGGGGTTGGGACATCACAGACTGGTAAAATACATGGCAGTGGAAACTAACCATTATAAGAGCACACAAGGAGAGAAATCACATGGCATTACATTAATGTAACATCACCGGGTCATAACAGACTAGCCCAATTCAAAAGTATCAATTCATTACAGAAAGATTCAAATGTTTAACAGACATCAAATTAAATTGTCTAAAATGTTTCAAGATCAAGTAATGCCATTGGTAGTCACGGTGCTAGGCCATCCATGAAAGGTTTCCAACGTAATCCAAGCTTCCATCAAGGGTTACCTGAAACATGCTAAAAAATATTTTGTGTCAACTATAAAGTTGGTGAGTTCAAGTGCTTAAAGTTTAAAAACAACAGGACTCTTTAGAATCCATAAATTAATTTTAAAAAGATAAGTATCACTATTGTGGGGTCACAATCAACCCTGCACTCAGTCACGGCTAGCCTCTTCTAAACTTATGTTATTACCGGTTAACCCATAGGGAGAACCGAGCCTCAAACAGTGTACCCTACCTGCCGAGTGGTACACCATAGTATCTTATAAAACCTTTCACATGCCACAAACAATCCTACAAGATCTCAGTGTGGTACCCTTCCTATTATGTCATTAGGTGATGAAAGAAGGCACTGTGTGTGGGGGATTCCCCAAGTAGATCTACCCATATAGAACAAGCGGTTCACCAAGAATTAATGATTGTGATACAATATAAGAGCAGGTTCTAACAATCACCACAACATATAAGCATCATATCATAGCATGTAAATAATTTCAGTCCAATTACAGCATGTTTCATCCCAAAACAGTAGTAAAGAGGGGAACACTAAACTCACCTTAGAATCAAATAAAAGTCGTTCAAGTACCAACAAGTCTGAGTCCTAGCACCCTATTATCATGATACAAGTAGTAAGTTATATGTTCTTAGACTATTGAAAGTGTAACTAAGTGCACTTTATGGCCATAAGTTCAAGTGGCTTCGTTTCTTAGGAGTTGCGTCAAAAAGTTTCCTTTATAGGAAAGTTAGGGTTTTCGATGCATGGATGACAAGTTATACGTCTTTTATGAATTTGTTTATATGATAATAAGTTTGATAAGGGTTGCTGGTCATATGGTTACTGGAATTTAGTTATATTTATGGAATTTACGCTTTGGTCCCCCAAGTTTTAAAATTTTACAATTTTGACCCAAAAGTTGCTTTCTTTCCATTTCTTGACCCACTGTGGCCCTTATTTGTTCCTAGGAGTTATTATATTACTTTTAGGACTGTTAAAACTTAATATTTCCAAAATTTAGATTGAGGCTAAAACACAAAATTTGAGTTACCGGTTACGGCAAAACCAAAAATCTAAGCTTCAAGTTTTAAATCTTTTAACTTCAGCCCATAATACACAAGAATAACTTATAATGAAACACTAGTTCACGGGTCATAACATACATGGCACCTTAAGTTGCATCCAAGGGTGAAGTACCATATTTACACTTATGTAACCCCCATAATTTGAGCATAAATGTTATCAAATCTCTTTGTAGCTTTTGAAACATGTTTTATTGAAGGTTCCTTTACTGTTTTAGAGCAAACTTAACAATATTTGGAGAGGTTTTCAAAGCAGTGAGGTTTTTGGTGCTTAAACTCATGCGAAATGGGGTTTTCGGGGTGAAATCGGGTGCACCAACCCTTGGTCCACGTAAACTCTTTAAAAATATACCTTATGTTAAGTTGTGAGTTCCTCAAAGACAGTGGTGTGGCTGCAAGTTTCTGTTTTTGAACAAGAAAAGTGAGGCTTATAGTAGAAAAGTAGGAATAAACACAAGAAATGACTTTGTTCGGGTGAGATGAAGCTTACACTTTGGAAGTTTGTGCTTTTGGAACAATTTGTGGAGTTTGAGGGCTATTGATTCACGATCTTGAGCTGGAACACCTTGTTTTTGCAAGAGCCTTGCGTGAGAACTCACTTTAGCTCACCTTCCAGCTTTGTTCGGGTCTTGGTCGAATGTTTATGAAGTTATCTTTGAAATATTTTTGGAAAGAAGAAGTGAGTATTGGATTTCTTGGGAGAAATGGCTGCTTTGAGAGTTAGATAGAGATGGAGAGAAGAGTGGAAGTTTGCATGTATGGGGAGAAGAGAGGGGTTGAGTGTGGGTATCGTTTTGAAATAGTCAAGGTAGAGGAGTGTATGGTGGGTGGGGGCGGCCGAATGAGAGGAGTGTGTTAGTTTTATATATATATATTTTTTGTTTGTGTTTAAAACAAAAGGTGCGAGTGATGTATTTTATAAAACTTTGCAAGTATATTTTATTCTTGTATACACATGGTCATAAATGTGTGTACACACACATATGATCTGTCTTATTTAATATTCTTGATGTCAGACCCAGGATGGATCACACATGTTAATTCAAGGGGTGGTTGACGGTTGCTCTGGTTGGAAGAAATCACAAGTCCAAGAACAAATGCGGATGAGCAAGACAACAAATGCGGATGAGCAAAGCAACAAATGTGGACGAGGCAGCAACAAATGCGGATGAGGCAGCGACAAATGCGGATGAAGACTAAACATCCGCATTGACCAATGTGGGTGAACATTTCAAATGCAGGTTATCATTTTGTACATGGGCTAGTATTCAGATGTACAGTTGCCAGGGTAGATTAGTCATTTAGAATTTTCTAACATCACTTAGTAATTTCTAGGCTAGAGCAAATCAAAGTAGAATCTTCTAAGGCAGTTAAGCATGCAAACAATTAGCATAGAAAAAGGAGAATAACAATAATAATAATAAAAATGAAATAATGTTAGATTAAATTAAAGTTTAAAGTAGAACCTAGAGTCCGGTTGTTACATTCTCCCACCGTTTGGGAAATTTCGTCCCGAAATTTTAGTTTCGATTAGATTCTGGATGGGTGGGTTTAAAGAGATGCGGATACTCCTTTCTCATCTCGTCTTCTCATTCCTAAGTGAACTCAGGTCCTCGCCTAGAGTTCCATCTTACTTTAACCCTAGGTATTCGACTTCGCCGAAGTTTCTTGACCATTCGGTCAGTAATCTCTATAGGCTCCTCCATAAATTTCAACTTGTTATTAATTCTGGCATCCTTCATTGGTAATTCCAAGGCTTTGTTGGCGAAACACTTCTTCAAGTTAGACACATGAAAAGTGTCATGTATGTAGCTCAACTCTTGTGGTAGCCTTAATTGATATGCTACCGGGCCAACACTTGACAAAATTTCAAATAGTCCAATGTATCTTGGGCTTAGCTTGCCTTTCTTGCCAAATCTAACTGCGCCCTTTCATGGTGCGACTTTTAACATCACTCTATCACCTATTTGAAATTCCAGGGTTTTCGTCTTCTGTTTGCATATTTCTTCCAATGTATCCCTGGCTGCTCTCAATCGTTCCTTAATTTTGAATATCTTGTCTGTGGTTTCCATTACGATATCAGGTCCTACTACTTGGCTATCCCCAATCTCATTCCAGTTTAATGGTGATCTACACTTTCTACCATATAGGGCTTCATACGGAGCTGCTTTTATTCTTGCATGATAACTATTATTGTAAGAGAACTCCACTAGTGGAAGGTGGTTATCCCAACTTCCACCAAAGTCGATCACGGAAGCTTTTAACATGTCCTCCAAAGTCTGAATGGTTCTTTCACTTTGTCTGTCAGTTTGAGGGTGGTATGCAGTGCTTAAGTCAAGTCGGGTCCTTAAAGCCTGCTGGAGATATATCCAAAATCATGTAGTGAAGCAACTATCACGGTCTGAGATAATCGATAGTGGCACTCCATGCCTGGTCACTATTTCATTGATATATATTCGTGCTAGCTTTGATAAGTCGTAGTCTTCTCGAATCGGCATGAAGTGAGCCGACTTGGTAAGTCTACCATAATTACCCAAATAGCATCATGACCGCAAAACGTCCTTGGTAATTTCGTGACAAAATCCATCATGATTTTATCCCATTTCCACTCTGGGATTTCAGGTTGTTGTAAAATTCCTGACGGTTTTTGGTTTTCAGCCTTTACCATTGCACATGTCAGACACTGTCCCACATAGGTGGCAATGGACCTCTTCAATCTAGGCCACCAGAAAAGTGCCTTTAAGTCCTGGTACATCTTGTCACTCCCTGGATGTACCGAGTATCTAGATTTATGAGCTTCATCTAGAACTATTTCTCTAATTCCGCCATATTTCGGTACCCAAGTTCCTCTTGCATACTTAAATAACCCGTCATTACTCACTTCTAACTGTTTTTCCATTCCCGTTAACATCTCCTAAGTTAGTTTGTCCACCTTCAGAGCTTCCCTTTGTGCTTCTTTTAGTCTAGTGGTAAGGCTAGTATACACGCTCATTCTCAAGGCACGGACGCGAAGGGGCTTTTCCCTTTCCTTCCTACTCAAGGCATCTGCCACTATATTTGCCTTGCCGGGATGGTACCGGATCTCACATTCGTAATCGCTCAACAATTCTACCAATCTTCTCTGGCGCATATTTAACATTTTCTGATCAAGAATGTATTGCAAACTTTTTTGATCAGTGTAGATAATGCATTTGGTACCATAGAGATAGCGTCTCCACATTTTGAGTGCAAACACCATAACACCTAGTTTTAGATCGTGATTAGTGTAGTTTCTCTCATGCTCATTTAGCAATCTAGATGCATATGCAATCACCTTGTCTCGCTGCATTAATACACATCCCAGCCCCTGACGTGAGGCGTCACAATAGACTACGAAATCTTCAATGCCTTCTGGTAGGGCAAGGATAGGTGCACTGCATAACTTCTCCTTGAGTAATTCAAATGCTTCGTCCTATTCCATTTCCCATGTGAAGGCCGTATTCTTTTTGGTTAGAGCGGTTAGTGGCTGCACAATTCGTGAGAAGTCTTTGATAAACCTCCGATAGTATCCAGCCAAACCAAGGAATTACCTTATCTCGGTAAGAGTTTCAGGAATTTTCCAGTTTTTAATAGCTTCTATTTTTGATGGATCTACATGAATCCCTTCTTTATTCACCACATGCCCTAAAAACTGGATTTCGCGCATCCAAAATTCACATTTAGAGAACTTCACGTACAATTGCTCGTTCTTGAGCAATTCAAGAATCAGTCTAAGATGCTTCTCGTGCGCATCCTTGCTACGTGAGTAGATCAAAATATCATCAATAAACACAATCACAAATTTGTCCAGATATGGGTGGCATACTCGGTTCATAAGATCCATAAATGCCGCAGGTGCATTAGTAAGTCCGATGGGCATGACTAAGTACTCATAGTGTCCATATCTAGTTCTAAAGGCTGTCTTGGGTATGTCCTCTTCCCATATCTTTAGTTGATGGTATCCCGATCTTAAATCTATCTTGGAAAAATAGCTGGCTACTTGTAGTTGATAGAATAAGTCATCGATTCTTGGGAGAGGATAATGGTTCTTTATTGTAAGCTTGTTCAAGTCCCGATAATCAATCCACATCCGTAGGGTTCCATCCTTCTTTTTAACAAACAGTACTGGTGCACCCTATGGAGAAACACTTGGTCGTATGAATCCTTTGTCCAACAGCTCTTGGATTTGTAGCATTAGTTCCTTCATCTCGGGTGGAGCGAGTCGGTAAGGTGCCTTGGCCACTGGCGCGGCACCAGGCACTAGATCTATCTAGAACTCGACCTGTCTAGTTGGAGGGAGTCCAGGTAGATCCTTGGGAAATACTTTCGGGTACTCAGACACCATCGATATATCGTCGATTTTCTTTTCTTCTCTCGCTTTCATCACATAAACTATGAAACCTGAGCATCCCTTATGGAGACTCTTGGTAACCTTTAGGTGGGATATCATGGGGTATAGCATGTTGCTTCTATCACCATGAACCATCAGTGTCTTTCTGTCAATTAAAGGTATTTTAAGAAAACGCTCATCACACACTATTTCAGCCTTATTTTTGGCTACCCAATCCATTCCCGTGACCATATCAAATCCTCCTAACGTTATAGGCATTAAGTCTATCTTAAATGGATTACCCTTTAATTCTAGGGTGCAGTCCTCGATGATTTCATTAGTTTCTATTATGTTACTGTCGGCTAATTCTACGGTATATGCATCGCTTAGGGTGCTAGCTTCTAAATCAATCAAAGATCTAAAGGTAGAGGAAACAAAACTACCTGTCGTTCCAGTATCAAATAGGATGGTAGCAGGATGGTTGTTTAAGAGAAACGTACCATTAACCACATCAGGTTCATTACGAGCACCATTTGGATCCATCACGAACGCTCTTCCCTTGGGTTTGTTAGGTCTGGCGTCATTATCCCTTGCTAGCTTAGGACATTTGTTCCTCATGTGTCTTGGATCTCCACACTCGTAACATTGCTTACCCAGCTCATACGTACAATCCTTAATCAAATGACCAGCTCGTTTACACCTAAAGCAAGGTATCGGGTTGCACTCGCCTTGGTGATGTAGTTTACACTTGTTGCAAAAGGGGCTTGTACATAAGTAAAGCTTTTGAGCCCTTCCACCATGATCATCACGCCTTACACCTTCGCCAGCTCTCATGCTTAAGCTACCACTATTACTGATCGTCTACTTAGCATCTAACCACTTCCTTTTCTCACCTATCACCTTTTTCTTGTCCTCAGTTTTCCCATGTTCTGTCCAACCAGCTCTAATCAAGTCATCCGATAAGCTACTAGTAAGATCAACTGCTGCTTGGAGGGTTGTAGGCCTGGACGACTGGACCATGCCTCTAACTCTAGGATGTAATCCCCAGATGAAACGGGCTACACCTTTAGCTTCTGGTGTCACCAGGTGGGGCACCAGTCGAGACAGAGTCGAGAACTGGTTGATGTACTCGATGTAATTTGAGCCTTTCATTTCCAAATTCAGGAATTAAGCCTCCAGTTTCTCCAGTTGATTGATTGGACAGTACTTGCTAGTCATCAGCTCTTTAAATTCAGACCATTTCATTCTGCCTGCAGCATTCCTGCCTCGAGGCTGAATGATAGTCTTCCACCACTCTAATACTGGTCCTTTAAGAGATTGAGAGGCAAACCTTACCGTGTGCTCGGTCTTGCACTCACTGATGTCCAATACGACTTCAATCTCGTCTAACCACCGGTAAGTTTCAATTGCACCCTCAGTGCCATAGAAATCCTTTGGTTTGCAAGCCATGAAGGTTTTGTAGGAGCATCCAGTCCTTATCCCCTCAGTATCATCAGTGTTGCCTTCATCATTTCCAGGTTCTCCGCTTCCGGTTGCGATTCCCCGGTCTGCATTGATCTGGGCAATAATGGTTGGAATAGCATTAGCAATTTGTTGAGCTACCAAGTTTGCAATTCTCTCTTCATTCTCGTGGTTGACATTTTCTTCACGTGGGGTTTCTGGTGGAGTAGGTGGTCAATTTCCACCCTGGTTCCTAGTTAGTCCAGCTTCCTCGTTTCTTCCCCTGGTTGCTCCTCTCCTTCCACCACGAGTTCCTCGTCTAGGTAGCATTCTGGTGTCATCATAGATAAACTCATTTAGTTTCTCATATCTTGGTTTCAAGTATCTCGTTACATTGATTTTTACACCTATAAGTCCCATCACCAAACACATGAAATTCCTGTAACACACTACAATACATGTATAATTGTTTCATACGAGTAACATAGAGTCAACAAATTTCATAAGGCAACAAGACTAATTTCTTGGAAATATACTATTGCATATTCCCATTTTAGGCACCTTGCAAAAGTTAGTATCACAAAAGAAAATTCATAAGTATTTAATTGTAGCATCAATCAAGCAAAACAGTAATAGTATCATAATATTACAATTTGGAAGGTGCCATCACCCCCATAAGGTAAATAATAGTGTCTGAGATAAATAAAATTGTTTCTTCAAATAGTTCTGAACCCAAAGACCAATAATCTGATATCACCCCCATCATCACTACCACTTCTTCTTCAACCACCCAAACCAGCCCGAACCCTTCTTCTTCTGCTCTTGCTCCAAGCGTTGAACACCCTGAGATGCCATCATTGCCTGGAACTGGGCGGACTGTGAGGTCCGCATGGCGTGCTGAAGAGTCACCTCATTACGCTGAATAGTCCTGAGTATATCACTCAGTGTGGGGTCTGTCGGACCAAAATCACTAGCCCGATGGCTGGACTACGAGTAGGGGTCTCCAGCAAAGACACTCGGACCGTCATACATGCTGCGCCTAGGCGACATCCAATACTCGTCGTGTGGTTGGCGTCTGGGCGGGTCAATCACCAGAGGTGCTAGTGCGGGATCCATCACAGGAGGAGGTGGAGGGGGCGGCATCCTAAAGGAAACAGATGCTCCTGGCCTAGTGCTTTTACGTGGTCATGTAATGACACACGTACCCCTATTCCTAATAGGCGGGATAGGTGACTGAGTGGGTGCAGTGACGTGCGGTGAGTGGGAGCGGGTCCTCCTCCTATCCTGGGAGGTTGGTGGGGAGTCCTCCGAGGGTACCGTGTCATCAGATGTCACCGAGATCCATCCAGGATGACTGCATCTTCATAGGTACTCCTCATATTGTGACGGGGATGTTTCCCTCCTAAGCCTTCCCACTGGGGCAGTCTCATCGGCTGGGTATGCAGGCGCTTTTCCATTGCCCGCCATAGTCTTGAAATCCTGTAAAATCATCATGAGTAATTTGGTTTCTCATAGCTCATGACAATAATAATGATAGCATCTAATAATAGTAATAATAATATTGATGGCAATAATACCTATAATCAGTAACAATATAGGTTACAACAGACATGAAAGTTAGTTTATAAAGTTTAAACTACAAAAAGATATTTTTCGAATTTTTATACCTTGAAAGAAAGGTTTTTAAAGGCACTTAAGGGATCATGCCGGAATTCATGCGTCTGGTAAATTCATGATAACGATGATCAAGTGTAATCATCAACTTACCCAACCTGCTTATTCCAACACATTCCAAAACAAGGACAGTCCTAAGGTATTAGGGTTGTAGCCTAGGGTCTACTAAGGTATTCCAGCTTTCTCTACAACCACTGGCTCTGATACCAATCTGTCACACCTCGGGCTCAAAGGGGTGTGGGACGTCACAGACTGGTAAAATACATGGCAGCGGAAACTAACCATTATAAGAGCACATAAGGAGAGAAATCTCATGGCATTACATTAAAATAACATAACCGGGCCATAACAGACTAGCCCAATTCAAAAGTATCAATTCATCATAGAAAGATTCAAATGTTTAACAGACATCAAATTAAATTTTCTAAAATATTTCAAGGTCAAGTAATGCCATTGGTAGTCACGGTGCTAGGCCATCCATGAAAGGTTTCCAACGTAATCCAAGCTTCCATCAAGGGTTACCTGAAACATGCTTAAAAAGATTTTGTGTCAACTATAAAGTTGGTGAGTTCAAATGCTTAAAGTTTAAAAACAATAGGACTCTTTAGAATCCATAAATTAATTTTAAAAACATAAGTATCACTATTGTGGGGTCACAATCAACCCTGCACTCAGTCCCGGCTAGCCTCTTCTAAACTTGTGTTATTACAAGTTAACCCATAGGGAGAACTGAGCCTCATACAGTGTACCCTACCTGCCGAGTGGTACACCATAGTATCTTATAAAACCTGTCACATGCCACAAACGACCCTGTAGGATCCCAGTGTGGTACCCTTCCTATTATGTCATTGGGTGATGACGGAAGGCACTGTGTGTGGGGGATTCCCCAAGTAGATCTACCCATATAGAACAAGCGGTTCACCAAGAATTAATGATTGTGATACAATATAAGAGCAGGTTCTAACAATCAACACAACATATAAGCATCATATCATAGCACGTAAATAATTTCAGTCCAATTACAGCATGTTTCATCCCAAAACAGTAGTAAAGAGGGGAACACTAAACTCACCTTAGAATCAAATAAAAGTCTTTCAAGTACCAACAAGTTCGAGTCCTAGCACCCTATTATCATGATACAAGTAGTAAGCTATATGCTCTTAGACTATTGAAAGTGTAACTAAGTGCACTTGATGGTCATAAGTTCAAGTGGCTTCGTTTCTTAGGAGTTGCATCAAAAAAGTTTCCTTTTTAGGAAAGTTATGGTTTTCGATGCATGGATGACAAGTTATAAGTCTCTTATGAATTTGTTTATATAATAAGTTTGATAAGGATTGTTGGTCATATGGTTACTAAAATTTAGTTATATTTATGGAATTTACGCTTTGGTACCTCAAGTTTCAAAATTTACAATTTTGACCCAAAAGTTGCTTTCTTTCCATTTCTTGACCCACTATGGCCCTTATTAGTTCCTAGGGGTTATTATATTACTTTTAGGCCTGTTAAAACTTAATATTTCCAGAATTTAGCATGAGGATTTAAAACACAAAATTTGAGTTACCGGTTACGGCAATAACAAAAATCTATGCTTCAAGTTTTAAATCTTTTAAATTCAGCCCATAACACACAAGTATTTCTTATAACAAAGCACTAGTTCGTGGATCATAACATACATGGCACCTTAAGTTTCATCCAAGGGTGAAGTACCATATTTTCACTTGTGTAACCCCCATAATTTGAGCATAAATGTTATCAAATCTCTTTGTAGATTTTGAAACATTATTTAGTGAAGGTTCCTTTACTGTTTTAGAGCAAATCTTAACAATAGGTGGAGAGGTTTTCATAGCAGTGTGGTTTTTGGTGCTTAAACTCATGTGAAATAGGGTTTTCGGGGTGAAATCGGGTGCACCAACCCTTGGTCCACGTAAACTCTTTAAAAATATACCTTATGTGGGAATAAACACAAGAAATGATTTTGTTCGGGTGAGATGAATCTTACACTTCAGAAGTTTGTGCTTTTGAAACAATTTGTGGAGTTTGAGGGCTGTTGATTCATGATCTTGAGCTGGAACACCTTGTTTTTGCAAGAGCCTTACATGAGAACTCACTTTAGCTCACCTTCCAGCTTTGTTCGGGTCTTGGTCGAATGTTGATGAAGTTATCTTCAAAATCTTGTTGGAAAGAAGAAGTGAGTACTGGATTTCCTAGGATAAATGGCTGCTTCGAGAGTTAGAGAGAGACGGAGAGAAGAGTGGAAGTTTGCATGTACGGGGAGAAGAGAGGGGCTGAGTGTGGGTGTGGTTTTTAAATAGTCAAGGGAGAAGACTGTATGGTGGGTGGGGGTAGCCGAATGAGAGGAGTGTGTTAGTTTTATATATATATTTTTTTGTTTGTGTTTAGAAAAAAAGGTGCGAGTGATGTATTTTATAAAACTTTACAAGTGAAATTTATTCTTGTATACAAATGGTCGTAAATGTGTGTGTACACACATATGATCTGTCTTATTTAAAATTCTTGATGTCGGACCCAGGATGGATCACACATGTTAATTCAAGGGGTGGTTGACGGTTGCTCTGGTTGGAAGAAATCACAAGTCCAAGAACAAATACGGATGAGCAAGACAACAAATGCGGATGAGGCAGCAACAAATGCGGATAAGGTAACAACAAATGCGGATGAGGCAGCAACAAATGTGGATGAAGACCAAACATCCGCATTGACCAATACGGGTGAACATTTCAAATGCAGGTTATCATTTTGTACATGGGCTAGTATTCAGATGTACAGTTGCCTGGGTATATTAGTCATTTAGAATTTTCTAACATCACTTTGTAATTTCTAGGCTAGAGCAAATCAAAGTAGAAACTTCAAAGGCAGTTAAGCATGTAAACAATTAGCATGGAAAAAGGAGAATAACAATAATAATAATAAAAATGAAATAATGCTAGATTAAATTAAAGTTTAAAGTAGAACCTAGAGTCTGGTTGTTACATATAGTGTCTGACAGTGACACTCGATTTACATCTATGTTTTGGAAGAGATTCCATGATGCGATGGGGACGAGGTTGCACATCAGTACGACTTACCATCCTCAGACAGACGGTCAGTCAGAGAGAACTATTCAGACGTTTGAGGATATGCTCCGAGCATGTGTCATTGATTTTGGAGGATGTTGGGATGAACACTTACCGTTAGCTGAATTCTCATACAACAACAGTTATCATGCCACCATTGGTATGCCTCCATATGAGATGCTATATGATAGGAAGTGTAGAACGCATGTATGTTGGGGTGACATCGGGCAGAAGGAGATAGGGAGCATTGAGGTGATAGAGGCTACGACCGAAAAGTTGGAAAAGATCAAGGCCTTTATGAAGGGGATAAAGGATAGACAAAAGTCGTATGCCGACAAGTAACGTAGACCGATTGAATTCAAGGTGGGTGATAGAGTCATGCTGAAGGTCTCGTATTGGAAAGGGATCATCCAGTTTAGGAAGCGGGGAAGGTTAAGTCCAAGGTACATAGGGCCTTTCCGAATCATTGCCCGAGTAGGAGAGGTGGCCTATCGACTGGAGTTACCCGATGAGTTAAGTGGGATTCATCCGACATTCCATGTATCTCACCTAAGAAAGTGCTTGGCCGATGAAGATATGATTGTGCCACTAGAGGATATCGAGGTGGATGAACGGCTCAATTATATGGAGTAGCCGGTGGCCATCATTGACAGATAAAAGAAGAGGCTAAGGAATAAAGTGGTTCTACTTGTGCGAGTATTATGGAGACACAGGAAGGGGTCCGAGTCTACGTGAGAGGCTGAGGAGGAAATGAGACAGCATTCCATAGCTGTTTGAGGAGTGACAGGTTTCGGGGACGAAACCTATATAAGGGGGGTGGACTTGTAACACCCGGAAAATTTTAGCATGAAGAAAAGAAAAGAAAGCAAGGGATAAAAAGAGAATTATTGTAAAACAAGGGGTTAAAAGCGGGCAAGGGCTAAACTTGCCAATAATGGGTTCAAAAAGGTGATAAGGCCGCCTATACTTCTCTCTCTCATGCAAGAAATCTTGGCTGAAGAAAGAAGAAGAAGCTTCACCCGGTTTTAGAGAGAGAAAGTCTTCGAAAGGTGCTAGAACTCTAGGTTGCTCTCGGGTTTGGAGGAGTTTTACTCGAAAGCAGTTAGAGGTGAGTTCTAGATCACCTCTTTTAAATGTTCTCTACTTATTTGGGGCTAGTATGCATATTAAACAGATGATTTTGAATCAAGTTATGATTTTCCATGTATGGTACGGTTGTTTATGATGATATAGATATCTTTTATGATTTTCATGAGGATTGTATGAATGTTTAAGATGTTCTAAGTGTTAGACCTACAGATCTAAGCTAAGAATATGCTTAAAATGATGTATGGAGACTGGAAATTGAGTAAGTTGGATCGCAGGTGCAATAACCTATCCGCTGTGGATCTCGTATGTCCGCTGTGGACACTTAGGAAGGTTGTCCAGGTTGTCCGCTGTGGACACTCACTGTCCGCTGTGGACACTTGGACATTATTAATGTGTCCGCTGTGGACACTTAGGCGTTTAGCTATCCGCTATGGACTTGGTTGTCCGCTATGGACCCTTGAATGTTTTAGTTTTGAGCTGGGAACACACTTAGCATTTTACTCATCTACTGTAGACTTTGGCTGTCCGCTGTGGACATTGTTCATCCGTATTTACATTTTATTCATCTGCATTTGCATTTTGTTCATCCGCATTTGCTGAACATTCAACCGCATTGGTTTATGATAAATAGTTAAGTATTTTGTTCATCCGCATTTGCCTTTGTTCTTGCGCATTTAGTATTGTTCATCCGCATTTGGACTTGTTCATCCGCATTTGGTTCACCCGCACATCTTTAGAAACTTAGAATATTTTCTAAGGTCTTCGTCCGCATTTGCTTGTCCATATTTGGTAAACATTCAGCCGCATTGGCCTATTTTCATTTGCATTTCTTTGGGGACTTAGGATTTTCTAAAATCTTAGGAAATAGAATGTAGTGTTAAATTCTGGAATGTTTTGGTGGTTTATGTCTGTTGATGTTATGTATGATTGTGGGTTGTGGTTGATGTTCTATATTACGTATTAGTATGTGACTTTATGTGGTGTGTTAGTACTCTTGTACGTAAAATATTATTGTAATAAAAGTGGAAGATAAAGATAATGAAAAGTGGAACGTAATGCATAACTTAAAAGTCTTGTAGGCATATAAAAGGGGGTTCATAACTCTTTATGGGTTGCTACCTAGATAGTGTGCCGAGTGCACACCTAATGGTTAGTCTTTATGACTGATAGAAACGTGTGATACGGGGTCCTTGCCACTTGCTCCCAAGAATTTAGTCGCTTTGTGCACCGAAGAGGGGGATGGTAGGATCTGGATAGAAGTGAAAGATAAAAAATTATGAAACGAACGATTATTTATGATGATAAAGGATAATAAATTATTATTATCTAGATGTACGTATGATGTGTGATCATGAATGAAAGTAAAGGAAAGGTTTTATTAAAAGTAAAGTATTTTATTATATAAACTAGAACTCACTCAGCAATGCTGACTTTTTATATGCATATCGGTTGGCAGGTCATTTGTTGATGCTGAGGAGGTGCAGACATGGATACATAAGCTACTAGGGATAATCTGAGTCTGGCATCCATATATTTTGAGAATGTTATTATACTAATACAATTTTTAGGATGTAAATGAAACAACAGGATGTTTTGTCATGACCTTTTTAATTATTAATGAAAAGTTCAAATTCTGCTGCAAGAATGATGTGTTTTTAAATGTTATATTCTATATGTTTTATGCTATGAATGACCGACTGTAAGCGTTTCGGGAATGGGGCCTTACATTTTCCCATATGGTTATGCAGACCATAAATTATGCACTTAATGTTATTCTTGATGGGGCATGTGGGCTGTTGTGTCTTGCACTTCTTTTCTTCTTCAACAGCCTTCCCCTTCAACTTTTGATCCTTCATCTGGATAGTAGTGTTGGTACTACACTCTTTCCAGAATCCAGCTGAGATGAATACAACCTTTTGTCTTGGGTCTATCTTCATCTTAGTCTCAGCCACCTTCTTGGCAGTTTTTCTTGCTGCCCTGATTTTGTTATTTCTCGCTTTGGTGGTTAAGGGTTGATCAGCGGTGAAGATAAGGTTTTCTACCTTATCTTTTCCTGTGGTGGTTACCATTGTTGCATCATTCTTCTCCTCTTTAGGTAGTTGATCAGTAGTTGGAACCTCTTGCTCATCAGTGGCACATCTTGGCTGTCTAGCAGACACAAAGGAGTGTGGTGGAGCAATTTCATTGGTTCCCAACCCACTTTTGTTTTGGTAGCATACCTTGGAGTGGGAGGATGATGCAATAATGGTATTGAAGTTTTGCTCTTTAATGGCATATTTCTTTGCATTAGCCTCAGCTATTACTAGCTGGGCTTGAGCCTCAGTCAACTTGGATATTAGATCTTTTATTTGAGCCTTGTAGTTTGAGTGTTCATGTTTTAAAGAGGATACAGTTTTCTCTAACTCTTCTATTTTGAGTTTATAGTCAGATTCTGCTCTCTTAAAATTAGATTTTAGGATATTATTAGATATAATTTTGATGTTATAGTCCTGATACAATTTAACCTTAGCAATACAGGCTGGGGTACAGAGATGTTCATATACCTTATTGTCTTCAGTTCCAGCCATGAGTTCTTGAGCAGTAGTGACGTCTTGCACCATGAAGCTCCAATTAACTTCTTGAGTAACAGCTGTAGTCTGTTGTTCAGTTGGTTTGGTTGCAACCTTTGGGTAGTGGGATGTTGGGAGGCTTGAGTGGCTCTAGGATTGGATCTAGGAGCTTTGCATTCCCTTGCAAAATGACCAAGTTAGTTGCAGTTGTAGCACTTGGCCTTGGTCTTGTCAAACCCAAATTTGCTATTGGCTAGGTTTTGAGGGAACTGCCTTCCAATTCTTTTGAAGAACGTCTTTGTTCTATTAGTATGGAGAGCCATCTGTTGGACAATGTCCATGTATTCAACATCATCTGGGCTGAAATACTATAGATCATCAAAGCAGAATTGAAAATCTCCAGAGTGCTCACTCCCTGAAATAAAGGCATAGCTATCCTGGAAAGGATTTTGTTGAGCCTCTTAAGACCTGGGTGTCTTAGGGAATCTGATGTATGGCCCAAAGGAAGAGGATGGATACTGGGGTAGTTCAGGTACAAGTGGGGTTGGGGAGTTCTTAAACCTTCAGCAACATGTAGAGTATTGTTAACAGGAAGGTTTGAGGGTCTGTTCATCTGATGGCTTTTTTGAGTTTCCATCTCCATACAGTATCCATTAAGGATCCCATATAGTTCAGTCATAGTAAGAGTGTTGAGATTCTCAATTCTCTTGATCGAGACATAATAGAAAGTCCACTCATGAGGAAGTGCACTCATGAAATTTCTTACTATGTCTCTTTTCTAAAGAACCATTCTCATAGTCTGAAGAGAGGTGATCAAGTCAATGTACCTGAAGTATTGTTGGCTCAAGGTCTCACCAACAATGTATTTGAAGTTCTCAAACTTCTGCTTCAGCATATCTTTCTTGGACTCTTTGGATTCAGCAGAACCAGAGTACATCAGCTTCAAAGCATCAAAGAGTTCTTTGCTTTCTCGCAGCGCTGAAAGCCTATTATTATGGAGTTTGGTATAGCCGTAAGCAAAACCGTAGTCCCAAGAGCACCTGAATCATCAAATAGTATTAAAGATTTGGATCAAAATGATAAAATATGAAGAACTTGGATGAACACACAAGAACATCAATGAAAAACCCCCATTTGATCCATATTGATTTGCATAAGATGTTAATTACTTGAAAACCCTCAAATCTAGCTCATGCCACCTTAACAACACTCTAATAACTCTAGCTATATATGTCTAATGGCAATTAGCCTTAATGACATTTAGCCCCCTAGACTATGATTAAAACATTACAATTATGAAATTACAATTAAGACACAAACTAGACAAATAAAGATTAAATATATATTTTGTTGACAACAAAATATATGTTAACTCTAAGACTCGTGTTCTTTGTATCTTCAACGTCTCATTACTAATCTTCGTTCCGAACGTGTCGTCTTGACTTTTGCGTTGACTTTGACTTTAATGTTGACTTTTGTTGACTTTGACTGCGTTGATAATATTAGACTATTTTTCAGACCCAACAAAAACAGTCATGGCTTTGCAGTCTATGTCGTCTTCATCAGAGTAGTCTTCAACAGCCTTCTCAATCATGGCACCATTACCAGCTGCGGATTCCACCTTTGGTTTGTATGGTCCATGAGTTACAGATCTCCACATGCGGCTGTCTTTATACATGATAAAGCCTTCAATATGTTTATACCAGGTTCCAAAATCATCGGGAGTGATGACAGGAGCCTTGGTCATGTTTCCCATCTCAGACTCAGAAAATTTCTGGTTAAGAGCTATTTGAATGAAGTGAGTAAGTATGAAGAAACAAGGTTGATTTAGGATGGTAAGATCTCACAATCAAGAGCCTAAAAAGCTCTGATACCAATTGCAGGATCTGTTGTTGTCTCACAACACAAGATTGTCTCACAAACTCACTTAAAGTCACTCAGGTTTGATGAAGCAGAATCTCCACTATGTTCACAAGTAATATAATAAGTTAATGAGAACACTAGAACACAAGAGTAGTTTTCAATATATTTGTATATATTACTTCTCAACTCAGCATGTTACTAAAGTTACAATGAGAAACTATATATACTACTATCTACAGCCGGTTATACTTGGATAACCAGCTGGAATTTACCACTAGACAAATACTATAATGCTAGAAGTAAAGTATCTAAGATAAAATACTATCCAAGATTAGGTAGTCATGACAGGTCTATGACTTACCTTTTGTTACCAACTAAGAATGGTAACTATACTAACTGATAATGGGTGAACAGTGGATTAAAGTATAGTCAACTATATGGGCGTGGGAAAGCACCATGCAATATATCAGAGTTTACAGCGGACTGTCAGACATACCATACTTATGTCCACTGGTTCATAGTTGGTTCTTCCGAAGCTAAAATGGCTTTGGAAGAATAAGTTCTTCCGAGGCCATTTATACTTTGGAAGAATCAACTTCTTTCGAGTCTTTTAAAAGTCTTCAGGACTTTATTCTTTGGAAGACTATGTCTTTAGAATCTTCTAAGTTGTATACTTTGGAAGGAGAACTACTTAGTCTCAGAAGACTGAGTTCTCTTCAAAAGTTCTTCATACTTTGAGCTTCAGAAGATCTTTGACTTGTCTTTGGAAGAGCAGCTTTGTCTTTGGAAGACCACTTCAATTGTACATCAAAATCTTCTAATTGTTAGTTTTGGTTGCACCAGCTTCTTATGATCAAACATTAAGCTTTTGTTCTCAAAATCAAAGAGGACAACCGACGAAGGTGGTTAGAGGGAAATCATTGAGGGAAAAATCAAATTAAGAGATAGATCACAAAAGTCGTTCAAATACCTGCAAAATTGAGATAAGAAACAAAGATGAAAAAGAAAAGCAAGAAATCAATTCTGGTATATTCCTCTAGTGGTGGTATGGAGACTGAATCTGAAGTAGGTGGAAGGTAGTGGACAGACCTCTTGTATTTCTCGCAGACCAGATCAGAAATCAAAGCAAAATTGTCACTGGATGGGCTTTTTTTAGGTTTGGTTGGGAAAGATCGTGTGTAATAACTGGCGACGTGAGTGAAGAAAAGAGGGAGGAATTGAAACTACCGGAGCAGAGCGTGGAACCGCGGAGAACCCCAGAACTGCCTCTTCTTGAAGCAACATTGAGGTAATCATCGACTTTAAATGGTTGATATTTAATCTCAGGTAAATCTGACGGCCCATATGCAACACGATGGCAGTTTTGATATCTGTAAACAATAAAATATATAATAAGAATGTTTGAGTAGTTCACTCTAAAATATCACCAACTACACACATGTATAACTCACTTTACATGTATTTATATTAAAAAATCCAGTAAAAATAGATCTAACATAAAAAGATCTAACCAAACATAAAAAAATATAAAGACATGTGTAACCCAGATCTAAAAAACATTACAAACAAAATATAAGGCCCCGTTCCCAGGATGCTTACAGTTGGTCAATCATCGCATAAAACATATAAAACTCATCATTTTGCAGTGGAAATTTAACTTCTCATTAATAATAAAAAACATGTCAAATCATCATATCATTTCATTTACATCCCAAAAATGTATTAATACAATAAAATTCTCCAAATAATGGATGCCAGACGCGAACCATCCCCAGTAGCTTATACATCCATACCTGCACCTCCTCAGCATCAACAATAACCTACCAACTATTATGCATACAAAAGTCAGCGACGCCGAGTGAGTTCTAGTTTTATAATAAAATACTTTACTTTCGTTTAAAACATTTTCTTTACTTTCGTACGCGATCATAGATTATACATACATCTAGATAATATCATTTATTATCTTTCATCATCGTTCATCATCGTTCATTTTCGTACTTTCATTCATTAATATCTTTCACTTTTATCTGGATCCTACCATATGCTATACCCCCACGTCATGCAAAAGCGGGTACTGTGCTGGGGTTTATAAATAAACCCCCACGTCATGCAAAAGCCGACATAGTACAGGGGAAAGCGACAAGGATCCCATCATATTTTGGTCAATCTCAAGGATTAGACCCCTGTGCGCATTATCAAGGGTTAGCTAAACCACACACAATTGAGCAAACAACTACCATTGAGTTGTGAACCTCCATCATTTTGCTTGCAAGACTTTACATTCATTCATTATGTTCCACTTCGTTAACGTTATCTTTAACTTTCATTACATAATACTTTACGTACATCATATAATGCCACGTAAAGTCACATAATAATACATAACAAGAAGTATATCATAACAGCAACCCATAAGAAAGACAACGAGCATAAACCTCCATTAAACATAAGTACTCAACACTTAAATTCTATTCCCAAAATTTCAAAAATAACCTAAGTGTCCAAAGCGGACAGCCAAGGCCCACAGCGGACAGCTAAAGTCCATAGCGCAAGACTAAGATCCACAACGCATGACTAAGTCTCCACAACGCATGACTAAGTCTCCACAGCGCATGACTAAGTCTCCACAGCACATGACTAAGTCTCCACAGCTCATGACCTAAAACATTCTAACTGTCCACATCGGACAGTCTAAAGTACTTAAGGGTCCATAGCGGACAGTTTATGTCCACAACAGACAACATAAAATCTCCAAGTGTCCACAGCGGACATGCAAAGTCCACAGTGAACATGTAAGCCCACAACAGACAATTATTTGCCTAAGTGTCCACAACGGACATCTTATCAACGTTCAAGTGTCCACAGTGGACAACTAGTATCCACAGCGGACACCAAGTCCCACACCTGCGAATCAACTTATGCAGTTTCTAATCCCATACATTATTTCTAAACAAATACTTAGTATAGATCTACCAGATTCACACTTAAAACATAACAAACATCATAGAAATCTGTTAAAAACATTCATCTTCGTAAACAGTCGTACTTTTCATGGAAATTCATAGTTCGGTTTAGAAATCTTCTTTTTAGTACGCATAACAGCCCCAAACAAGTAGAAAACAAGTAAAAGAGGGGAACTAGAACTCACCTTAAACAGCTTTCAAGTAAAACACCTCAGACCCGAGAGCCAACTTGGAGTTCTAGCACCTAAAACACATGAAAACGAGCACTAAACACATGGAACTCGATCCAGAAGCTGGAACCGACTGAAACCAAGAAGAAACACCTTAAAATCTTACCTTTTGAAGATCTTTTCCACTCTCTCTCACTAAAACCAAATGAAGCTTCCTTCTCTCTCACTCTAGCCAAAAGTTGTGCTTGAGAGAGGGGGGGTATGGTCGGCCTTCCCTTTTTGAACCCATTATGGGCCGGTTTGGCCCTTGTATACTTTTAACCCTTGGTTTTTGAAATAAAATCCCATTTGCTCCCTTACTTTTCTTTTCTTTTTCCAAAATTTCCGGATGTTACAAGTCCATCCCCCTTATATAGGTTTCGTCCCCAAAACCTGTCACTCCTTAAAGAGATCTGGGTAGTGCCATCTCATCTCCTCCTCTGACTCCTAAGTGGCCTCCAAATCTTCAATGCAAAGACCACAACCGCCACTTTAAGTAAGTTTTGGATAAATCTCCTGTAGTAACCTGCCAAACCCAAGAAACTACGAATCTCAGATGGCGTCTTTAGAGACTTCCATTGCATCACCACCTCAATCTTCATCAGGCCTACATTAATCCCTTTAGGATTAAACACATGACCCAAAACTGAATCTCGCATAACTGGAACGCACACTTGGAGAACTTGGCGTACAACTTCTATATTCTAAGCGTCCCCAACACCTCACGGATGTGACTAGCATGATCTTCTTCGCTCTTCGAGTAGATCAGGATGTCATCGATAAACACAATCGCTGATTTATTTAGCGTATTTCGACACACCTGATTCATTAGATCCATAAAAGCAGCCGGAGCATTGGTTAAACCAAAACACATAACGAGAAACTCGTAGTGTCCATAATGCGTACAAAAAGTTGTTTTAGGAATATCCTGGTCCTTCTCCTTTAGTTGGTGGTAACCAGATTGGTGATCTATCCTCGAGAACCACCTGGCACCTTGGAGCTAATCGAACAAGTCATCAATCCTCATGCTACTGTCCTTCTTCTTCACAAACAAGACTGGAGCATCCCACAGAGAGATACTTGATCGAATGAACCCTTATCTAACAACTCTTGCAGCTGAGTGATCAATTCCTTTATCTCGAAGGGAGCTAGATGATACAACGCCTTAGCAATAGGTTTGGCATTAGGCTTCAGATAAATTTGGAACTCGATCTTGTGGTTCGTTGGCACACCTGGTAGATGCTTCGGGAACACATCACGGAGGTCACATGCGACCGGTACGCCCATTAATCGTGGTACTGGCGCATCCACATCCTTCACATAGGCCAGATAGGGACCACTTCTACGTTTCATACACTTTTCTGCCACAACCATTGAAATTACCTTCGGGATCGTTCTAACTCTATCACCGTAGATCGTCACCGAACTCCCATCAGGCGTGGTCGAATCATCTTTTTACGACACAAGATGTTTGCCTCATAGGCTGCTAGTCAATCCATCCCTAGGACTACATTATATCCGCCTAAGGGCATCATGAATAACTTAGCAGAGAACCTATGGCCTTTCAACTCTATGTCACAGTCTTCTACCATATCAGAAATCCTGATCAACTTACCAATGGCAGTTTCTACATGGAAGGGCTCACTAATCTTCATACTTCTAGCGGGCAACTTATCACAGAAGGCAGCAGAAATAAAACTCCTACTAGGACTGGAATAAAAAAGCACAGAGGCACAAGTTTGGTTTACTAGAAATGTATCTGATACCGCGTCGGGGTCCACCCTAGCCTCCTCCCAAGTCATAGCGAATGCCCTGGCCTTCACCCTCTGCCCTCCTTCTCAATCCCCTTCTTTGCTTTGGAGCTCTCAGCCCTCGACTTCTTGCCATCTCTGCTCATGTTTCCAGTCTCCCCATGATTGTAACATTTCACCACACGACAATCCCTTGCCATACGGCCCTCCCTCCTACATTGAAAGCATTTGTTTGACCCCCACTTACACTCCCCCACGCGGCCTCTCCCACACTTCTTGCATGCCTTCTCCCTCCCTGTTATCAACTTCCGATCATCCAATCTCATCTTCTAACCTCCAGCCACAAAACCACCATCGTTATACTGCTTCTCATTTCTATTCCTATCATTGCCACACATCTTCTCCTCATCCACCACCGCTACCGCCTCTCGCTCATCATACAGTTTCCTCGCCAAATCGACCACTGACCTGAACGTACCTAGCCGAGCGGTGATCAGATGTCAGCGGATATCCGCTGACAAACCCTAGATGTATCTCTTTATTTTCTGTGACACGGGTGTCACTTGCTCTGGCAGCAGCCTCGCCATCTCATTAAACTTAGTTGTGTATAGCTGGTGCGTCATATTTCTCACCTCCAACTGCAGGAACTCTCTCTCGATCTTGTCGAGTTCCCTGTGAGGACAAAACTCTTCGATCACCAGCTCCTTCAGTTCACTCCCACTGTTTTGTCAGTTGCATGTAATGGACCAAAGTCATATTGGTCATACAAACTTCCTGGAAGGATGCTCACACTAGCTCCATAATCCAAAAGTGCCTGCTTGATTTTAAATTTCCCAACTTGAATGGGAATAATTGGTTCTGTCGCTTCCTTCTTCTTCATCTACTTCCTTATCGTTACCTGCAACTACTTGAGAAAGAGAGGTTAAATCATAATCAATACATTCAGATTTAATAATGATACTAACAGAATTGATCTGCACATTCTTTGAACTTGAGGCTTGATGTTAAGGGTTCTTTGTTGTATCACTTGGAAGCTTCCCCTGTTCTTGTTCGGACAATTGTTCAGCTAATTGTCCCAGTTGCTTGGTAATGGCCTCATTGGTCTTTTCTTGCACCATTATAAATTGCTTAAACTCTTTCATCTCGTTTTCAAGATCTTGAATTGATGACAAAATTGAATTGTCATTGCCATTTTTAGTAGAAGCCCCTTGTTGATGTTGTTGATTCCTTTGATTATATTGACCACCTTGTTGAAAATTTCTTTGATTGTAGTTGTTCCTTTGATAACCGCCTTGATTGTATTCTTATTGTTTGCCTTGATATTGGTTGCTTTCTTGATTTGGTACCTGAAAAGGAGGATTCAATTGGTTATTATTGTTACCATATCTAAGATTTGGGTGATTTCTAATACCGGGATGATATGTGTTAGAATTCATATCGTATGTCTTCCTTTAACCTTGGCCTTGTAATTGATGTACACTTTCACTCTTCCCTAAATTCAAGTAGCATGTGACCTATGTATGGCCAATGTCATTGCACATGTCACACACTTCATACTCACTAGATATGTTTGCCACGCCACTCTTTCCAACTTTAAGGCTTGCAATTTCTCGTTCTAGAACCGCAATTCTATCCATGGCCACATGATCATTCACCATCTTCATGTTTGCACCCCTTGACCTCCGACTTGATTGTGCACGCTTCTAGGAGATTCTGGCACTTTTGAGAATATCCCAATCATCATCCTCATGGTTTAAGGTGAACATTCTGGCACTTGTGGAATTCACATCTCTAGCATCCTCCAGTGATAGCCCATCATACAATGCTAAAATCAACTCCCACTTAGCTATGCCATGATGTAGCCAAGTATTTAGCATCTTTTTTAATCGGTGAAAAGCTTCATGGAACTGTTCACCTGATTGTTTTGTAAATCCTTAAATGGCTCTCCTTGCATCACTTGTCCTTTGGGAAGTATAGTATTCATCCAAGAATTGTTGTTGCATTTGTACCCATGTGTGAATACTTGCTGATGGTAGAGATAGGAACCATTGTTTGGCCTTGTCTTTAAGGGTAAATTGGAATAGGACTAATTTAACTTCATCCGATGAAAAGCCTTGGCCACCAATGGGCTACATGATGCCTCAAATTCAAATATATGCAAATAGGGTTCTTCGGTTTCCATACCATGGAAGTGAGAGAGAATTCCCAAACATTATGGTCGGACTTCAAAAGCTCGTCCCATTTATGTTGGTGAAACTATAGGAGATGATTTTATGGCAATGGCGGGACGAAAGTGACTATCCACACTATGCTGGTACATAGTGTTGCGCTCCTAGATTGGCAGGTATGCAATTAAACGGTTGACCTCCAATGTTGTTGCGAATGGGTAGTTAAGCATAACCATTATGATCCCAATTTGGTTGATGGTTTCGATAGTTCGGTTGGTTCCTATAATCCCTAAAATCATGTTGGTTTGGTCCGTCCATGTTGACTTGATCTTCAATCCACTCTTCCATATAATTAGTGTGATGACTTCCTTCGACTATAAACCGGTCCTTATTGCTATGATGGCTCCCTTCCATGTCATGCTGAAAACTTGGATTATGAACCCAGAAATTTGGCATCGGTTGGAAGTTCATTGGCGGAGGTTGGTTTTGCACACCTTGATTTACAGGGATCGGCCCCTGAGGTTGAGGTTGTACTGGTTGTCGTTGAGGTGGAGGATCATTAGGTTGAGGGAATATGGGTAATAGAATATCTACCGAAGGTTGGTTGGGTTGTGGTACTCCTTGTTTTCTGGATTGTTCATCATTCTTGACTGTTTACTTTCGGTTGTTCTTGAAAGTCTTCTTAATATCCGATGAGCTGTTGCTGATGATGTACCTTCTTCCGATCTTGGTTGACCATGAATTTGAGAAATCCTTGAAGTTTATGCTTTGTGAAACACACGATTCTTTCTTGAAGTCTTCTCAATTTCTTGATCAAATTGCAATGGTGAGGTCCTTCATGAAAATCTTGTATGCATCAATGTAATGGTTACCTACAAACACAAAATACCTCGCGTAATACTAAACATGAAAACAAATTAAAAAAGAAAAACAGAAAAATAAAAATCTTTTTGGGTTTTTTATAAAATTTTTAAGAAATGAAAATAAAAACTATTAAACACTAAGCGCATTAATTTCCCGACAACGGCGCCATTTTGATCTGGTTGTCGAGACTCGATCAAAAACAAGTTATTATATCGGTCTTAGCTACCTTTATTGTGTAAGGGTAACTAAGGTCGTCTCCACAAGGAATATGTGGAAATTGTTTAACGAATATGACTTAAAGACATGAACTTTAATGTTAAAAATTGAAACATTGAACAATCTTTAAAATATTAATGCAAAAAGCAATGAACTTTAAAACAAATTTACTTAAATAATAAAAAACAATCACTTCCGGATCCTCAATTATGCAAGATCAACAAGTAATATACCTCACTAGGGTTTGTCAAGATTTTGTTCCCAAGATTTCCACTTTTTATTCAAGTAATAACAAAGGATCAAACTTTTAAGAATTTCTCATTCACAATGTTAATAATTCATCTATATCAAACTACTTCTTAATCTTATTGAGTTCACGATGCAAGAGAACCGAAAAACTGATAATCTCAACAAGCAGTTCTATTTATAAACAAATCTCTTAACTTAAACAAAATGTAGAATTACATCCAACCCATCATTTAACAAAACCCTAATAAAAGGATAGTAAAAGTCTTACTTTAACATAATCGATTCCCCCGGAAGCAATCAGAAAGGAACTAGCCATGCATGGTCTTCATCGAATCTTTAATCTTGATTTGAAAATATTTGTAGATGATTTGGGATGAATGGGAACACTTTAGATCACCACAAATCAGCTTAGAATCGTCAAAAATCGAGCTTGGAAAGTTGTTCTCCATATTAGGGTTGGATTGTGTTTAAATAAATTCAAGATCCATAAAATCTAGGTGTTTGTTAATGACTGGCGTATGATAAGCCGACCCTAGGTGTATCATATGCCCATATCAGGATTCCTACACCCAACTTTCTGTTATTTCTTCCAAATACGCCCATTGATATGCCGCCCATACGCCGACCGACGTATTATATGCCCACACCTGGCGTATCATGCGCCGGTACACCTAAATTTGTGCCTTTTTGTAACTTTTGATGTTTACATCTTTAATACTTGTAGTTTCATGTTTGGATTCTTTTACTTCCAATTAAGCTTGTTTAGGCTTCGAACACCTATAGACAAAACACAACCAAAGTAAACCGCTTCCATAATAACAACGATGTAAAATCACATAATTAGATCAATTAAGCCTTGATTATTATCACATGATCATTAACGGTGCTACTTAACATTCTATGTATATGAGCTATGTGATTTGATATTGTGTTTTGTTATGTTTTATTTTTGTTATTTCAGGCTTTCGTTGTTCCCTTAGTACTGGTAAGAAGTATTACACTCCCAATGTTGCTGATTCATTTAAACCTAAAGTTTGTATGGTGTTTTCCCTCCTTGATGAAGCGTTCAATTCCTATGGTGCTTATGCTAAGTTAGGAGGTTATATGATTATAAGTTTACACAATATGAAAAGGAAGGCGTTATACAAATCAAATATATGGTTTGTGCAAAGTAGGGTCATAAAACATTTTAGAATGTTGATACTGTTAATGATGGTGCTAGTTTTAATAAGAAATCAAAAGATCAAAGGAGGCAACCATCAAAGCGTACAGGTTGTAATGCCCATATTCATTTACGTTTAAATGATTAAAAGGTTTATGTAGTTTATGGTTTTTTTATGGACATAATCATCCATTTGTTGAAGTTGAGGATTCTTATTTGCTATGTTCAAATAGAAATATTACAGTAGCTCAAAAACAACTTTTAGTTGATATTTCAAATATGAATATTCATCTAGTGAAGGCATTTAACCTAATGACAGTTATGTATGGTGGATTTAAGGAGGTTGGTGCGACTCTTACTGATTTTAAGAATTTCAAAAGGGATCTTAACCGTTTTGTTGGTGAATTTGATGCTGAGATGGTTGTATGTCGTCTTATGAGTAAGAAGGAATATTTACTATATTTTTCATTTGAGTATTATACTTAAGCTGGAAGGGTTCTTGTTGGATTATTTTTGGCCGATGAAGATAGAAACGGAATTATTACACATTTGGTGATATTGTATATTTTGATGCGACATTTCGTACTAACGGGTAAAAAACTTCTGGTGCTGTTATTATTATGGTGTTGTATGAATTTTTTTTTCTGTATAGCTTTATGTAACTGCTTTTTATGTATATTATTTTTTACACTAAACATTATTTTCTTACAAACACATAAAACAGTACACCAATTTTTCAACCAACATAATAGACATATACAGTATCTTATGTTTTCTAAAACAGTACAATGTACATAACAATACTTTGGTAAACAATTTCACACTAAAAAGTGTTTGACTATACAAATACATAAAATAGTACAATAACTATAGCTTATATTTCTAAAACAATACAATGTATATAACAGTACTTTGGTAAACAATTTCACACTAAACAGTGTTTACTATACTAATGCTTATATAAATAGTACAATGACGTTGTATGATTCTTTCTGTTCTGTATAGTATGTAACTCCTTTTTATGTATGCTATTTTTGTATTAGGTACGACATGGTTTTTGTTCCATTTATTGGAATCGATAAACATCATCGCAATATCACATTTGGTGCTGCTTTGTTATCTTCAGAGACTGCAGATTCTTATAAATGGCTACTTTTATCATTTTAAAAATCTTTTGGTATTGATCCTATGGTTGTTGTAACTGATCAGGATCCTGTAACGAAAATAGCAATTGAAATTGTCTTTCCAAATACAAGACACAGATTATGTATATGGCATATAATGAAGAAAGTTTCTATTAAGGTTAGTCTATAATTTTATATTTAACTCTTGTGTTGTTATATATATTGTATACTTTATATGTTGTTTTCATTAGTTATCTATACTTACTGTTTTTTAACAGGTTGGTATAAAATTTTCAGAGGATAGGACTTTTAAATGTAGGATGTGGGATATTGTTTGGACCGATTCTCTTGATCCTGATGAATTTGAGAAACTTTGGACTGATGTTATGATGGATTTTAACCTAAATAACAACAAATGGTTGGCTGATATCTTTGAAATGAGATCTGACTGGATACCTACTTACTATCATAATGAGCCTATGTCTGGTCTTATGTGTATGACATCAAGGTCCAAGAGTAAAAATCACTTTTTTGGACAGCTAAGCAACACAAGTTTGTCGTTGTTAGAGTTTTTGAGTCATTTTGAAACTGCTATGCAGTCTCAAAGGTTCACCCATAGAGAAAATGATCATGATACCAGGTATACAACACCTGACATGATTACTAACTATGAGTTAGAACGACAGGCTGATAACATTTATACTAGAAAAATTTTCTGTGACGTTCAAGATTAAATCTATTATGTTGTCAATGAGTGCATGTCTATGAGTTTTGAATCAGTTGATGATTATGCCAAATTCCTTATTAAAGAGCTAAAAGTGGATGTCCCTCGCATATACGAGGTATTACTCTATTTTTTTACTTTTTAGTATTTTCCTATGTAATACTTTTGTTAAATATATTTAAATATGCTAATTTACATTCAAATAAACCACTGGTTATGTTTTTTTTGTTGATATTTAATTTGTTTTTAGGTGCTTTATAAAGAAAAGGATATGGAAATTAAATGCAGTTGATGGAATTCGGGTTTTGAACTTTAACATGAACAAAATGAATGTATTCCCCCCAAGGATCTTTTTCAATCTCTCAATAATAACAAGTTGTTATTGAATATATACTCATTAATCATACTGTGAAAACCCATGATTAATGATATGAACTCTATGTGTGTGTGAATGATTGTGTGTTTGGATGCTATGAATGATAATAACTATTTTTGTATTGATTGATTGTTCCAAAACTTACAAAGGATTAGGGTATACTGCTATTTATAACCTATACAAAGATCCATGTATAGTTACCAAAATACCCTTATGTAAAATTATATTACATATAATCCTAAGTATATAAGTCGTCTGCTGTGGATGATAAATTATGCGCTGTGGATGATAAGACGTTCGCTGTGAATGTTGAACTACTTGTCCGCTGTGCTTTGGATGCTGTCCACTATAAACACTTAGTGTTTGCTTTGTTGTTGTCTGTTGTGGAGTGTTCATCTGCTATGGATGTACATCCGCTGTAGCTTGTTCATCAGCTGTGGGACTTGGCCATCCGCTGTATATGATTTTTCATCCACTATTAGCAGTTAGACTTCATTCTTCATTCGCCGGGTCTTCTTGTTCATCCGTTGTGGGCAGGTCTTCATCCGGTGTGGACACTTAGCAAAAATCGCTTTTTATCTACAAAACCTAAAAACAAAATTTAAACTTAATTAGTGTTTGATATGAATTTTAATGATGTTTGAATGTTAGAATACATTATGATTGATTATGGTAAGCATTATTCTTTAATGCACTTGTTGAATCCAACAATACTCTCCCTAAGGATGATGCTGCCAATATTTGATGTTTTCTTGTTAGTGTGCATGATTGTGTATGATTGCTTGATTGCATGATTAACTGATTACACATGTGTAATCAGATTACCTTGTATTTTATGACTTATATGTTTGCTTATATGACTTGTTAATTGCATGATTGTTGTTATGTTTGATAATATGTATGATATTAATGAATGATTGATGTTCTGATGTGTTTGTTATATCTGTTATGCATGGTTGTATGTTTTTGATTATTTGAATGGTTAGATATGTGTGAGTGTTGTTTTGTCTGTTTGATTCTTAGTGAACCTGTATGTATGAGAAGGACCAGCTTCATCTGCACTCTTCTGCACCTCACATGTAGCTTTGATGGACTCTTCTACATCTTTCTCTATGAATAAGTCCTTTTCTATTTCCTTGACTTGATCAGGTAAAGGAGTAATCTTCAAGGCATTAAGGCAGTTTATAATGTGTTTAGTGAAGTATTGAACTGCACTCTTCTGATCATCATACTTGAAAGTTATTAGAAGTTACACCATCTGTTCCAGGGTGGTTTGATCTTGACTTTGAACTTTAATGTTGCTATCCAGAGTGGTTACAACATGATCACCCTTGAGTACTTCCAGATTGTTGTTCTTGAGATCCTTTGGCTTGTGATTCCTTCAAAGTATGCCAGTGCCTGCTAATTTGTGTCTAATCTTTGCTTCAATGCAGTATTCACAAACATTGTGCCTAGAATCCTCAGCATGTGTATGAAGTAACAGTCACCCTTGCACAACACATCATCAATTGCAGGGAATGACTTTGTCTTCAGGAATGACACATAGGATGGATGTAAAAGTTTGATCTCAACAGGGTCAAACAATCTTATGTCTGCTGCTTCTTTGCCATCCAACTTCCTCTCTAACACCACTTCAAAGTGGTTTTCATCATAAAACCATCTAGTGATTGGATGGTTGTACTAATACCATCAATCTTCTCTATGAATAGCTTTAGATCTGATGGCCTCAGAGGATATCCAACTCTTTCCAGAAGTTCATTGTCTAGATGTTATGTCTGTTCTTCACTCTGTTGTTTCTATTCACTTGTCAATTGTTGTTCTCTTCTTAACTTGGTAATATGAAGTTTGTCTTCTCTGTTTCCTTTCAGTCTCATCCCATGATGCTGCCTATTCATGTACGTCCTAGACTTCAACATACTTCCAGGCAACAATCTTTCTCCCATTAGCTAAGGGAGTAAGTGTTATCATATCATTAAGCTTCACCAAGTTTGTGTTTGCATTTATCATCTCCCTTAGTTTATTCCTTTCTAGCCATAGCCTGTGAGGCATAAACTGCCTAGGCTCTTCTATAGGATGAAGCTCTGGAGGAGCCTGATGATAAGTTAAGAGTGAAGCTGCTGGATGAGGTTTGATGATTTGGGGTTTTAATGCATTAGTGAGCGTGTTTTTGTATATACCCCTAGCAAGCTCTTTCATCTGAGATAAAGATCTACCAACATAAGACCTAAAACATCTTAGGGTGACTCAACTAGATTTTCACCTGGGAGTGTGCCATCTTTTCTATTTGAGGACCCTTTAGCAAGTTCTTCTAAACTCTTGCTGGTCTTTCATCTCCTTGTATCTCCCGTATGTTTGCTCATTCTTATTCTTCATGATTTCTTGAAAGTCCTTGAGAAAGTCTTTAACCTCAGATAGGTTATGGTGCATGAATACATCATATGGGAAACCTCTAGATGTAAGCTCTATGCCCATAAGTGTCTCTGGATCATCTGGAAATAAATCTTGTATGTTTTCAATCTCCTCTTTATCGTTATATTCTTCTTCATCTCTAGAATCAGTGAGAATGATGATTGGCTCATGTGTTGATCATGAGATTGATCAATCTCTCCTTCTTCTAAATTAGCAGCCTCAGATTCTTTCTTTGTAGATTCAACTTCATCAATAGGCTCTGCTTTCACTTTCAAAAGCTTTAGAAGGGGAGAGTTAGGTTCTTCTTGTTCTTGCACCTTTTGTTTGCCTTTCCTCAGTGAAGCAAGGTACAATCTCATCCTCTTTCTTTCATAGGTTTTCAAGGGAGGCTGAGATGATAATGATGCTTGGTGTTTGGATTGTTCAGTATTCACTTTTAGTGATTCAGCAAACTGTCTGATAAGTTCCTTTTGTTTCTCAGACAAAAGGTTTACATGAATAATGCTTGACTGAGCTTGTTGGGTGTTTGGTGTATGGAAGTGTTGTCTCAAAGTGGGTGAATAATAAATGTTCTCAAATGGATTAGTTTCACCAAATAACTGATCCATTGAGTATGTTTCCTCAGGGATGATGATTGCGTGCTCAAGTTCTCTTGTTATTGTTTCTTTAATTGGAGACATTGCTTGATCAAAGAACTCTTCACTCAACACTTGTTCTTGATCTTCGAAATGTTCTTCCTCATTTAGATTTTTGTCTAGATGCTCTAATTCTCTGTTTACCCTCTTAATTTCTTCATTTTGATCAGAGATTATCCTTTTCAGTTCATCAATCTCATTGTCTTTAGCATCTGTCGGTTCAGTTAAGTATGCAATATCCAGCCTTGCATTACTTAGATCTTGATCTTTCACTTTCAATTCAGCGTTTGATTATTCATGTTGTTGTTCCAAAAATTGAACAATCAACTTTTGTGCCTTTTGATCTGTAGTAAGCTTCTCTATCTCATCATCTTTGTTCTTGAGCTCTTCTTTCAACTTCTTAGCTCTGTTGTTTGACTTTTCAATCAATTTGTTGTACCGAGTGAATAAAAACACCTTGGAGTACTCTATTTCTTCTTTTGTTGGCACATCACTAGCTTGTTCCTTAGTATCAACCTACTCAACATGGGCACTCTGCTCTTCTTGCTCAGTTTCATGTACAGATGATGTTCTAACTTCTTTATGATGAGTACTTTGCTAAGCCATGGTTGCATCAATATCTCTTAACAAAGATGAAAGAGTCTGTTGATCTAATAGATGAGGGCTTGGGGTGGAGATGGGATGTTATGCTCAAAGTGAAACTACTCTTCTTCTTAAGCATCTTGATGTATTGGTTCTGGTTCAGGTGCAATGGGAGCTTCTTGATGAATGATTAGTACTGGCTGAATGATAGGATCTTGGTGAATCATATTAGGAAGAGCATGTGAGGTTCACCTTGTCCTTAACATGGGCACTCTGCTCTTCTTGCTCAGTTTCATGTACAGATGATGTTCCAACTTCTTCATGATGAGTACTTTGCTAAGGCATGGTTGCATCAACATCTCTTAACAGAGACGAAAGAGTCTGTTGATCTGATAGATGAGGGCTTGGGGTGGAGATGGGATGTTATGCTCAAAGTCAAACTACTCTTCTTCTTGAGCTTCTTGATGTATTGGTTCTGGTTCAGGTGCAATGAGAGCTTCTTGATGGATGATTGGTGTTGGCTGAATGATAGGATCTTGGTGAATCATATTAGGAAGAGCATGTGAGGTTCATCTTATCCTTAACATGGGCACTCTGCTCTTCTTGCTCAGTTTCATGTAAAGATGATGTTCAAACTTCTTCATGATGAGTACTTTGCTAAGCCATGGTTGCATCAATATCTCTTAACAGAGATGAAAGAGTCTGTTGATCTGATAGATGAGGGCTTGGGGTGGAGTTGGGATGTTATACTCAAAGTGAAACTACTCTTCTTCTTGAGCTTTTTGATGTATTGGTTCTGGTTCAGGTGCAATGGGAGCTTCTTGATGAATGATTGGTACTGGCTGAATGATAGGATCTTGGTGAATCACATTAGGAAGAGCATGTGAGGTTCACCTTGTCCAGGAATCCTCAGAAATACTTCTAGTACAGGGAGATAATGGTTGATAATATGAGGTGGCACAGAAACATCCTCACCATGGTATAAGCTTGACTTGATCCTGTTGAACACATGTTCATTGAAGTGAACAGGCTCAAAAATAGCTCCATCTCTTCGTATGTTTGGTAAAAGATCATTAATGATCATTTGAAGAAATCTAGGATACATCTGAAACTTGTTCCTTACTTTAGCAAGATTATAGATTATCCCATTAAGCCCTTGAGCAACAAAGTTAAAAGGCTTGTTTGCTATTATACTAGCAATAGCAGACGAGCTCCTGAAAAATATTGCATCCCAACCAGTCTTCCTATTAGTCATGGTCTTCTGGTATATATGCATGAGGAATCTAAACTGTGCACACATGTATGATTTCTTTATCTGCTTCCTGTCAATGGTGCATGTGTAGCCAATTTGTATGAAGACTTAGAGAACATAGTTCTCATCAAATTCTATTAGCCCTTTTGAATCTTCTTCTCCCAACGAAAGTACTCTCCTTATTAGTTCGTCTGAGATAATGATTTAATGATCATGTATAGATGAAATCACCATTTGTTGATCTTGCATTTGCTCCAGATGAGCATTTGTCCAGAATTAGACAATGGTCTTCAAATATCTCAGGCCTTGCAGTCATGGCATGTACAAGCCCGGTTTGTCTGATGGCTTGTATTATATCTCTGTAATTCTCTGCCTTTAGAGAGTCTAATTGAGATAGGCACATAAGTTGTTATCTCTAACAAACACAAGGTTTGCAATATTTGCAAATAAATGAAGTGTATGTTAGTACCTGAATGAGTAAAATGTATAATGTTAATATGATGCAACTTTGAATAGATGTTCATTGGTGATTTTTGAATATTATGAAATGGTTGATCATGTTTGTTTGACATGTTACTATGACAAAATGCTTTTTATTGATATTGCAATCTATTGACGGTTTGACTTTGAAGAATTTGAGTCAACTCAAGTCAATTTTGCACTTTCATTTCTTACTGATATGTTGTTGTTTTGATCAAAATTCATTTTAATCATGTTTGCTTCATTACAAGGAGTTAATTTGTTCAACACATTCAATGATTGTATCTCATAACAAATTAATCAATGTTTTTCAGTTGACTTTTAAAGTCAAAACAATTCATTTTAATGCACATTGAATGTTAGCATTGAATGATGTTTGTGTTTAATTTCATGCCTAATTAACTGTTTTTACATGTTTGTTAATGAAATTTGAACATGTTCATTAAGTTATATCACATTTCAATCATTTTCAACATTTTCAAAGATCAATCAATTAGTTTCTGAAAAATTTCAACATGAACATGTTAGCATCATCTAACATATATTCAATGTTTGATTTCATTTATATCATCAAAATGATTTAAGTGTAGGTCATGATTCATGATTCGACCTAGGGCTTAACAATATTTGAATCAAAATCTAATAATCAAGTGTTTTGATGATTGTTTGATGATTAGAAACATGTTGTTATACCTATTTAATCAAATGTCAGTGATGAAATCAAACAGATATCGGTTTTGAATGATCAGTGGATAATCATATTGTAGCAACGTTTAGAATTTTGATTTTTTCCTTGCACATTCGTGATGAATGTGAAAATGAAAAGTGTTGATCTATATATACAACGGACAAAATACGTGTCCACTGTGTATACAGTGTGAATGTACGCTGTGTATTAGTTTTAACTTCAAAATTAATTTTAAGTCATGTGCTGTTAGTAAAACATGCTTTGTCTAAACAGCGTGTCAGCTGTACAATTTTAAAGATGTACGCTGTGGACCCTTGAATGATTTTCTATGATCACAGCGGATGACCATTTGGCCATGCGCTGTGTACGCTTGTGTGTAGTGAAAATTCACAACTGATGACTAAAAGTCATACGCTATGAGTTGTACACTGTGCACAAAGCGGATGAACATTTGTTCATACGCTATACATACTTGATTGATTGTTTGGTTGTTAACAGCAGATGACAAATTGGTCATGCTCTGTGTACACTTGAATGACAGTTTTGATGTTCACAGCAGATGACAAATCGTCATGCGCTATTTACACTTTGATTGTTTAATGAATATTTACATGGATGACTTATTGTCATGCGCTGTGAACACTTGAATGATTTTGTACAGTGTATGCTTACCTGTGTACATGCGTTGTGTACACTTACATTGTTTCTACAACGGATGACTGAAGTTAGTCATGCGCTGTGGAATGGCAATGTATTCACAGCGGATGCTTTATTATGCGCTGTGAACACTTGTATGTTCTTTGATGCATAATGGATACATGTTTGTATGTCAGCTATAAGCACTTGGTATATTTTCATGATTATTGGTTAATTGTAGCTACAACGGATGTATGTTTGTATGTCCGTTGTGTCTATAGTTGACAAAATTTAAAACTTTTTGTTTGTTTTGAAAATGTTGCTCATCAGCTATGTAAATTAATACATATGCTGTAAAGACTTGGTTTTCTGTTTTTGCTTGAAATTGTTATGAAATGTTTCAAAATTTGAATGTTTGTTAATTTTTTTTATAATTTTAACATGATTAATATATGGATGATAAAATATCACTTACAAGCAATATTATGCATGTATGTGTCAACTTGCTATTTTTGAGTGCTTGCTTGACTTGACTTTATTTAAAACTTAAAATTTTAAAATACTAAAAATTTTAATATTTCAAACATTAAAATGGATGATGATGCACATATTCTGCTGCCTTTGATATTTCCATGTTTATTTTTCTCCCCCTAATTTTTTGCATATTTATAAACATCTTTAATAAAATGACAAAAATTTGAAATTGTTTTATGGAAATAATCAAAGTCCAATTTGTTGGTTTGCATGATAAACTTTTAGAAAGATAACACTTTATCTAACTAAGAAATGGATGATTTGTATGCTTGGACATGAATCATTGTCACATGACATGAGATCATACTAGTCTTAAATATCAATGAGTTGATTTGATGATTTTGAGAATATACATGGACTAATACAATGTTGATTGCAGATATTCTTAAACTCATGCATGGTATTAATGATTGATTGAAATAGTGAGTGATTATCATATTTTGTGTATATTAATATGATTTGTATGTACCCCAAACCTGATTGCATGTTAAGATCAATCCTACTCAAGATATGCTAGAAAGCACTTTTAATACTTATGACCTAGCTACTTAGTGTTAGGTCTAGATCTTTTGTATAGGTTTAGATGATTTGCAATCTCTTGTAATGAACTTATGTAATTTTTTATCATTATGTAATGCAAGATATATATGTTAACCCAAACATTATTTCTGTTGATTTTATGTAATTGCAAGAAACATCATACTTCGTCAATTTGGAAATAGACCAAGTGCAAGTAGTATCTGCGGATGAACAAGTTTGTTCTTTCGTAGATGTTCTACGTAGCATAAATGAACAACTCAATGTGCATCAGTGGATCCTCTGCGGAAGCACAATCACATCTCCTGAAGAACAAGTTCAGAGATCAAGTTGTTGCTGCTGCGAAAGAAGGAAGTTTGCTCCTGAGGATGTTCAAGAACAAAGAACCAACTCCTATGGAAGTTCAACTCCTACGGAAGTTCAATTCCTACAAAAGAACAAAATACTTGTATGATCTCATATCATCAAGTACTTAACACAAAGTCAACAAGTCAATCTGTCAGATGCGAATATTCCACGTCGCATCAAGAATATCTTTGTAATTTTTAAAGTGAATCCCTTTGCCTATAAATATAAGGCATGGGTGCACTTATTTAGAGAGAGATTGAGAGATATCGAAAGACAAATAGAGATTCATATATTCATAGAAAATGTGGCAAGCCCTGTCATATTTTAAAGATGTGTGGAGCCCCACGGTGCTTTAACTGTGGTGAAATCTGCCATATGAACAAGGATTGCAAGAAGCCAAGGGCTGAAAGTTCTGGGTTGTAGAAGAGGCTGGAAGAAGGAGGGCAGAGGGCAAGTGCAAGAGCCTTCACGATGACCCGAGAAGAAGCCCGGGTAGACCTCGATGTTGTGTCAGGTGTGTTCCTAGTAAACCAAACTTGTGCCTTTGTATTATTTGATTCTGGAGCTAGTAGGAGTTTCATATCTACTACCTTCTATGCTAAATTTCCTGTTAGTAGTAGGACCATCAATGAACTTTTTGACGTAGAAACTGCTATTGGTAAGTCTACCAGAATCTTTGATATTATGGAAAGCTGCGACATGGAACTAGAAGGCCATAAGTTCTCTGCTAAGCTATATGTGATACCCCTAGGAGGATTTGATTTAGTACTAGGGATGGATTGGGTAGCAGCCTATGAGGCGAACATCGTGTGTCAGAAGAAGATGATTTGGTTAGTTGCACCCGATGGGAGTTCAGTGACAATTTATGGTGATCGCGTCACTACGATTCCGAAATTGATTTCGATGACAGTGGCAGAGAAGTGTATGAGGCACGGATGTTGTGCCTACTTGGCATACGTGAAGGATGTGGATGTGTCGATGCCACAATTATCTGAAGTGCTAGTGGTATGTGATTTCCTGGATGTGTTTCCCGAAGATCTACCAGGTGTGCCACCGGACCGTGAGATAGAATTTCAGATTGACCTGATCCCCGGTGCACAGCCCGTTGCCAAAGCACCGTATTGGCTAGCTTCGACTGAGATGAAAGAATTGATGGATAAGCTACATGAACTAATGGACAAGGGGTTTATTAGACCGTGTATCTCTCCTTGGGGTGCTCCAGTATTATTCGTAAAGAAAAAGGATGGTAGTATGAGGATGTGTATAGACTACCGTGAATTAAAAAAGTTGACAGTGAAGAACAGATACCCCCTACCAAGGATTGATGACCTGTTTGACTAGCTTCAAGGTGCCAGTTAGTTTTCCCGAATAGATCTCCGATCGGGTTATCATCAGTTCAAGGTGAAGGAGCAAGACATTCCTAAGACAGCTTTTCGCACATGTTATGGACATTATGAGTTCCTCGTTATGTGTTTCGGTTTAACCAACGCGCCAGCTGCCTTTATGGATTTGATGAATCGAGTGTGCCGACCAATGTTGGATAAATCAGTGATTGTGTTCATTGATTATGTCTTGATTTATTCAAAGAGCAAAGAAGAACATGCCGATCACATACGTGAAGTGTTGAAAACACTCAGGAGAGAAAAGTTATATGCTAAATTCTCTAAGTGTGCTTTCTGGTTATGCGAGGTTCAATTTCTGGGTCATGTGGTGAATACCGAAGGAATTATGGTGGACCCGGCAAAGGTTGAGGCGGTGATGCAATGGAAGTCAACAAAGACGCCATCCGAGATTCGCAGTTTCTTTGGTTTGGCGGGTTATTACCGAAGGTTCATTCAAGAGTTTTCCAAGATAGCCTCACCTTTGACTAAGTTGACCCGCAAGGATGTGAAGTTCGTGTGGGGTCGGGAACAAGAGGATGCTTTTGAGGAGTTAAAGGCAAGATTAACTCAAGCTCCTGTCTTAACATTGCCCGAAGGAAGTGAAGACTTAGTGGTGTATTCAGATGCATCTTATTTGGGACTGAGTTGCATGCTAATGCAATGTGGACGAGTGATAGCTTACGCCTCCCGACAGTTAAAGACCCATGAAGTTAATTACCCCACTCATGATTTAGAGTTAGCTGCGGTGGTCTTTGCGTTGAAGATTTAAAGGCACTATTTTTACGGGAACAAGTGCACAATCTTCACGGATCACAAGAGCTTGAAATACTTCTTCAAACAGAAAGATCTCAACATGAGGCAGAGAAGATGGTTAGAGTTGATCAAAGACTATGATTGCGAGATCTATTACCACCCGGGCAAGGCCAACGTAGTGGCCGATGCCCTTAGCCGGAAGGAGAGACCCGAACCGATTCGGGTAAAGGCGTATCAGTTGGTGATGACCTCAGATGTGATAACGCAAGTTAAACAGTTTCAAAATGAGGTGTTAAAAGAAGATCGCCTCAACTCCGAACGAATGAGAGGTCTAGTTGTAGAATTGGGGGAGAATACCCACGGTGTTAAAACCCGCTTTGGGCGAATGTGGATTCCTCGATATGGGAATCTACGTGGGCGAATTATGGACGAAGCTCATAAAACTCGATACTCCATTCATCCCAGTGCTACCAAGATGTATCAAGACATGAAAAAGACTATTGGTGGTCGGGTATGAAACGTGACGTGGTAGAGTATGTAAGTAAGTGCCTTACTTGCTTGAAGGTGAAGGCAGAACATCAGAAACCATACGGGAAGATTCAACCATTGGATATACCTGAGTGGAAGTGGGAGCACATCACTATGGATTTTATCACGAAGCTACCCCATACTACAAGGGGGTACGATGCTATTTGGGTGATAGTTGATCGGTTGACAAAGAGTGCTCACTTCCTACTGATCCACGAGACATATTCATTTGAGAGATTGGCGGATCTATTCATCAAAGAGATTGTAGCTCGTCATGGTGTGCCGGTGTCTATCGTCTAAGATCATGACACCTGGTTCACGTTGAAGTTCTGGAAGAGATTTCATGATGCCATGGGGACGAGGCTACATATTAGCATGGCTTACCATCCTCAAACAGACGGTCAGTCTGAGAGGATGATCCAAACGCTCGAGGATATGCTTCGTGCTTACGTGATCGACTTTGGGGGAAATTGGGATGATCACTTACCGTTAGTAGAGTTCTCGTACAATAACAGTTATCATGCCAGTATCGGTATGCTGCCATACGAGATGCTGTATGGTATGAGGTGTAGAACCCCCGTGTGTTGGGGAAACATTGGGCAGGAAAAATTGGGAAGCATCGAAGTGATTGAGGCTACGACTGAGAAGCTGGAAAACATCAAAGCCTTTATGAATGCAGCCAAAGAGAGGTAAAAGTCGTATGCCGATAAGAGGCGTAGACCCATCGAGTTCAACATGGGTGATAAAGTCATGTTAAAGGTCTCTCCTTGGAAAGGGATCATCCGATTCCGGAAGAGGGGCAAGTTGAGTCCAAGATACATAAGGCCTTTCCAAATTGTTGCACGAGTAGGAGAGGTGGCCTACCGTCTAGAATTTCCCAATGAGTTAAGTGGGATTCACCCGACATTCCTTGTATCTCATCTAAGAAAATGCTTAGCCGACGAAGATATGATTGTACCATTGGATGATATTGAAGTGGATGAACGGCACAATTATGTGGAGCAACCAATGGCAATCGTCGATCGAAAGGAGAAGAGGTTGAGGAATAAAGTGGTTCCACTTGTGCGGGTGCAGTGGAAACACCGGAAGGGTTCTGAGTCTATATGGGAGACTGAAGAAGAGATGAGACAGCATTACCCATAGTTATTCGAAGAGTGACAGGTTTCGGGGACAAAACCTCTTTAAGGGGGGTAGACTTGTAACACCCAAAACCTTAGTCAAAATAAAAAGGAAAGAAAAGTATTTTGAAGAAAATAAAAAGAAGCCAAAGTTGAGGGGTGCTTTGAGTAAATAGTACCAAAAAAGTCAAAATGCACTTTATATGGGCATGGCCGCCCATATCATCTTGTTGTTACTGTTGTTCGACCAAAAAGAAGAAAAAAGAAAGCTGCTGACCAGCTCTCTCGGTTCCAAGAAGGAATTAGAACTGAAATCTTCAAGGTTAGTGGGTTTTTGTTGATGTTTGGCTCGGTTCTTTGAGGTTTTCCACCTTAGAAACCGATTTCTAAGTGCTGTATGTGCTTTGGTTGGTTGTTTTGCTTGTTTAGGTGTTTGAACTCGTGTACAAGCAGGTTCGGAGGAGTTTTGCTTGTTTGCTACACTAGGTGAGTTCTATGACCCCGGTTCTATGTTTTTAAACTTCTTTGGGGCTGAAAATGCATTTAAAATGTTTTACAACCGTTATGTATGATAACTGTGTATGTATGTGTATGAACTTCTATGTTCTATGAGGTTGTAAGCTTGTTCTAAGAGTTTAGCATGATAGATCTATGTTAAGAATGTATGAAAATGAGGTTTTAGAACTGGTTATAGCATAAGTCTCATATACAGGTCTGAGGGTTCATCCACATTTACACTGTGATAATTGCCTAACTGTTTTGTTCGCCCGCATTTATAGTTGTTCACCCGCATTTTCCTAACTTCAGCCTAAGTGTTCATCAGCATTTCTTTTTATACATGCGCATGTGCTACAGTGTCCATCAGCATTTCTCTTTATACATGCGCATTTGCTACAGTGTCCATCAGCATTTCTTTTAAGACAGAATAATTACCATGTGTTCACCCGCATTTGCAAGTTGTTCATCCACATTTGCAAGTTGTTCACCCGTATTAGTTTTTGTTCACCCGCATTAGTTTTGTTCACCCGCATTGGTTTTGTTCACCCGCATTTCTTTAAGACTTAAGGAATTTTCTGGAATATCCAAAAAATTAGGGTTTGACCATGGTTGACTTGCTGCTTGTATCTGATTATCTTATGCATGTTGTGGGCTGTCCTTATGTGCCTATTATGATATTAACATGTGACTTTATGTGGATTGCCTATGATCATAAAGTATTATTATTAATCAACTGAAAGATTAATGTTAACGAAAAGTGGAACATAAAGAATGAGAAGACTTGCAAGTAAAAATTTACAGGAGGTGCACGACCATGTTGTCATTAGCTCAATTGTGTACGGTTTAGCTAACCCAAAGGATGTACACAGGGTCAATCTTTAAGATTGAGGGGACCAGTGTTGCTGCCCCGGTACTGGAGTCAGCATATGCGCACCACGGATGGAGTCTATTTATAGACTTCAAGGCCCAGTACCAGGTTTATGCGCATTATATGGGGGGTATAGCACTTTGGTCCATATCGACAGTGAAAGATAATAATAAATAAGCAAGAAAGAGAATTTTGATGATGTAATGGATATGATTTGTATGTATGATGTATGATCACATCCGAAAGAAAGATAAGATATTTTTTTAAGAAGTATTTTGTATACAAACCTATCAAGATATTTTTATGATTTTAAAACTAGAACTCACTCAGCAAAGCTGACTTTTATGCATCTTCAGTTGGCAGGTAATTTGCTGAGGATGGCACTCGGGGAGGCTACTCGTCGGGATTTGGCTGACGTCCATTCGAGAAGATAACACTATTGTTTCGTAATACAGCTAATGATCTTTTGTAAATGTTATCAAACATGTATTGCTTAGCAATAGCATTTATAAAGTTAATGAATGGCTTTTGAAGTTTAAACTCCGCTGCATTGTGATAATAAATTATGAAATGTTTTATAAATTGTGCTGTGAAGGTCCAACTGTGAGGTCTTCGGGAACGGGGCCTTACACTATGGCTTTCCCTGAAGACCTCTTGATCAGGTGTGAAGCATACAAAACAGCCAACTTATTATGGAAAATTCTTCACACTTTGTGTGAAGGAAGTGATGAGATCCGAAGCATCAGGAAGGATACTCTTCGTTCACAGTATGATACATTTCATCATTTTGTGGGTGAATCTGTTTCTCAACAACTCCACAGATTTATGCAACTTGTTACTAAGATGAACATTCTTAAGTTGAAGTACAGTAGTGAGGAACTGAACAAAAAGATGCTTCACACTTTTCCAGAGAGTTGGACTCAAACTGTGTCTATGTTCAAGAATACTCTTGATCTAAAGGCAATTAGGTTAGACACTTTGGCTGCAAAGGTGGAAGCTTTGGAGTTAGATGAGAAAACCAGAAACAAGAGTGTAAAAGCACCAATAGCACCATATAAGTTCAAAGAAACAAAGGATGCTGGAAGTGCATTCATCTCCAATGATGATGATGAAAGCTCATATGTTGAGAGTGATAATGAAGAGGAAACTGGCTTCTATGCTACAAAGTCCTCTAAATTAAACTCTCAAAACAATTCAAACACGAAAGCAAAAGGGAAATCTGATGATTCGAAAAGTCCAGCGGCAAAAGGACCAACAAAAGCAATACCCAGTCTGAACCAATTACTGTGGTTTAAGAATAAGAAGAACAGAAGGCAGCCTTTATAGCCTTCAGTTCAAGCTTTCAAGCTTACTTGGGTAGTATCTTGACTCCTGCCCACATCTGTCAACAAGACCTTGAAGAACTTCATCGTGATGAAGTAGAAGAAATGGCTCCGCAATGGAAAATGGCCATGATTGCTTATAGAGCCAAGATGTATATGAGAAGGAACAAGGGACTATCTGTTGCAGGAAGAACAACTAAAATTGGTGTTGACAAATCAAAAGTGAGGTGTTACAAATGCAATTTGTATGGTCACTTTTCAAGGGAATGCAACAACAATCAGCAATCAAAAATAGACACAAGACAAGCGAATCAGAGAAGCTTCAAGCAACCTGAACTAACAATCTCATCCCCACCAGCCACAAGCTCTTCAGCAGGTACTAGTAACACTAAAGAAACTGGTTTGATTATTTTGCAGGATGGTACTTGTGACTGGAGCATGTATGAGAAGGAAGTTCAGGAGGAAAATCAAGCACTGATGGCAAACATGGAGAATAAAATTCCACCCATGGCCACAGAGGTAAGGATAGATTATGTTCACCTGTTTATGTTGAAGAGGTTGAAAGATACAGAGTCCGTGCACAATAATTGGCTGATAAAGTCAAAGAAACAGTGATTTTGAATAAATCTCATGTAAGAGAACATAAATTATATCAAGTCAAAATCACCTTCTTACAAAAGGATTTGGATAAACTTGTATTTGATAATTATAATTTGAAAGCACAAGTTGAGCATCTGACCACCTCTTTAACAAAATCAATGTTTGATTATGCATCTACTGAAGTGAAACTTTAGAAGTTTCAATTATCATCTTAGGAATATGAAAAACTCTTGAACTCTCATATTGAATCAAAGAACAGGTATGGGTTGGGTTTTAATGCTGTTGCACCTCCTATAAATGATAACTACACCACTTTACCTGAGTCAATGACCAACAGTCTATCAAACCATTTCGTATCAAGTACCAAAATTGAACCAGAAATTGAAACTAATAATTTGGTAAATGGTGAAGATACTAAGATGAGTGAAACTGAGATTGGGTCATCTGAATTAGAATGTTTAAGACAAACTGATTCACAATTTGACTTTGATGAGTGTGATGACTTGATTGAATTTGATGAGCCTAATGTTGGGTTGGGTAAGGGAAAGAATATGGTAATGAACCTTTAATCCCCAAAGTTCTTGATGAGATCAAGCTGCCTTATCCCCCAAAACAAAGAAATTTGTTAAAGACCATCTATACTAGAATTGATTAACTGAATGATGGGATTCAGGAGCTCAACAAAAGGCAAAAACATCAGTCGTCAAAAAGAACTACGGAAGAAAAGAAAATCACTTCCGCAAAACACCTGCGAAAGAAAAAGGTTGATTTAGAACCATATGTAGAAAAGCAAAGGAAGAAAACTGTTCTTCCAAAACATTCAACTTCCATAGAAAAACTACAAAAGCAATAATCATCTACTTCCGTAGAAGATCTACGGAAGAAGATATCATCTGCAGAATCACCCAGTGACAACAAAGTCAAGAAACAACAGAGAATGGTGAATCCTAAGAAACAAGAACCATTTGACAACATGTCAGGAAAAGGTAAAGACTCATTAGCTGCAAAGTTTGAAAAAGAATTGAGGCAGTAGAAGGCGACAATTATGAAGAAGCAGAAAAAGACAGTAGTGGAGTCTGACAGTGAAGCTGAAGAAAAGTACTACAAGTGGTATGATATGCACAACCACAATACAGAAGATTTTTATTTCACCAGCTATTACTCCATATGCAATATGAACAATCATATGACTTCTGACTGTTACTTCAACAAACACTATGCCATCTGTAACAAAAACAATCATTCTACTCAAGAATGCTTCTTCAATAAAAAGAACAAATCAAAGGTTCTAAAGAAGCAAAAAGCTAAGAATGTTAAATCAGATTCATAATCTTTTGAGAATGATGAATCAAAGGTCTCAAAGCAAAAGCAGCAGCAACTAAAGCAGAAGATCTTAAAGATAAAGAAACCAACATCTGCTGATGATAAATCAAAGAAAAAGGAGAAGCAAGAATCTTAAAGCAAGACTCCTCACAAGAAGGTAGTGTTGCAGGAAGATGAAGCCTTCTTTGATCACTTTGAAAAGGGTAATCATGTACCTCAATCAAAGACAAAAGATGTAGAAACCTTTTCAAGTCAAGTAGCAGGGTCAAGTTTAAAGAAAAAGGCACTGAAAGAAGAGGTGACAGAGAAAGTGATCGTGAATCAAGATCAAAGTGCTTCAAGTTCATCTTCAACAGAATCATCCTCACCCTAAATAGAATATAATAAATCAATTGAGTGTAAAAACAATCTTGAGACATCTATGCTCATTCATGATAGAGTAACAATCCTAGACAAGCCCAAGACCATCAAGTTTTGGGCTCCACTTTCTAATTGATTTCATTATTTATGCGTGAACATCCATGGAGGAATGACAACAAGTGGTATGTTGATAGTGGTTGTTCCAGGCATATGACAGGAAACTGTTCTCTCTTCTATGATTTCAAACATAAAAATGCCTCATATGTGGCATTTGGTGGAGATAAGAAGGGAGGTAAAATTGTTGGTGAAGGAATGGTAACAAATGGTGTACTCAAATTTGAGAAAGTAAACTTCTTTGAAAATTTTCAATTCAACTTGTTAAGTGTATCTCAAATTTATGATCAAAATTATACCACTTTATTTGATAACACTTATTATTACATTCTTATGCTAGGTTTTCAAATTCCAGCAGACTGGATCCTTCTTAAAGCACCAAGAAAAGGCAACACATATGTTTTGGACATGAATAGCACCTCTCTAACAAGCAATGAAACTTTCCTGATTTCTATGTCATTAGAAGATGAAGCTCAACTATGGCATAGAAGTTGGTCAAAAATGACTTAGTCATTGGCCTTCCCAAGAAAAAATTTTACTGTTCTAATCATTGTTCATCATGTTATATAGGAAAACAACATAGGGTTTCACATAAGTCAAAAACAATCAACACAACACAACACCACTTAAACTGCTGCACATGGATCTTTTTGGTCCAACCAATGTGTTGAGCATTGGTAAAAGGCAATATTGTTTGGTGATTGTTGATGATTTCACTAGATTCATATGGGTCTTTTTCTTAAAAAATAAAAGTGAAACATCAGAAACAGTAATGGAGTTTATCACTAAGATTGAAAATCAACTTGATTTAAAGATCAAAATCTTAAGAAGTGATAATGGATCTGAGTTTGTTAATCATGTTTTAGATTCCTTTTGTAGGAACAAAGGCATTGCCAGACAATTCAGTTCACCAAGAACTCCACAACAAAATGGAGTTTCTGAAAGAAGAAACAGGACTCTAATTGAAGCAGCAAGAACAATGCTAGCTGATTCACAGTTGCCTATCACATTTTCGGCAGAAGCAGTGAACACTGCATGCAATGTTCAGAACAGAACTTTAATTGTCAAAGAACATAATAAAACACATTATGAATTTTTGTTTAAAAGAAAACTTTTTATAGATTATCTTAGAGCTTTTGGGTGTCATGTGTCTATTTTAAACACCAAAGATCAATTAGGAAAGTTTGATGAAAAAGCTTATGATGGATTCTTTGTTGGTTACTCATCAACATCTAAAACATATAGAGTCTACATTCCACATCACAACATTATGGAGGAAACACCTAATGTATCATTTGATGAATCCTTATTTACAAAATCAGTAAAAGGATCATCTTGATTGTTTGATATAGATGCATTAATCAATTCATTTAACTTTGGTTTTTTGAATGTTGCAGGTCCTACGGATACATGTTATCCTTATGTACCTCCAAGTTTGAGTGAAGTGCCACTGACTGCTGTTCCTATAAGATTATTTCATTCACACACTTTAAGTGTTGCTGATCCAGGCCCATCATCTCAAACAAGCAATGAAAATTTTGGTTCAAATGGAAATTCAACTTCAGAAGAGGTAACTAATGCATCAGCAAAAGTTAACAACGCATCCGCAGAAGTTAACAATGCATCTGCAAAAGTTCCTTCTACATCCGTAGATGTTCCTACTTCCTAAGATGATTCTTTTCCTTCATCTGAAGTTCCCAATTCATCAGAAAACATTCCAACAACATTCACAACTATAGATCAACAAACTACAACATCCGTAGTTGTTCCTGTAACTGCTACGGAAGTTATACCTACATCTATGGAAACATAAAATCACGAAGATGGATTGCATTCAACATCAGAAGACCAAAATGATGAGAATTTTGACCACTTTGTTGATTCCCCATCTCAGCTGGATCCATCTCCATCAACCAATATCACAAACTTGGAATCATTCATTCCAATTGAATCAATACCAACAACAAGAATTTATAAGTATCATCCAATAGAAAACTAATGAAATCAGCTTAAACTCATGATGAACATGAATAAAAGGTTGATTCCCCCAAGGATCTTTTCAATATCTCTCAACTTCAACACACTAACATTATGGTGCGGAAACCCATAATGATAGAGTATGAAATCAGTGTATGTGTGTGTGTGTTTGTGTGTGTATGGCGTGTGTGCAAGAACATAATGAAAATTAACTACTTGTTTGTATTGATTTTGTTCAAAAGCTTACAAAGGATTAGGGTAGCATTCTATTTATAGCCTACACACAAAAGCTATATACAATTACTAAACTACCCTTATGTAAATGAAAATTACATAAACATAATCCTAAGTGTCTAAGCTATTCGCTATGGAGAATAAGTCATCCGCTATGGATAATATCTCATCCGCTATAGAGAATCTTGTCATTCTCCGTGCATCTTGTTTGTTCATCTGCTGTGGATGTTCATCCGCTATGGATGAACATCCGCTGTGGAATGTTGTCCGCTGTGAGTTCTTCATCCATTGTGGGATGGTTGTTCATCCGCTGCACACACTTGGAAGCAAATCTTCATCCGTTGCTGATGATCTTCATCCGCTGTGAGACTTTCTTCATCCACTACGAACACTTGCCAAAATTTCCTTTTATGTACAAACCTGAAAAAGAAATTTAAACAAATATTAGTGATTGTTATGAATGTTAATGTTGTTAATGTGTTATTAAATGATTGTTTTGGATGTTAAAACACATTATGTTTGTTATGCTTGATGTGGCAAGCATCATACTTTTTACGCATTATTTATTAATGCAATTGTTGAGTCCAACAATACTCCCCCTAAGTATGATGTTGCCAACATTTTATGTTTGCTAGATTAATGTTTTGTTTGTTAGTAATGTGTGTTTGTGTGTTTTGTTATGAATAATTGTTTTGTTTGTTTGTTTGTCTTGAATGTTTTGCATGTTTTGATTGTATGTTATGTATGATTGATTGTTTGATTATTTACTTGTATGATTGATTGATATTGTGTATATTTGATTGATTACATGTGTAACACATGTTTGTTGTGATTGATTGACAGAGTTTAAGATTACACAAGTGTAATCTTACTTACATAATTATTAGAATGAATGGTATTTGACTTACTGCTTGTTTACATGTATGATTGATTGATTGATTTTATGTGAGTTATTCTAATTACATAAGTGTAATCAGAATGATTTGTTTGTTTAAATGTTTTTTTTTGTGTATGTTTACATGTGTTTACACAAAATACATGTTTGAAATGATTGTTTGATTGAATGATTACAAGTGTTAGCATAATAAAACAAATATGAATGATTGTATGAATCCATGTGTTTATTAACACATATTATGTATGTTTGCATGAATCTCATGTGTTTGTATCAACCACACATGTATGCATTATTGTATGATACCATGTATATAAAACCACATGTATGAATGATTGTACGATATCATGTGCATAAAGGCACATGTATGTATGAATGTATGAATGCATAATAATAAAGAAGGATATGTTTGTTTGTTTGTTTCCCCAGCTGTCTGTTTAGAAACTTTAGGAATGAGATGGTCCTACTTCATCAGTCTTCTTCTGGGCTTCATCCATAGCCTTAAGAGTATCTTTAATGTCTTGCTCTATGGCTTGGTCAGCTTTAGCTTCTTTCACTTGATCTTTAAGAGCTGTGATCTTGAAGGCATTCCTACAGTTGACTATATGTTTAGTGAAGTAGTCAACTGCACTCCTTTGATCTTCATACTTTCTTTCTATTGTTAGGTGAACTAGCTGCTCCATAGTGGACTGATCAAGACTCTGAACATCAATGTTGCTCACCAAAGTGGTGACAACATGCTTTCCCTTGAGTATCTCTAAGTTATTGTTCTCAGAGATTCTCATTCCTGTAATTCCTTCAATATGGATGAGTGGCACTTCTTTAGTCTCTAGCCTCTACTTCAAGGCTGTATTGACATAGACTGTGCCAAGAATCCTCAGCATATGAATGAAGTAACAGCAGTCACCCTTGCAAAGTACATCTTGTATGGCTGGAAAAGTTTTTGTTTTCAAGAAAAAGACTTAAGATGGGTGATGAAGTTTGATCTCTACAGGGTCAAACAATCTTATGTCCTCAGCCATTTTTCCTTCAAGTTTCCTTTCCAACACCACCTCAAAATGGTGTTCATCATAATACCATCTGGTGATTGGATGTGTGTACTGGTTGCCTTCAATCTTCTTTATTATCAACTTTAGATCAGAAGGTCTTAGTGGATAACCTACTCTTTCTAGTAGCTCAGGGTCTAGTTGATCTGTTTGTTCTGTCTGTTGTTGTTTACCCTTCCTAGCTGCTCTTTGCTCTCTCCTCAATCTCTCATTATGGAGTTTATCCTCCTTATCTGCTTTGGCCTTTAATTCAATTGGTGTTTATGCATGTAGGTTCTCAAAATATGGAAGTAGTCTGCTCCTCTTGTATTGTTTGTGTGATTGACCATTCTCAGTTGGAGAAGGTCAAGTCTGTCTTCATAGGACAAGGAGCCTAATTGGGATATATAGGATAAGTATTGGACTAATCCAGATACTCTTTTCACTAAAACAGCATCCCATACTTCGTCATACTTCGAGGCCACAATCTTTCTTTCATTTGCACCCATAGTAAGAGTTATTCTTTCATACAATTTAACAAAATTTGTCTTCTCGTTAATCATTTCTCTTACTTCATTACCTTCAGACCATAGCCTGTGTGGCATAAATTCTCTTAGTTCTTCTATAGGATGTAGCTCAGGTGGAGCTTGATGATATGTTGAGAGTGATGCTGCAGGATGAGGTCTAAACACTTGTGGCTTCAGGGCATTTGAAAGCATGTTCTTATAAATCTCCCTGGTCATATCTTTCATCTGAGATAGTGACCTCCCTGCATATGATCTATAAGGAATCCGAGTATGACTTAACCAACTCTTAACTTGTTGATAAGTCATCTTTACTATTTATAGATCCTTTGGCAGATTTTTCTGCAACTCTTGCTGATCTTTGATCTCTTTGTACCTTTTATAGGTTTGCTCAGTTTCATTCTTCATTACTTCTTGAAAGTCCTTGAGCAAATCCTTTACTTCAGAAAGGTTTAGTTGCATGAAAGCAACATAAGGGAAACCTTTAGAGACCAACTCTATTCCCATAAGAGTCTCTGGATCATCAGGGAATAGGTCTTGTATGTTTGGAAGAGGATCTTCAGAATCACTTTCTTCTTGTTCTTCCTTAGAGTTGGATAAAATAATGACTTTCTTTGATTCAGAACTCTGGGCAATCTCACCTTCTTCAAATTGGATTGGATCAGTATACTCAGGTTGTTCTTGCTTTACCTTGAACAGCTTAAATGGAGGTGATTTTGGTGCTTCAGACTCTTCTGCTGGTGTCTTGCCTTTTGATGAAGAACCCAAGTAAGTTCTCTTCCTCTTTCTCTCATATGTTTTTACTTGTGGTGATGATGATGAAGGTTCTGCTGTTGCTTGTTCAGGTTGAACAGAGGAAGTCTCAGCATACTGTATGATTATTTCCTTTTGCTTGGCAGAGAGAGGATTATAAGGAACAATGCTGGTTTCTTGAGCTTGTGGATCTGGACTGTAAAAGTGTTGTCTCAAGATAGGTAAATAATGGATGTTTTCAAAGGGGTTGGCTTCACTGAACAACTGATCCATAAAGTATGACTCTTCAGGAATGATCAGTGCCAGTTCTAGTTGTTCTTCTTTTTGTTGACTTATCTCTTCTTCTTCAACCATTTCAAAATCACTCATATCTTGTTCAAGATCTACTGAATGTTCTTCCTCACTTAGTTGAGTGTCAGTCTATTCCAGTTCTCTGTTTAATCTCTTTATTTCTTCATTTTGAGCCTGTATAATCCTCTTCAATTCATCTACTTCATTTTCCCTTGATTGTGATTGTTTAGCCAAGTATTAAATCTTAGCTTTGGCTAAGTTAAGCTCATTGTCTTTAGCTTTCAATTCACCTTTGGTCTGTTCAAGTTGTTTTTCAAGAAACTTAACAATCAGCTTTTGAGCTTTATGATCAGACTCCAACTTCTCTATTTCTTTATCTTTCACTTTAATCTTTTCTCTTAGTCTTTTAGCTTTGTTTTTTGATCTTTCAATCAGCTTGTTATATTCTATAAAGAGAAAGACTTTGGAATGCTTAATATCATCTTCAGTGATATTTTCACTACTTGTTTCAGCTTCATCAGCAGTGACTGTCTCTTCTTGTATGGGCTCATGAGATGATGTACCAACATCCTCATGTTCATTAGATTGTTCTTCAAGGGTTGTATTTATATCTCTCAAAAGAGATGAAAAAGTTTGTTGATCAGATAAAGTTAGGCTGTGATAAGGTGAAAGGAAATGGAGATACAACTGTATGTTTTCAGCTTGTTGGAATTCCTCCTCAATGGTTGTTCTTGTGGGACTGGTTGTTGTGGGCTAATAGGTTGTTCTGGTAGAATTGGGTGTTCTGGTTGGATTAGTTGTTCTGGTTGAATGATTAGTGGTGGTTGTATGATGGGTGCTTGTTGGATGGCATGTTGGTAAAGCATTAAAGGCTCATCCTGTCCTGGAATCCTCAGAAATACCTCAGGAACAGGGATGTCATGATCAATCATGTGTGGAGGTACAGGCACTTCATTCCCTTGGTAAATGCTAGATTTTATCATGTTAATGACATGCTCATTGAAGTGCATAGGATGGAATATGGTGCCTTGTATTGGAATGTTTGGAAGGAGATCATCTATAATCATTTGGATGAATCTGGGAAACATCAGGAATTTGTTCCTTATGACTTCTTGATCTGTTTTCTCTCAATAGTGCTTGTATAGCCAATCTGCGTGAACACATGTAAAACATAGTGTTCATCAAACTCTACTGGGCCATCAGCATCAACTTCTCCCAGTTGTAGCACTCTTCTTATAACTTCTTTAGAAATGATGATCTGTTGTATATGCATAATAGATATAACTACTTGTTGATCATCAATTTCTCCCAGATGTGCATTTGTCCAAAATTGGACAATGTGATCCTCATAAATATCTGGCCTTGCTATTATAGCATGCACCGGTCTTGTTTGCCTGATAGCTTTGATCATATCTCTATAGTTCTCTGACTTAGGAGAATCAGTATTCAGATATGCACATATGTTGTGATCTCTGACAAACACCAAGTTTGCCATACCTGAATAAAACAAGTTAAGTGTTAGTGATATGTAATAAGTATATGTATGTTTGAAATGATGAAAAATTGATTAAGTGTCCTTTGAATGTTTTTGAAATGAATAATTATGTATGATAACCACTTAATGTGTGATTGAAATGCATGTTAGATGTGTTTTTGAGCACAATGACAGTCTGACTATTTAAAGTCAACTGAGAATTTATTTTGCATGATTGAACAACTGTTTAAACCATCAATTTATGATTCAACCAAGTTTCAACACTTATTAAAAAACTTTTCAACATTTTCAAAGATCAAACAGTACTTTTGTATGATTTTGGCAGGAACACCATGTATGTTCATGTTAATCATGAATACTTAATCAAATTTCACCAAATAATTAGCCTAACTACATTCGATTAAGTCCTAATAACATCATTTCAGTGATTAATTTGATTAAAATTAAATTTAGGTCATCTGCTTTGTGAACAGTGTTCATGCGCTGTGCATTTTTCACTATGCGCTGTATGTTGTACTGTGCACACAGCGGATGAACAATTTGTTCATGCGCTGTGCACATAGTTTATACAATGCGTATAAGAACTATAGTCACTGCGGATGAACAATTTTGTTCATACGCTGTAAGCCCTTGGTCCATTGTACTGATTGTTCACAGTGGATGAATATTTGTTCATGCGCTGTGGATCCTTTGATCAAATGTTTGATATGTTCATAGCAGATGAACAAAGTTCATGCGCTATGGACACTTGAATGAATGGAATGCTTTGTTCACAGCAAATGGTCAATGTTCATGCGCTGTGGAACACTTGAATAGAGATGTTCACAGCGGATGAACAATGTTCATACGCTGTGGAACACTTGTAATGTTTTGTGTGGTACTGTACCTAAAGCGGATGTAATATTTGTTCATCTCGTTGTGTGAACAGTGGTCAAAATTTAAAAAAAAAATTAAAAAATTTGTATGTTTTGAAATCTTTCTTCCGAAGCAAATATTTAATGACTTTGCTTCCGAAAGAAAATTTTGTTTTCTTCCAAAGCAAATTTGTTTTCTTCCAAAGCAAATTTGTTTGTTTTTCTTCCAAAAGAAGATTTTGTTTGATAAATCTTGTTTAAATCAAAATGTTTGTTTAAAATTTGATTTAAAATGTATGTTAAAATATTGAATTTTAACATATTCAATATATGGATGTTTTGATATCACTCATAACCAATATTGTGCAATAAAATAAACATATATGTATGTGTTAACCTGCTGTTTGTTAGTGTTGGCTTGACTTTGGCTTTGTTTATTACTCAAAATTTAGAAAATTTCAAATTTTGAAATGTATGAATATGCACAATTCTGCTGCCTTTGATATTTCCATGTTCAATTTCTCCCCCTAAATTTTTGCATAGTTATAAAAATCTTTTACAAAATGAAAAAAATTTGTTGTATTTGAGTTGAAATTATCAAAGTCCAATTGATTGCTTGCTTGATAAAAGTTAGAAAGATATTGCCTTATCTAACTAATAAATGAATGATTTTCATGTTTGAACATGAATCTTTTGCACATACCATGAGATCATACTAGTCTACATTTCTCACTGAGTTGTTTGTATGGTTTCGAGAATAGACAGAGACAAGTACAATGTTGATTGCAGATATTGTGATCCACTTAAACTCATGCATGGTATTAATGATTGATTGAAACAGTGAGTGATTATCATGTTTTGAGTTGATTGATATGAGTTGTATGTACCCCACATCTGATTGTATGATTGGTACAACCCTTCTCAAGATATGCTAGAAAGCACTTCCAATACTTAAAACCTAGCTACTTAGGAGTATAAATGCTCGATTTGATCCATGTTGTTTGATCCTAATTGGGATTCTTTTTCACTTCACTTTGGAAGGTGATCTTCTTTGGGATTCTTTTGATTCATTCACAAGGAATGTAGTCTAAAGACTTTATTGATTTTTCATCCAAACTAGACATGTTCCTTTTTAGGAATCTTTTTGGATCATGATGTAGGTCATTCAGGTCTGTGCTTAGCACAACAAAGAATGCCTAGGTGTACTCCGGGTCTATGATTATCATAACAAAGGAGACACTTGTATGATTGAGCATTTTATAAAGTATTTCACTTGGTGTATTGTAGTTACTTTGAAAGCAACCTATATTGGATAGATTAATACTCACCATAAACCAAGATGTGTTGTTGACCACATAATCATGAGAAATTAGTTCTTCACTATTTAATGTGATGTTAGGTGTCCCATGCTGAGCCTATCCACATATCACACAGAATACAAGTCAGTCTTTATTAGTGGAAAATGACTCAAGTGAAGAATTAAGCTAGTTTACTATCATTTCTTATGAGATGTATGTGTGATTCAATATAACAAATGAATGATTTGTATGATTTCTTGATTTTGAAAAAGGTAAATTTGGTGTTAATCATGGACTTTGACAAAATCAAGCCTGTTTGATTTTAATGTTTTGAAGAACATTAATTTGGTGATTCATAGTTGATCAAACCAAGCGACTGAACCAAAAATTCAAATCTTGTTGAATCAAATGGTTTTATAAAAAGGTCAACCAATTGATTATCCGTGTGGACTTTGATCAACTTGATCAGACCTTTTTCTGAGCAAACTCTCAGAAAATGATATCTGATTTCTATGTGTTTGGTTTTTGAATGTTGAACAGGATTGTTTGTTATAAACATGGCTGCAGAATTGTCAATGTGTATGGGTGTTTTAAGAAAGTTAAAGCCATAGTCAAGCATTTGGTTTTGAATCCATAACACTTGAGAATAGCATGCAGAAGCAACTATGTATTCTGCTTCTGCTGTTGACATAGAGACATTGGTTTGTTTCTTGCACTGCCAAGAGATCAATCTTGATCCAAGAAACTGACAGCCTCCACTGGTTTATTTCCTGTTGTTGTTGCATCCCCCATAATCACTGTCTGTATATGCATATAAAGAGAAATCTCCATCTTTGGGATACCAGAAACCAAATGCTGGTTTTCCTTTCAAGTATCTAAAGATTCTCTTTACTGCATTAATGTGTGATTCTTTGGGATCTGCTTCATATCTTGCACACATGCAAACTGCATACATGATATCTGGTTTGCTTGCTGTAAGATACATCAGTAAACCTATCATAGATCTGTAAAGTTTCTGGTCAACTGATGTTCCTTCTGGATCTGGTCCAAACTTCAATCCAGTTGCAAATGGTGTCTTGATTGAAGTGCATTCAGCCATGTTATACTTCTTGAGTGTTTGATGTACATATTTGCTTTGATTGATGAAAATTCCTTCTGCTGATTGATGAACTTGTCGTCCTAGGAAGAATGTGAGTTCTCCTATAATGCTCATCTGGAATTTTGATTGCATAAGGGTTTCAAACTCTTTGCAAAGCTATGTGTTTGTGGATCCAAATATTATGTCATCCACATAGACCTGCACTACTAGCAAGTCTTGTTCTTTTCTCTTTAAGAACAATGTCTGGTTAATTTTCCCATGGGTGTAACCATTCTATAGTAAAAACTTTGATAAAGTTTAACACCAGTTTCTGGGAGCTTGATAAAGACCATACAGAGCTTTGTCTAACTTGTAGACTTTGTGAGGGAAATCTGGATCTTCAAACCCTGGTGGTTGAGCAACGTATACCTCTTCATCTATCTTACCATAGAGGAATGCATATTTCACATCCATTTGGTAGACAGTGAACTTCTGAGATGAGGCATAAGTAAGGAATACTCGGATGGCTTCCAGTCTTGCTACAGGAGCAAAGACATCATCATAGTCAATGCCTTCTTCTTGAGTATAACCTTGGGCTATAAGCCTTGTTTTGTTTCTTATGACAATCCCTCTGTCATCTGCTTTGTTTCTGAATAGCCACCTTGTGCCAATTGCATATTAACCTTCAGGCAGATCTACCAGCTTCCAAACTTCTTGCTTCTTGAATTGTTGTAGTTCCTCTTGCATAGCTTCTATCCAACTGTTGTCCTTTAAGGCTTCAGTGATGTTTTTAGGTACAATTAAGGATAAGAAACAGGAATACAAGAAAATGTTTCCTGTATCAAATTGACTACGAGTCAATCTGGTGTTGAGGTCACCTATGATGTTTTCTATTGGATGGTCCTTGTGAACTCTTGTGGTTGCAATCTGATCAACATGAATTGTTGAATCAAGATTGGTGATTGTCTGATCATGTGATGATGGTTGAGCAAGAGTATTGGGTAATGTGTGATTGTCTTGTTGAGGGGGTTCAGTGAATGTTTGTGGTGAATCATGAAAGAAATCTAAGATTTCATCTTCATGATGTGTATCTGGTAGTGAATGGTAATCATCATCATCTTCATGTTGTTTTGGTTTGTTGGTTTCTTGTGATTGACTGGGTATAGGAGTTGAAGATGCTAGAGTGTCTGATGATGTTCCTCTTGATGTGTTTGGTTGATCAGCTAGTGTTAACACAGTTGTGCTAGAAGGAGTATTAGTGGTTCTCCTTGGAGGATCAGCTATCAATGAAACATCAATGGTTGTTGGTGGAACCATTGGATATTCGTTGTTATCCTTGGAACTTGAAACATCAAAATAACATGTGTCAAATGATTTTGTTAACGCACCAATATCAAACAGCCAGTTTGATCCAATGACTTTCTTAGTGAAAGAATGTTCATTGAAAACAACATCAGTTGTTCCTTCCACTATATTTAGCCTTGGATTGAATACTCTGTAAGCTTTTGAGCTTCCAGAATATATAATAAAGAATCCATCATCTGCTTTTGGAGCAATTTGGATAATTGTTCTCTGGTGTTTAATATGGAAACAGAACATCCAAAGGCTTTAAGAAATCCTATATATGGTTTTCTTTTAAACATTAATTCATAAGGGGTTTTGGAATGTTCTTTAATGATTAGTGTTCTGTTTTGTATGTAGCAAGCTATGTTTATGGCTTTAGCCCAAAAAGATATGGTCAATAGAGAGTCAGCTAGCATGGTTCTAGCTGCTTCTATTATTGTTCTATTTCTCCGTTCAGCTACTCCATTCTACTGTGGAGTTCTTGCTACGCTGAATTGATGACTTATTCCTTTTTCTGCACAAAAAGAAGAAATATAGTCATTTTTAAATTCAGTTTCGTTATCACTTCTTAAAGATTTAACTTTAAGGTCAAGTTGATTCTCAATCTTTGTGATAAAGGATGTAATTATTTGTGCTGTTTTTGTCTTGTGTAGTAGAAAGAAAACCCATGTGAATCTGGAATAATCATCTACTATGACAAGAAAATATTGCTTCTTTCCTATACTTAGGATATTAGTTGGGCCAAAAAGGTCCATATGAAGCAATTTGAGTTGTGTGTTATTAGAGTTTATCAATTTTGATTTATGTGAAATTCTATGTTGTTTGCCTTTCAGACATGCTGTGCAGTGGTCTGTACAGAAAAATTCCTTTTGTGGTAGACCTATGAGTAGATCATTTTTAACAAGTTTGTTCATTCTGTTAAAATTAGAATGACCTAATCGTCTATGCCATAATTATGAGACATCTTCTATAGCTTTTGATAATAAACAAGTTTCAGGGGTTAAGGCTGAAACATTGTTCATATCAACAATGTATGTGTTGTTTAGACGAGGAGTTTTGAAAAGGATATGTTCTTCTGGAATCTGAAAACCTGTCTTAAGGATGTAGCAGTTGTTGGAGTTGAATAAGGTGGCATGTCCCTTGTCACAATTTGGGATACGCTCAGAAGATTGAACTGAAGATTGGAGCAGTAGTTGACATTCTCAAAGCTAATCAACCCATTTGTTACTGTTCCTTCGCCAGTTATCTTCCCACCTATTTTATCTCCTCCAAAGGCTACATTGCCTCCATGTTTGTTCTTAAAATCCCGAAGGAGGGAACAATTGCCGGTCATATGACGGGAGCATCCATTGTCAACATACCAGATGTTGTCAGGCCTTCTAAGATGTCCCTGTAAAACAGAAGAAATCAGTTAGTTGGAGCAACCCAAGCCAAGATGGTTTTGGGGTTTCCATCTTTTCCAACAACGTAAATTTCTTCCAAAACAGCATTATCTGCTGGTTTTGGAACTCTAGAAACACTAGATTTCCTTTGGTTTGTTTTAGCTCTATTGGGAGAAATGCTTTGTGCTCTTCTTTTTGTGAGCTAGTTGTTAGTGTTTTGTCTGTTTTGAGACTTATGTCTCCTTGATGTGTGTTGAAAATTATCATAAAAAGTTTTATCATTATCTAAAACAATTTTCTGATGAGGAGTTTGTTTAGGAACTCCCATTCTGCTCTTATTTTGAACAACTGATTGTTTTTCAGTGGTTTTCTCAATCTGAGCTTGTTTGTTTTGTTTCTTGTTCTTCTTATTGAAGAAACAGTTTGCAGTGCTGTGATTGTTTCTTTCACAAATAAAGCAGTAATTATTAAAATGAAATGATTCTGTACTGTGATTATTCATCTTACAGTACTTGTAGTACTTACCATATCTACATTTTTCAATGGTGTGTGTGAATTGATCACACCACTCACAGTATGGCAACTCTAATTTTGTTTGTTTGCTGAAAACTTTTGATTTCAAATTAGATTTTAATGGAATTTCAAAAGTTACTGATTGTTGTTTTGGCTGAATTGTTGCTTTACCTTTTCCTTTATTTGCCTGTTTGGGAGAGGCAATGGAAGTTACAGCTGTCCTTCCACCGAAACAGATATCAAATCCTTGAATCTGTTTTGATTGTTTGTTTGATGTATCAGCCACACTAGAAACCTTTTGAGTTTCAGTAATTGGCTGATCAGACTCATCATCTAATAAATCATCCACATCATCATCTGTTGTTTGATTATCAAATTCATTATTTTCTCCTTGATAAAAGTCAATTAATTTGATTGGTAGCGATGCTGAACTTTTAACATGCTTTATCAAGGGTGATTTTGATGATGATGATGATTGTTTGGAGTCATCAGTCTTTTCATGAGAATCATGTGATTCATCCTGTTTGTTGGTCATGGAGTCTGGTAAAGGAATATAATTATCATTATAAGGTGGACTTACCTTATTATATCCTAAACCTGAAGGGTCCTTAAAGGCCCTTTGTTGTGCAATAAGTTCTTCGAACTTCTTGTTACTAACCTGAAACTTCTGAAGTTTCACTTCAGTTTCAGCTTGTAATGATTTTGACTCAGTTAATAAGATAGAGAGTTGCTCAACTTGAGCTGCCCAAGTCAGTTTTTCAGACATTAATTTGTCTAAATCTGTTTGTAATGAAAGTATTTTAGTTGCATATTGTTTCTGTTCAGATTTTAAACTTTCATTTAAAATGTTTGTTTCTATGACTTTCTTTGACAGTTTATCAACATGCTCTCTATACCTATTTACCTCATCAATGTATGCTTGACTATAGAGGTTTTCTTTTACCTCTTTCGGGATGTCTGTTAGTTTGTCTTCAATAGTAGCCATAAGGGCATGATCTGAAGGTGATGGAATTTCAGCCTCATAAAGGCTCCAGTCATATTCTCCATCCTTTTTAATGATCATAGGAGAAGATGTTGGATGTTGAGTTGGACTGAGTTGTGTGATTTGAGGTTGTGTTGGTGCATTTGGAATGCTAATTGGTGGAGGCACTTGTCTGTTTGAATGAATTCAACTAGAGGGTTGTGCCTGATGTGTATTTCTGTCAACTCTGGGTTGTTGACATTCTCTTGAAAAGTGCCCATAAAGCTGACAGTTGTAGCACCTAACTTTGGTTTTATCAAAACCAATTTTTGTCTTTTTGTCCATGTTTAATCCCTGATTTCTTTGTAGAAATCTTTTAGACCTGTATGCTATCATGGCCATGGACCATTGCAGATCCATCTCTTCTACCATATCAGGTGGAAGCTCATCCAAATCATGTTGAATGATTTGAGATGGAGTCAGACTTGCTCCTAAGAATGCTTCAAAACTGGTGGAAAAGGCTGCATATGCTGCATTTTGCTCTTCACTTTGTAGAATGATAGTAAGAGCATCCATTGGTTTTTTAAGTCTGTGTATGTTTGATGTTTGAGGTTTTGGCTGTTTGTTTGAGTTGGAGTTATGAGGGTGATGCTTGCTTTGGGGTGTGGCTTCATGAGAAGCATGAACACCAGTCTTCTTAGACTTGTGTTTGTTGCTGGATGATTCTGGTGTTGAAAAGAATGATGTGTCATGAGAATCCAAGAATTCTTCTTCTTCATCTTCTCCAGTGCTTATAAGGAAAGCACTGTCTGTGTGTTGGGTTTCTTTAAACTTATAATCCTCTACATGTCTGATTTGGTTATTATTCCTGGATTTTTCATCCATTTCCAATGTTTCAACCTTGGCTACTAGTGAGTCAAGGGATAGGGCCTCTAAGTCCAATGTGTCTTTCATGAGTGACACTGACAGAGTCCAACTCTCAGGCAATGTGTGCAACATTTTCTTGTTGATTTCAACAGTGTCATATTTAAGTCCATACACTATCATTTCATTAACAAGTTGGATGTATCTATGTAACTGTTGAGGGATGGACTCTCCATGGATGTGGTGGAAGGTCTCTTATTGGGTCCTCAGTTTTTCCTTCTTGATTTCCCGTATCTCCTCACTACCTTCACACATGGTGTGAAGAACTTTCCACAGCTCATGTGTTGTTATGAAATTTTCAACACGAGTTAAAATTTCAAAAGGCAAAGTCATTGCAAGAATGTTGTAAGCCTTCATGTATGTTTTGACCTGTTTCAGGTCATCACCAGCTACACTCTTCAGACTAACTGGCTTTTGGAAGTTATAGTCAGCTCCTAATGTAAGTGGGATGTAAGGACCTTCTATGATGGATGTCCATAGATCTGGATCTTGATATGCAATCCAGTTTCTGAACATAATTTTCCATTGCTTGAAATCTGATTTGTTCTTCAATTTAGGGGGTTTTAATCCTCTGTTAGAACTCATCATTTCTTCAGCCATGTTTGTTTGATTTTTTTAACTTAATAATTTTGAAGTTAAATTTGTTTGTTAAAATTTTAGTCTGGTGCTAAAATTTAATTAATCCAAATTGTCTCTAGGATTTGTTTGTTAATTTTATAAACTATCTGTTTTTAATTGTTTACCAAATAAAGGAATTTATTAATATTAATTAAATAACCTATGATTTGATTCTTTCTATGTCACGGTTGACAAGAAAGATTGTGTGAAAAGGAATATTTGTCCTTTTCCTGATTTAATGAATGGTCAAATCTTTCGGTCAAAACCCTAAAAACACTAAGTTTGTCTTTTGCAGAAAACTTTTTGGATCAAAAAGTTGGTTTTTGAGAACTTTTAAAAGAAGAAAATTATTCTTCTTTGGTTCTTCAAATCTACAAACACAAATCCCATGAATTGTGTATGAGTTTTTCTGATAAAAAACTAAGGTTTTTCTAGGGTTTGTTCGAAAAAATAACTGTTTAAATATTCAACAAAATAGATTGTTAAATTTAAAAACACAAATGTGTTCCTAGTGAGATTGTCACTAGTTTGTGATGATTATGAACAATATAACCGGTTTAGATAGAGTATGAAATCATTGTATGTGTGTGTGTTTGTGTGAGTATGGTATGTGTGCAAGAACACAATGAAAATTAACTGCTTGTTTGTATTGATTTCGTTCAAAAGCTTACATAGGATTAGGGTAGCATTCTATTTATAGCCTATACACAAAAGCTATATACAATTACTAAACTACCATTATGTAAATGAAAATTACATAAACATAATCCTAAGTGTCTAAGCTATCCACTATGGAGAATAAGTCATCCGCTGTGGATAATATCTCATCCGTTGTGGAGAAGCTTGTCATCCGCTGTGCATCTTGTTTGTTCATCCGCTGTGGATGTTCATCCGCTGTGGATGAACATCCGCCGTGGAATGTTGTCCGCTGTGAGTTCTTCATCCTCTGTGGGATGGTTGTTCATCCTCTGCACACACTTGGAAGCAAATCTTCATCCGCTACTGATGATCTTCATCCGCTGTGAGACTTTCTTCATCCGCTGCGAACACTTGTCAAAATTTCCTTTTATGTACAAACCTGAAAAAGAAATTTAAACAAATATTAGTGATTGTTATGAATGTTAATGATGTTAATGTGTTATTAAATGATTGTTTTGGATGTTAAAATGCATTATGTTTGTTATGCTTGATGTGGCAAGCATCATACTTTTTATGCATTAATTCTTAATGCAATTGTTGAGTCCAACAAAAACATTATTGGTGATCTTAATGAAAGAACGACAATAAGTCAAGGGAGAACTCCCAATATTTGTCTGTTCTCCTGTTTTATTTCACAAGTGGTTCCACCCAACATAACTGCAATATTGAAAGACAACAGTTGGATTTTGAAGCAATGTAAGAAGAGCTTTAGCAATTCAGAAAGCAGAAAGTTTAGAATTTAGTTGATCTTCCTAAAGGCCAATATCCAATTGGTACAAGGTGGATTTTCAAGAACAAACTAGATGACAGAGGTATCATCATCATGTAAGGCCACGTTCCCGGGAACCCCACAGTTGGTCAATCACAACCTCATTTATATCAAAACATATTAAGATTTATTAGGTAAATAAAATATTGCAGCGGAGTAATTCATCAAAAACCATTTCATGCTATAATAAATACATTTGCCAAGTAATACATCGTCGTTTAAAAGATTACAAAATACCACTTAGTTGTATTACAAAACAACATCATTATGTGCATGAAATGGATTCCAGTCTTTGCCCGCCAAGTAGCTTCACCCTCATGCCATCCTCAGCAACAAGCTACCTGCCAACTGAAAATGCATAAAAAGTCAGCGTTGCTGAGTGAGTTCTAGTTTTATATAATAAAATACTTTATCTTAGTAAAAACCTTTCCTTTACTTTTGTTCCTGATCACACAACATATATACATCTTGATAATATCATTTTTATCTTTTATTATCATTGATAATCGTTCATTTCGCACTTTTTCATTATCTTTCACTTCTATCTAGATCCTGTCATAAGCTATACCCCATTATTAGGCATGAAGCCACCTCAGTCTTAGGTTTAAGCGACAAGGATCCCATTTTGCAAGTATGGATCAGTCTCCAAGACTGACCCCCCTATGTGTACACCCTCATGGGTTAGCCAAGATCGCACGCTACATTGCACACAGTTGAGATAACAAGTCTCCATCGAGTTGTGAACCTTTTTAGTTTTCTTGCAAGACTTTCATTCATTCGTTATGTTCCACTTTTCATTATCTTTGATCTTTCGCTTCTTTTATGATAATACTTTACGTATAAGAGCATTAACACACCACGTAAAGTCACGTAATATTACGTAATAAGGAACATCAATAATAGGCCACAAACATGCATTAAAAGAACAAACATAACCCACCAAAACATTCCAGAGCTTAATCATAAATTTCCCTTTTTCCCAAATTTTCAGAAAAATTCTAAGTCAACTTAGGCGTATGAGCACTATGTAGGCGCATGGGCACTATGCAGGCACACGGACTGTTGGGCGCATGTGAAAAGAACTTAGGCGCATGGGAACTATGCAGGCGCACGAGTACTATGCAGGCGCATGGGTACTTGGGTGCCTGGGAAACTTAGGCGCATGGGCAAACACTTAGGCTTATGGGCAAAAAAACTTAGGTGCATGGGAACTATGCAGGCACATGAGTACTATGCAGGCGCATGGATACTTGGGTGCATGGGAAACTTAGGCGCATGGGTAGTTTGGGCGCATGGCCACTATGCCAGTTCTAAATAACACTAATTTCAGTTCCCGATCATCATCCTAACATATCCGTAGCCCAAATCTAGCATACCACCTCATAATTCGGTCAAACATTGACAAACACACAAACCCACATAAAACAGAGGGTAACACATACAGTTCAACATACTGAATAGTTATAAAATGGTAATTTATTTGCATTTCATCACCAAAACAAGTTTAAAGCAGAAAAACCGAGGATCTAGAACTCACCTACAACAGCCTTCGAGTAAAACTCCTCCAAACTCGAGAGCACTTGGAGTTCAAACACCTAAACATAACAAAAACACACAACCAAACACATAGAAACACATAAGACTCGGTCTACAAGCTGAAAACCTAGCTAAAACCAAACAAAACACACAAGAACTCACCTACAAGCCGATTCTTCTTCTTCTTCTCTCTAAAACCGATGGAAACTCTTTTCTTTTCCCTTTCTGTAGTCAAAGGCAGCTGGTGAGAGCAGAGGTGTGGGCGGCCATGCCCACTTTTTAAACATAATTATAATAAAGTTTGCATCTTGGACAACTTTAGCCCCTTAACTTGGGTTATTTCACCTTTCTTTCTTTATACATCTCTTTTCATTTCTTTTCTTTCTCTTTTTAAAAAATTTCCGGGTGTTACAAGTCCACCCCCTTATATAGGTTTCGTCCCTGAAACCTGTCACTCCTCGAATAGTTGTGGATAATGCTGTCTCATCTCTTCCTCGGTCTCCCACGTAGTCTCGGATCCCTTCTTGTGCCTCCACTGTACTCACACCAGTGGAACCACTTTATTCCGTAATCTCTTTTCTTTTCGGTCAATGATTGCCATTGGTTGCTCGACGTAATTGAGTCGTTCATCCACTTTAGTGTCCTCCAGTGGTACAAGCATATCTTCATCAACTATTCATTTTCTCAAATGAGATACATGGAATGTTGGATGAATTCAACTTAACTCATCGGATAGCTCCAACCTATAGGCCACCTCTCCTACTAGAGCAATAATTCGGAAAGGTCCTATATACCTCGGGCTCAGCTTACCCCACTTTCTAAACCGAATGATTCCCTTCCAAGGTGAAACTTTCAGTATAACTTTATCACCCACCTTGAATTCAATCGGTCTACGCCTCTTTTCAGCATAAAACTTTTACTTATCTTTTGCCGCCTTCATAAAGGCCTTGATCTTCTCCAACTTTTCAGTCGTAGCCTTGATCACTTCAACGCTCCCCAACTCCTTCTTTCCGATGTCACCCCAATATATGGGCGTTCTACACATCCTATGGTATAGCATCTCATATGGTGGCATAACAATGCTGGCATGATAACTATTGTTGTATGAGAATTCAGCTAATGGTAAGTGTTCGTCCCAACTTCCTCCAAAATCAATGACACATGCTCGGAGCATATGCTCAAGAATCTGTATGGTTCTCTCTGACTAACCATCCGTCTGAGGATGATAAGCCGTACTGATGTGCAACCTTGTCACCATCACGACATGAAATCTCTTCCAAAACTTAGATGCAAACCGAGTGTCACGGTCAGACACGATAGACACTGGTACACCATGATGCGTCACAATCTCTTTGTTGAACAGATCCGCGAACCTCTGAGATGAATATGTCTCATGGATCAGTAGAAAGTGAGCACTCTTCGTCAAACGGTCAACTATCACCCATATAGCATCGTACCCTCTTGTCGTACGTGGTAACTTCGTAATGAAGTCCATGGTGATGTGCTCCCATTTCCACTTGGGTATATCCAAAGGTTGGATCTTCCCGTATGGCTTCTGATGCTCCACCTTCACTTGCAAGCAAGTAAGGCACTTACTCACATACTCCACTACATCACGCTTCATACCCGGCCACCAGAAATCTTTCTTCATATCATGATACATCTTTGTAGCACCAGGATGAATAGAGTATCGAGTCTTATGAGCTTCATCCATGATTTTCCCCCATAGGTCTCCATAACGAGGGATCCACATCCGCCCGAAGCGGGTTCTAACTCCGAGACTATAACTTTCATTCTTTCGGAGTTGATTCGGTCTTCCTTCAGCACCTCATCTTGAAATTCCTTGACCTATGCCATCACATCGGAGGTCATCACCAACTGGTAAGCTTTCACCCGGATTGGCTCGGGTCTCTCCTTTCGGCTAAGGGCATCCGCCACTACGTTGGCCTTGCCCGGATGGTAGTGGATCTCAGAATCATAATCTTTGATCAACTCTAACCACCTCCTTTGCCTCATATTGAGGTCCTTCTTCTCAAAGAAGTATTTCAAGCTCTTATGGTCAGTGAAGATAGTGTACTTCATCCCGTACAAGTAGTGTCTCCAAATCTTCAATGCAAAGACCACAACCGCTATCTCCAAGTCATGAGTAGGGTAATTAACCTCATGGATTTTCAACTTTTGGGATGCATAGGCTTCCTCGTTGAATCAGCATGCAACCCAATCCTGAATAAGAAGCATCTGAATAGACCACCAAGTCTTCATTCCCTTCGGGTAACGTCAAGTCAGGAGCTTGAGTCAATCTTGTCTTTAACTCCTCAAAAGCGTTCTCCTGTTCCAGACCCCATACAAACTTCACATCCTTGCGGGTCAGCTTGGTCAATGGTTGTAGAAGCCTTTCGAAGATTAACATTTAGTCTTTATTGTCTTTACTAATAGTTTTGTCATAGTTTAGGGACTTATTTGTAAATATATGTTCCTTTTTGTTTTCTTTGATAGTATAAATAGCATAGATTATGTATTGTGCAGGTAAGCAAAAAGCACAAAGCACGATCACCTAAGAATCAGTGAACGAATTGTAACTGTTTTCTTACACTTGTATTTCTATGGTTTCTATCAATGAAAAACTATGAATTTTTCTGATATGTTTGCATTGATTTGATTACTTGTGTTTGTTTTGATTCAATTGCATCACAATATCATCACAGATCGATCCATTTTGATCCTATCACATGGTATCAGAGCTGTTGGTTCAGTGATTTGAGTTTATCAAACTGTCGAACTTTTGAATCACTTGAATCTGTGATTGATAAACAATTCAATCAAACAATTGTTGATTCAGTTGTGTTTCATCATTAGAAACAGGAATTGAATCATAATTTGTAGTTCAATTTGTTCAAAATCTGTGAATTTGTTCAAATTAGTGTTCGAACCTGTTCTTCATTTTCGAACTGATTTTCAATCAAAAGATTGAATTGTTGTTGTTGTTTGGTGAAATTGAAGAAAAATGACTGTTAATTGATCCAATTATTACCTAATTGGATATTTTTAGGTCAATTCAACAAGTTTTGAAGAATTTCAGAAGATCTGTGTTCGTATGAATCTGTTGAAGTTGGAGCATTAGGTTAAAACATTACTGAAAATTGCCTAAGTGTATAGGCGCTGACTACTGTTCAGGCGTTTGACCACTATTCAGGCGTCTTTGGTCTAGGCGTTTGACCACTGTTGAGGCGTATTACAACTGTTTGGTCACTCTGAAACTTTTCAGAAACAAAGTAATTCTAGGCGCATTACAACTGTGTAGGCGCATTTGAACTGTTTGGGCGTTTTTACACCCAGGCGTCTGACAACTGTTTGGACGTTTTACAACTGTTCAGCCGCATTTCAAGTTGGGCGTTTTGAGAATTATACTAAGGCAATCCCTTGGGCGTTTTTAAGTCAAAGTCAGAAGTTTCACAACTATTTGGGCGCTTCATCTCTGTTTAGGCGCATCAACTCAACACTTAGAAATTTTTCAAAATTTTAAAAAATCCAAAAATATTTTCAATTCATTGTTTTAATTCAAAAACTTAAAAACAACAAAAACAAATCTTTTTCTTAAAAATAAAAATTCAAAATGGTCAAATCTGAAGATTCTGAGAACAGAGTTCCTAAGTTGAAGAACAGAGCTGATTTTAAGAACTGGTCTCTTAGATTGAAACATCATCTTAATTCTATTGACACTGACTTGCGAAAGTCAATAGAAAGTGGACCGCATATTCCTATCACTTCAGATGGTCCTGATAGAGGGTTTGTTTACACTAAAGACTCTCCAGAACCATATCCTAAATATGGGTTACAAGGTGATGATCTAAGGAAAGTAAAGAATGACATTAAAGCCTATTCTTTGATGTGTAAAGGATTACCACTTGAAGTCTTAACTAGACTTGATGGATATCAACTGGATATACCATATATAAAGCTTTGAAGATAATATGTGAAGGTGGTAAGGAGATTCAAGATCTCAAGAAGCAAAAACTGAAAAGGCAGTTAGAGCTGTTTGAGCATTTATCTGGTGAAACTATAAACCAAATAATGAATAGATTTGTGCAACTTACAACTGAGATGTCAACTGCTGGCATCAAAAATGATCTCAAAGATCTAAACTTTAGGCTTCTCAATGCTCTTCCATCCATATGGAAACAAATAGTGACATTGTTGAAGCACACTGAAAAATTCCCTATGGATCATGATCTATTGATTGCAAAGATTGAGTCAGTTGAGATTGATGAAAGCTCAAGAAACAATGATAGAGCAGCATCAATGTCTCAGTACAAATATGTTGCATCTCCAGCTAGCATAGTGGAGAATGCATTTATGGCAAAGAATGAGAATTCACCAAAAGAAAAGGGTGATCTGTTTGTTGGAGCAAGATTCTTTACAGATTCTTCATATACAAGTGCTCCTGCTTATGCAACTCAACCTCAACCTCAGTCTCCTGCTAAACCTCATAGCTCTAAATCACAAACCGAGACTCCATCTTCTAACTCTGCTAAAACTAGCAAAGTTAAAGATGTTATTAACATCCTATTACAGGATGAGGAGTCTAAAACTGCTTTTACTGCTTTCATGGCTAGTTTTCAAGCTTATCAGGGTAGTCATCTAACACAACTAGATCTTGTTTTGCAGGACTTATTCGAAATGGACCCAGATGATGTGGAGGAAATGGATCTAAACTGGCAAATGGTAATGATTGCATATAGAACTCAAAAACACTCCTATGTCAACAGCAACTACAAGCCAAGTGCTAACAAGACTATAGGATTTGACAAGTCTAAATCAAGGTGTTTCAACTGCAATAGCTATGGCCACTTTTCACGGGAATGAAAAGTTCCCAGAAACAAATGAGGCAATGGTCAAGCTAGTTCAAGCAATCAAAGATATCCACAACCGTCTCAAAAAACATTCCAAAAGCCATATCAAAGTCTACCAATGCCTGAGCTTAAAGATGAATCTAAGTCTTCTGAAGAGCCTAAGAAATCTCTTGTCGTGAGCATCAAGGATGGATATGACTGGAGTGCGTATGCAGAGTAGTTTACAACTGACTTAACATCCAATCTATCTCTTATTGCAGAAGTTCAAGGTGAAGATTGGTCAGAAGAAAGGGATCCTAAAGCTAAAGGTAACTATGAGAATGAAGAAGAAGAATATAACTGGAGTGATAAATCTGATCCTAAAGAGGATTCAGAAGAAGTTGCATTAATGGCACAGTCAGATCAACCAAAGGTTGAAAATTCATCTTCTAGCTCTAAGACTTCTTCACCTAAATATCCTGAAATACCAGCTGAAGTAAGAGAAAAACTATGCACCAAATCTTGCTTTGAACATGTAGAATATTATCAAACTTACTCATTCAAAATTTGTGAAAAGCTCAAGCCAGAGGAATTAATGCAAAATAAACTTAAAAAAAATCACAAAATATCAGATGAAAAGATAATTTCTCTACAAACTTCATGGAACAAAACCTTGAAAGAACTAGAAATTGTTTCCAAACAACTTGAAGAAATGACTAAGAACTTGGAAGAGGAGAAAATAGCACATGCTGCTACACAAGTTGATCTTGCTAAAGTAAAAAAGTTCCAAAACAATTGTGAAACAACTGGTAAGTGAACGAAAAGACAAACAAAAAGCAGGCTTCGGTTTTACACACGAACTAATGCCTGAATCCATAACAAACACTTTACAAGAGAATACCAACACGCATGATCATTCTCCTGAAAATAAAGCTACACTTAAAGCTTTCCAAAAAAAAAGCAACAAGATTTCTGATAGTGAAGAAGAGAAAACCAATCTTGAAATCTTTGAAGAAAAAGATACTTAAAAGATCAAAAACGGTCATCCAGTAAAAGTAAAATCATATGAACCACGACCGAAAAGTAAGAAAATATATGTTCCAAAAGAATCTGTGTTGGAAGAAGTGATCATTAAAAACAACAAACAAAACTCCAAAAACTAAGATAAAGCAAAACAAGAAGAAGGAACATCAGAAGATTCAAACTCTTATGGTCTAAATAATCCAGAGTTTATTAAATGGCAAAAAGATCAGAAAGAGAAAGAAACTGAAAAAAGAATCATCAACTGAAGATAATCAATCTCAGATAAAATCAAGTTCTACAAAATCAAGGAACCAAAGAAGAAGAAGAAAATTGACTAAAGCTAAAACTGATCAAGTCAAGAAAATCAGACAAAAACAACAAATTAAGCAAGTCAATTTAAACCAATAAAATTTGTGTCTGCTGGTAATTTGAACATGAACTTAATTCAAGAAGTTAAACAAACTCCTAAGAACCAATCAAGCTCTGATCTGAAAACAAGTTCAGATTCGAAGTCTTCCGCTGTTGTTAAACGATTTATTTCTAAGGATTCTAAGAATGCAATTCATGTACAAAAGTCAAAATCAAATATACAAAAGAACAAATTGCCAAATCAAAAACAAAAGATTAACTTTTCAACGCCTAAATCTAAACAAGGATCAAACGTTGCGTCAACATCAAAAGTTAATAAACATTTGTTTAACACACCACAAAGGTACTGTGAAATCTGTGACATGTATAATCATAAGATTGTTGAATGCTTTTTCAACAAGTACTGTCATATATGTGATATGAGAAATCACTTAACAGCAGACTGTTACTTTAATAAGTACTGTACCTTCTGTGATGAAAGGACTCACAATACATAATACTTTTACTTTAGAAAGAGCTCGCCAAAGAAAGGATTTGCTAATACACAATTGAGCAAAGGTTATGTTAATCCTCAATTTAAAAGAAATCAAACTATCAGTTTTCAAAGATCAACTAACCAACCTTCCTTAGGCTTGAGATCTTTCAAAAGAAATGACTCTGTGAGACCAAAACAATACATTCAAGATTAATTCATTCAAGGTCTGTGAGAATGAATGATAAAAATTTTGGAAATAAAATTTTTTCAAAATTGGTCATTCAAATGGTATGAATTTTCATAATAATGATCAAAAATTTGTGAATAATAGAATTGGTAAATTCATCAAAAACAAGCCTGATGTGAATAAACTCCATTTTAAACAATTTACCATCATTGAGAAGTTTGGCAAGCCCAAGACCATTTCAGCTTGGGTAAATAACTCAACTTAATTTCTTTGTCTTGCAGGTACGCCCTAGAAGACCAATCAACACATGGTATGTGGATAGCGGGTGTAGCCGGCACATGACGGGCAATCATGCCTTACTTCAAGATTTTAAGTTAATGGATGGTACTTATGTCGCCTTCGGTGGTGATGTAGGAGGAAAAATCACAGGCGAGGGAATAGTATCCAACGGGATAATAAGCTTTGATAAAGTCAACTATTGCTCACAATTGAACTTTAATTTGTTAAGCGTTTCCTAAATTTTTGATAAATCGTATTCTGTTCTTTTTGATGATTCTTTTCGCTACATTTTGAAGCCAAGTTCTCTGATTAGCAAAGACTAGGTAGTTGTTAAAGCTGTTAGGGATCGAGATGTATACAAGCTGGATATGTCTCAAGTTGATCTATCTATTGAAACAACCAGCCTTATTGCTCAAGCATCAAATGACGAAAGTCAGCTTTGGCATACACGTCTCGGGCATTCCAACTTCAAGAATATGAACAAGCTTGTAGCAAGAAATCATGTTATCAGCCTTCCATCAAAGAAGTTTGCCACTACTAATCTCTGCTCAGCATGTTTAAAGTGGAAGCAACATAGAGCGTCTTATAATCCCAACCAAATAAACTCAAATTCCAAACCTCTCCAGATGTTGCATATGGACCTTTTCGGACCAACAAATGTGAAGAGTATTGGAAGAAAATCTTATTGCTTAGTTATCATTGATGACTTCACAAGATTTTCATGGGTTTTCTTTCTGAATGCTAAATCTAAAATGCCTAAATTATTAAAAGAATTCATCACAAAAGTTGAAAACCAATTAGAACAAAAAGTAAAAATAATAAGAAGTGATAATGGAACGGAATTTAAAATGCTAATATTGACATGTTTTGTGTAGAAAAAGGAATTGCTCATCAGTTCAGTGCTCTCAGAACTTCACAACAAAATCAAGTTGCTGAAAGGATTGAGGCTGCACAATCCATGTTAGCAGATGCGAAAATTCCTATCATTTTCTAGGATGAAGCCATATCTACTGTGTGTTTTGTATAGAATCGTACTTTAATTGTGAAAGACAAACTGAAAACTCCTTATGAGTTGATGTTTGGCAGGAAACCAAACATAGATTTTCTTAAATCTTTTGGTTGTCCAGTTTTGATTTTAAATTCAAGTGATCATCTAGGAAAATTTGATTTAAAATATGATGAAGGATTTTTCATTGGATATTCATCTGTTTCAAAAGCCTATCTAGTTTATAATTCTAGGACAAATGTTATACTTGAAACATTCAACGGTAAATTCCTTGAAAATTCTTTTCCATCAGTTTCAAATGGTCCAGCTTGGTTATTTGATTTAGATTCATTGTCAAACTCTTTTCAATCTAACTTGTTTAATCAATCTAACTTGTTTGATTCTACAGGTGAGAAGAAACTTTAAGGAGATCTCGTCTCTTTCAGTGATGATTCAGATTCTGATGATATGGATGACTCAAGCCCAGATTATCCATTTTTTTCTTTTGTCAAAGACTCAATAATTCGGTTTAATAATAATGATCAATCTCATCAAGAGGAAGATCATTCAGTTTCAGAAGATCAAGATGTTTCACAACCTATTCCTAATGATGGTATAGAAATTATACAACCTGAGTCTGGAACGTCATCTATTTCTGGTGATGCAGTTGATACCGGCAATCTTGATTACTTCATCAACTCACAGACTCAAGTTCCCAATTTCAATCCACATTCTTCAAACCTATTGCATTAGCTTTCTAACTTGAACCAAACCAATCTGGATGTTCATGTTCAAGGAAATGAGATTCCAACATCTCGTATTCACAAAAACCATCCAACGTCTCAGATTATTGGACCATTGAATGAGAGATCAATGAGAAGTAAATCAGAACAAGCAAATCTTTGCTTATACTCGTGTTTTCTTTCTCAAATAGTTCCTAAAAACGTTACTGAAGTGTTAAAGAACAATAGTTGGATTGAGACTATCCAAGAAGAATTATTGCAATTCCGCAAACAAGAAATGTGGAATCTTATGGATTTACCTAAAGGAGAAAATGCCATAGGCACAAGATGGTTGTTCAGAAACAAAACAGATGATCGAGGAATTGTTATTAGAAATAAAGCAAGACTCGTTGCACAAGGATACACCCAAGAGGAAGGAATAGATTATGATGAAGTATTTGCTCCAGTTGCAAGACTTGAATCAATTCGTGTCTTCCTGGCTTATGCATCATTCATGAAATTCAAGGTGTTCCAAATGGATGATAAATGAGCTTTCTTATATGGACCGATCACTGATGATATGTATGTAAAGCAACCTCCGAGTTTTGAAGATTTTGAATTTCCACATCATGTGTACAAGCTTAGCAAAGCTTTGTATGGTTTACATCAAGCCCCTAGAATCTGGTATGAAACATTATGAAAACACTTAATCCAACATGGATACACTCAAGGGAAAATCGATCCAACTTCGTTCATAAAAAAGGATGCTGATGATCTCCTATGTGTACAAGTGTATGTCGACGATATCATATTTGGTTCTACAAGTCCAAAATTGTGCAATGAATTCGAAGAAATCATGAAGTCTCGATTTCAAATGAGTTCTATGGGAGAAATAAATTTCTTTCTTGTACTTCAAGTCAAGCAATTTGCAGATGGAATCTTCATTAATCAAGAGAAGTTCATTGACAAACTCTTGAAGAAATTTAAACTGCAAGATTGTTCAATCGATTAGAACTCCAGCTGACGTAAACACCAAGATTGAGCCTGATCCGAAAGGAAAATCTATAGACCAAACTTTATACAGATCTATGATTGGTTCATTGATGTATCTTACTGCATCTAGACCTGACATAATGTATGTTGTTTGTGTCTGTGCTAGGTATCAATCAAACCCGAAGGAATCCCACTTAATTGCTGTGAAACGAATATTCAGGTATCTCAAAGGTAAACCGGCTTTAGGGCTATGGGATCCTTATGAAGGTAACTTTGAGCTACATGGATACACGGATAGTGTCATAGCAATGTAAGAAACAAACAAATGTCTCTGTTTCAACCGCAGAAGCTGAGTACATAGCTGCTTCAGCAGGATGTTCTCAAATCCTTTGGTTACAAAACCAACTGCTGGATTACGGGTTCAATTTCCTTTAAACTCCAATTTACATTGATAACACTGCTGCTATGTTCATTACAGCTAATCCTGTCCAACATTCAAAAACAAAATATATTGAGATTCGATATCATTTTCTCAGAGATAACTATGAAAAAGGTTTAATCATTCTGATTCAAATTGCAACTGAAAAACAGTTGGCTGACCTTTTTACTAAAGCCTTCTTACCAGGACGGTTTGAGTATTTGGTAGAGTTAATGGGTCTAAATATGATCAGAACCCTCCCTTACCTGAATAGGACACAACAAGAGAAACTGTCAAAGTTAATTGCCTGATTGTATTATGTGTGTGCATGTTTCTTAGAAAAAGCAAAACCAAATACAAAAATAGAAAATTGAAAAATCAAAAGATAAAAATATAAAACAAAAACTACAAAAATTTGTTAATTCATTTTTAGGATGAATATGTCTTTGCAATATATGAGAAATGATAGATACATTAGTATGATCAGTTGCATACTTCACTCGATAACAAAGTCTGACATGATCAGATATGATGTGCAAGTAAGTTCATGCAATTAGACTGAAAAAGTAAATTCTTGTGATTAAACTAAATCGCTCATGCATTCACGTCTGTCTATCTTAGCACTAATGAGTAGTGTTGATTTCTCAAATTGATTGCTTGTTAAGACATAATCTCACACCTGGTGGTGATATGAATAGCCATTGAGCTCTAGTTATTTAAAGCATCTAACACTTCTCTATTATGAGTCATCATAGACCTGAAATGATGAGATATCCTTTGTTGTAAGTGATTACAGACCTGGATATTCTCACTGATGCAACAAGATGCCAATGTACACAAACACCAAATGAGATCTGGTTATAGTATATGTCAGGTTAACAAGTTGAGAACAGTGACTTCTTGTATATCTTTATGAGAATTAACCTCTCTAAGTCTAAGTGTGACTGCATAATGTCATATCTAATTGTACCTTAATCAATCCAAGAATTGAAAAAGTAAGTGTGCTGAATATCTTTCTAAATGCACTCATTTTCTATCCTTAGATCTCGAGTCTCCTTTGCTGCAGAAATGCTGACCTGGAACATACTTGATCAGGATTTATTCACTATCTATGACTATCCATCAACTTATTTTATTTCAATGTGCTGATCTTAACTGATATGATCTCACTGCAGACATATGATTCAATTGCACATAATAGATTTTTATTCTGCTTTAATTTTGATTTTTGCATGTTTTTCTGTGTGCAGGCATGTTAACAATGATTAGTGTGCTCTTCATATGACTTTCAAGAAACTTCTAAGTTTTATTAAACTTAAAAGTTTAGGGGGAATAAAAAGTAAAAGTGTCAAAGAGAAAATTTTCAAATTTCAAGATATGAAAAATCAAAAATGAAATGTTGTGGATGGATAGGATGAAGCTAAAAAGTTCAAGCATGTGTGTGTTTGATATAATGTAAAAATGAACCTGAAGAAAATGTTTTAAAGTGGAAAAGCTTCTGGCAACATTTTAATATGAGACTCTTTTTGTTAAAATTAGAGACTAAAATGACTGGAATTATTTTTTAAAATTTAAAACAAAAATAAAATGATAAAGAAAACAAAAATAAAAGTTTGAAATATCAAAAGTTCAAAATTGAGGGTCAATTATGTAAATTTTGGGTGAACGTCAAAATTTGACAAATTGTTTAAAAAAATTAGTATATGAACAGTACTAATGCGTTTAAACAGTATTCAGGTGGAAGATTTGATAATTACAAGTGTTACTCATGGAAGCAATATCATGCGCCTAAACAGTGTTAAAAAGTCCAAAATTAGGAGCATGATGATTTTTCAGAATTTGTACAAGTGTTGGGCGTTTCAGACATCCTCATGCGCCTAAACAGTTGTCATAATCTGAAATTTATGGTTAAGTGTTGGGCGTTTCATCCATAGTCATGTGCCTGCGCAGTACCAGACTTTCAAGAATTAGGCATATCAAGTGAAAATTTACCAAGTGTTGGGCGTTTCAGCTAGACCCATTCGCCTAAATAGTGCAAAAGCTCCTAAACACTGCTTATGTGTCTGAACAGTGCTCATGCGCCTAACCTCATGCGCACAAACAGTGCTCATGCTCCTAAATACTTAGTGTAAAAATCAACTCCATGCGCACAAACAGTGCTCATGCGCCTAAAAATTTCACTTAGTATAAATACAACATTTTTTGATTTCAGTCAATTCATTCACTCAAAAACCCCTGAACTCTCACACCCGACTCTCGATTACCATTGATTCTCTGATTCTGATTGATTTATGTTTTAAACTTGCGTTTGATAGTGTTTATTTCTGATTCTAAACGTAAGTACTTGAACAAATTCATACAAATTTCAAGTTTAAAGTTTGATTTTGATTGGGCGTTTCAATGCTATACGGGCGTATGAACCCTAGGCGACTGGAATCTTTGAAATTTGTGAACAAAATGGAATTAAGAACTAAAATTGATGATTGATTGTTGATATAAACTTGATTTCGATCATATTGATACATTCAAATCAGATTTTCATCAAAATTGTTCCTGATGATGATTCTTCATCAGTCGAACTGTTGAAGATGAACAATCAATGTTTGAATTTTTAATAAAAATGAAAAATTGATCATAAATTAATGTTATAATATGTTTTTGAGAAGAATTTACTGAATTGATGTGTTTTATATCATCTACATACTAACTTGAATGTAGTTTGTTCTTGAACAGATCATTTAAACACTTAGAAAATTTTTTTTAAGTGCAAGTTAGATTAAAAATCTTTAAAACATACTAATTCTTTAAATTTCAATAAATATTCATTGATTTTAAGTGTTAAAATTCAAAGTGTCTAAATTTCTTGTTTCATTTTTGCAGATGGCTGAGTTAAAGTTTGAGCCAAAGCATAATGTGGCAGCATTATTAAATGAAGAAGTACAAGATGTTGTTAGCTATGAAGAGATGATAAGGTTCTTGTTGAGAACTAAGTATGTATATGCTATGTGCTATCAACCGGTCATATATGCACGATTGATAATGAAATTTTGGAACACAGACACAGTTGAAATCAATGATGATGGTAGAAAAGTTGAAAGGGGATTTATAACAAATGTTAGAATGATTGAAGTTTCTGAAGATTCAATTAGAGAAGCATTAAGATTGGGACACAATGACCCAGAAGACTTAGCAAAATTATCTTTTAATGAATGTAGAGAAACATTCATGGCTATGGGTCACCCAGATAATTTCCCCAAGAAACAATTTTTCAGAGCATGAGTTTACAACCATTGGAAGCTATTATGTTTTATATTCCAGCACTGCATGTCAAAAAGAAGTGCAGGATGGAATTCATTTCCAGCTGACATAGCATCTCCTATTGTAGCTTTTTCAACTAACAGAAGGTTTAACATGTCAAAATGGATTCTTAATGGTTTCATTTTTAATCTGGAGAAAGGAATCAGGAATAAGTACTTGATGTATCCTAGATTCTTACAAATGATAATCAATGAAGAGCATCCAGATATTCTTGTTCATGGTATTAGTGGAGAAACAATGATACTGGAACATATGTCAGAGATATCTTACAAAAGACTTGCTATGATCACAGGTGCACAAAATGTACCTATTTTTTAATACATGTGAAATGTGCAAATGATAAGGTGGATATTACTATAGATCACTTTCATTTGATTGAGGAAGAACCATTTGATCTAAATGATCTTATTGAAGAAATACCTCAAGAACAATCTGATGATGATGAAGATGAAAGTGATGATGATGAGAATGATGATGATGAAAGTTCAAGTTCTTCTTCTGATGATTATGATAACAATGAAGGTGATAATGATGATAATGATTTGGAAGTAGTTCATGAAGAAGTATATGAAACTGATCAAGAAACTGAAGAAGTTATTGAAGAAAGTCATGAAGATGTTAATGAAGTAGATCAAGCTGAAGATGTTGTTGAAGAAAGTCAAAATGTTGAGGAGATTATGGGAATGATTGAAGAAATTGTTGAAACTAAAGAACAAGTTGAATTCAATGAGAATGTTCAAGATTTTGTAGTATTTGAAGCTGAGATACACAATGATTTTGTAAGCTTGCCTCAACAAGATACTCATGTGTCTGAAGAAACAAAATTTCAACAGATTATTGAAGAGTTTATAGAAGTAAACTCTAAGCAATTGAAGCTTATAGAGGAATTAAAAGAAGAAAATGAGAAGTTGAAAGAAGATCTACAAAAGAAAGATGAAGTAATTGCTGATTTTGAGAAAAATAAAGAAGATAATGTAAAAACTTTTGAAGTTATGATGAAAGATTATGATCTGATGGAAAAAAAATTCAATAAGTTGAAAGAAGAAAATGAAGCTTTAAAAGAAGAAATAGAAAGAATAAAAGAAAGGCAAAAGTCTTTGTCTCTAGAACATATGATTATTTCTGAAATCACTCCAATAGATGTTGAAAAGATAGCTGAAATAGATAAAGGTAAAAGGAAAATTGATGATATAGATGTTTTAGTTTTACCTGAATCATCAACAAAAGTGCAAAAGATTATTGATGAACCTGCAAGTGAAGAAGAAGAAGAGTCAGATATTCAAGAGACCATAGGAGCTCTTGATGATCTAGAAGCTGAGTTTGGTGATGACTGGTATGATGAGGTTTTAGAAGATGAAGATTTAGTTGAAGCTAATGTTGATGAAAATTTTTCACCAATTTAGACAATACAAGAAGATGTACCTGTAGACATTGAAGACAAGTATAAATATTTGATCAAGATGAAGTATAATCGAGTATTTCTTGATGGATTAACAGTATCTCAAATTAATGAAGAGTTTGAGAAATGTATTACTGCTGAATCTGTTACTCCTATTGATCCTGACGAGATAATTGTAGAGCATGGAGAGTGGAATCCTTTTCAAGGGAGCATAAATATTAAGGAACTTTCAACACCTGAGTTACATCATCCTAATCCTGATGACATGAATGTAACTGCTTTAAGAATGTGGCTACAATCAAGAAAATATCCAAGGAAGAAGCTTATAGATTACAAGCAGACTCTTTAAGAAATTTGGTGAGAAGTTTTCAAGCAACGAAGAAGCAAACAAATAAAATGATTGTGCTTGACATGGAAAATCCACAATATTTAGAGATAACAAAGAGAATGAGGATTTTAAAACCTCAAGAGATTAAATCCATGTCGATGAAGAGTAGTGTGTATGAAAGTAGGAAAGAACTAATGAAAATGTTTCCTGAAACTGAGAGACAAGCATATCAAGTTTTAATTGAACAAAAGCAATTATGGAATAAAGCTTGAACGACAGGTGATTTGGTTCATAATCTGTTACAAAAAGGACAATCAATTTCAGAGTTGCTTAATGCAATGATTGTTCCTGACACGACCAAGGAAGTAAAGATTGTGGCATGGATATACGATGAGGTATTTGATGCATTTTTGATAAAAAGAGTTAATGCAATTTGTGATGTATATCATTTTTTCTCGAGCATTATAAAGCTACCTGTTCAAGATTTGAAGGAGTTGAATAAACTGCCTTTAATCAATCCGACTAGAGCAAGTCGAGGAGAAAATTTTGTATAGTTATTGAATAGAGGTATAAGCAGAATGAGTTCATTTTTGCAAACAAGATGTGACCAAAAAGATAAAGAATATTTTCAGTCATTGAAAAAGAAAAGAAAAGATGGTGATAAAGATGTTAGAGAAGAAAAATTTTTGGATGCTTTTAGCGATCAATACTTTGAGAAGGTAACTAATCCTGGCTTGAAAGTTATTGATGGAAATCAAAAGTCGAAACCAATTTTGAGATGGTTCTACAATGCTGATACGTTTGAGTTAAAGTTAGTTCGAGATCTAGACGATTGGGATCGTGACATGATTTCATTGTTTGGTGTATTCGAATTGAAACTCTTACATCCTAGCTACATCTCATTTTTGTCTATCCAGAAGTTTGAAAGAGTTGTACCAGAACTTGCAGAAAATGACAAAAAGTATTTGTTGTCAATTATCAAAGTTATGAATGCTGCTATGGAGAGAATATCTAAGAAAAGCCTTAGCTTATGCAAATATAGTTAAGAAGGATATCAAGGAAATAGAATTCATGAGGATCTCGAGTAAAGGAGTGTTGGAAATTCATTCCAAAGAGTATCCAAAGCCAATTGAATTTTATGCTAATATTGATATCGCATGTTTATCTAATGAAACAATGGAGGTGATGAATCAAATGGAAATCAAGACAAATGAATTGAAACCAGAGCAAGGAATTTTAGCGAGCAAGTTCAAGTCTGCCATTGCTAAAGCCTTGAGAGAGCAAGAAATGTACAAAGAGAAGCCGATTTTCAAGATTAAAGAAGAACCAGAAGACTTCTTTGATGCATGAAGACAAAAGAGAGAAAACAAAAGACTAAAGATTGAAGATTGAATATTAAAGAAGACTGAAGACTGAAGAATTTTGAAGACAGAAGATTGAAGATTGAAGAAGACTGAAGACAGAAGAATTTTGAAGATAGAAGACAGAAGATTGATGATTTTGAAGACTGAAGAGAATGTCAATCTTAGGGGGAGTATTGTAGAAGCCTCTCAAAGATTAACATTTAGTCTTTATTGTCTTTATTAATAGTTTTGTCGTAGTTTAGGGACTTATTTGTAAATATATGTTCCTTTTTTATTTTCTTTGATAGTATAAATAGCATAGATTATGTATTGTGTAGGTAAGCAAAAAGCACAAAGCACGAGCACCATAGAATCAGTGAATGAATTGAAACTGTTTTCTTACACTTGTATTTCTATGTTTTCTATCAATGAAAAACTATGAATTTTTCTAATATGTTTGCATTGATTTGATTACTTGTGTTTGTTTTGATTCAATTGCATCACAATATCATCTCAGATCGATCCATTTTGATCCTATCAATGGTGAGGCTATCTTAGAAAAGTCTTGAATGAATCTCCTGTAATAGCCCGCTAAACCCAAGAAACTACGGATCTTGGATGGCGTCTTTGAAGTCTTCCATTGCATCACCGCCTCCACCTTTGCTGGGCCTACCATGATCCCTTCGGAATTTACCACATGACCCAAAAACTGAACCTCGCGCAACCAGAAAGCACACTTGGAGAACTTAGCATACAGATTCTCTCTTCTGAGTGTCTTCAATGCCTCACGAATGTGACCGGCATCCTCTTCTTTGCTCTCCGAATAAATCAGGATATCATCGATAAACACAATCACTAATTTATCCAACATCGGCCGACACACCCGGTTCATCAAATCCATAAAGGCAGCTGGCGCGTTAGTTAGACCAAAAGACATAACGAGAAACTCGTAGTGTCCATAACACTGATGGTAACCAGATCGGAGATCTATTCTTGAGAACCAACTGGCACCTTGGAGCTGATTAAATAAGTCACCAATCCTCGGTAACGAATGTCGGTTCTTCATGGTCAACTTGTTTAACTCACGGTAGTCGATGCACATCCTCATACTACCGTCCTTCTTCTTTAAAACAAGACCGGAGCACCCTAGAGAGAGATACTCAGTCGAATGAACCCTTTGTCGAACAACTCTTGCAACTAAACCATCAGTTCCTTCATCTTAGATGGAGCCAATCAATACGGTGCCTTAGTAACAGGTTGAGCACCAGGTATCAAGTCGATCTAGAACTTGATCTTGCGGTCCGGTGGCATATCTGGTAAATCTTCTGGGAACACGTCTGGAAAGTCACACACAACTGGTACGTCAGACAATTGTGGTACTGACGCATCCACATCCTTCACGTAAGCCAGGTAGGCACTACATCCAGGTTGGATTGGATCAGTATACTCTGGGCAATCTCACCTTCTTCAAATTGGATTGGATCAGTATACTCAGGTTGTTCTTGCTTTACCTTGAACAGCTTAAATGGAGGTGATTTTGGTGCTTCAGACTCCTCTGCTGGTGTCTTGCCTTTTGATGAAGAACCCAAGTAAGTTCTCTTCCTCTTTCTCTCATATGTTTTTACTTGTGGTGATGATGATGAAGGTTCTGCTGTTGCTTGTTCAGGTTGAACAGAGGAAGTCTCAGCATACTGTATGATTATTTCCTTTTGCTTGGCAGAGAGAGGATTATAAGGAACAATGCTAGTTTCTTGAGCTTGTGGATCTGGACTGTAAAAGTGTTGTCTCAAGATAGGTAAATAATGGATGTTTTCAAAGGGGTTGGCTTCACTGAACAACTGATCCATAGAGTATGACTCTTCAGGAATGATCAGTGCCAGTTCTAGTTGTTCTTCTTTTTGTTGACTTATCTCTTCTTCTTCAGCCATTTCAAAATAACTCATATCTTGTTCAAGATCTACTGAATGTTCTTCCTCATTTAGTTGAGTGTCAGTCTATTCCAGTTCTCTGTTTAATCTCTTTATTTCTTCATTTTGAGCCTGTATAATCCTCTTCAATTCATCTACTTCATTTTCCCTTGATTGTGATTGTTTAGCCAAGTATTCAATCTTAGCTTTGGCTAAGTTAAGCTCATTGTCTTTAGCTTTCAACTCACCTTTGGTCTGTTCAAGTTGTTTTTCAAGAAACTTAACAATCAGCTTTTGAGCTTTATGATCAGACTCCAACTTCTCTATTTCTTTATCTTTCACTTTAATCTTTTCTCTTAGTCTTTTAGCTTTGTTTTTTGATCTTTCAATCAGCTTGTTATATTCTATAAAGAGAAAGACTTTGGAATGCTTAATATCATCTTCAGTGATATTTTCACTACTTGTTTCAGCTTCATCAGCAGTGACTGTCTCTTCTTGTATGGGCTCATGAGATGATGTACCAACATCCTCATGTTCATTAGATTGTTCTTCAAGGGTTGTATTTATATCTCTCAAAAGAGATGAAAAAGTTTGTTGATCAGATAAAGTTAGGCTGTGATAAGGTGAAAGGAAATGGAGATACAACTGTACGTTTTCAGCTTGTTGGAATTCCTCCTCAATGGTTGTTCTTGTGGGACTGGTTGTTGTGGGCTAATAGGTTGTTCTGGTAGAATTGGGTGTTTTGGTTGGATTAGTTGTTCTGGTTGAATGATTAGTGGTGGTTGTATGATGGGTGCTTGTTGGATGGCATGTTGGTAAAGCATTAAAGGCTCATCCTGTCCTGGAATCCTCAGAAATACCTCAGGAACAGGGATGTCATGATCAATCATGTGTGGAGGTACAGGCACTTCATTCCCTTGGTAAATGCTAGATTTTATCATGTTAATGACATGCTCATTGAAGTGCATAGGATGGAATATGGTGCCTTGTCTTGGAATGTTTGGAAGGAGATCATCTATAATCATTTGGATGAATCTGGGAAACATCAGGAATTTGTTCCTTATGACTTCTTGATCTGTTTTCTCTCAATGGTGCTTGTATAGCCAATCTGCGTGAACACATGTAAAACATAGTGTTCATCAAACTCTACTGGGCCATCAGCATCAACTTCTCCCAGTTGTAGCACTCTTCTTATAACTTCTTTAGAAATGATGATCTGTTGTATATGCATAATAGATATAACTACTTGTTGATCATCAATTTCTCCCAGATGTGCATTTGTCCAAAATTGGACAATGTGATCCTCATAAATATCTGGCCTTGCTATTATAGCATGCACCGGTCTTGTTTGCCTGATAGCTTTGATCATATCTCTATAGTTCTCTGACTTAGGAGAATCAGTATTCAGATATGCACATATGTTGTGATCTCTGACAAACACCAAGTTTGCCATACCTGCATAAAACAAGTTAAGTGTTAGTGATATGTAATAAGTATATGTATGTTTGAAATGATGAAAAATTGATTAAGTGTCCTTTGAATGTTTATGAAATGAATAATTATGTATGATAACCACTTAATGTGTGATTGAAATGCATGTTAGATGTGTTTTTGAGCACAATGACAGTCTGACTATTTAAAGTCAACTGAGAATTTATTTTGCATGATTGAACAACTGTTTAAACCATCAATTTATGATTCAACCAAGTTTCAACACTTATTAAAAAACTTTTCAACATTTTCAAAGATCAAACAGTACTTTTGTATGATTTTGGCAGGAACACCATGTATGTTCATGTTAATCATGAATACTTAATCAAATTTCACCAAATAATTAGCCTAACTACATTCGATTAAGTCCTAATAACATCATTTCAGTGATTAATTTGATTAAAATTAAATTTAGGTCATCTGCTTTGTGAACAGTGTTCATGCGCTGTGCATTTTTCACTATGCGCTGTATGTTGTACTGTGCACACAGCGGATGAACAATTTGTTCATGCGCTGTGCACATAGTTTATACAATGCGTATAAGAACTATAGTCACTGCGGATGAACAATTTTGTTCATACGCTGTAAGCCCTTGGTCCATTGTACTGATTGTTCACAGTGGATGAATATTTGTTCATGCGCTGTGGATCCTTTGATCAAATGTTTGATATGTTCATAGCGGATGAACAAAGTTCATGCGCTATGGACACTTGAATGAATGGAATGCTTTGTTCACAGCAAATGGTCAATGTTCATGCGCTGTGGAACACTTGAATAGAGATGTTCACAGCGGATGAACAATGTTCATACGCTGTGGAACACTTGTAATGTTTTGTGTGGTACTGTACCTAAAGCCGATGTAATATTTGTTCATCTCGTTGTGTGAACAGTGGTCAAAATTTTAAAAAAAAAATTAAAAATTTTGTATGTTTTGAAATCTTTCTTCCGAAGCAAATATTTAATGACTTTGCTTCCGAAAGAAAATTTTGTTTTCTTCCAAAGCAAATTTGTTTGTTTTTCTTCCAAAAGAAGATTTTGTTTGATAAATCTTGTTTAAATCAAAATGTTTGTTTAAAATTTGATTTAAAATGTATGTTAAAATATTGAATTTTAACATATTCAATATATGGATGTTTTGATATCACTCATAACCAATATTGTGCAATAAAATAAACACATATGTATGTGTTAACCTGCTGTTTGTTAGTGTTGGCTTGACTTTGGCTTTGTTTATTACTCAAAATTTAGAAAATTTCAAATTTTGAAATGTATGAATATGCACAATTCTGCTGCCTTTGATATTTCCATGTTCAATTTCTCCCCCTAAATTTTTGCATAGTTATAAAAATCTTTTACAAAATGAAAAAAAATTTGTTGTATTTGAGTTGAAATTATCAAAGTCCAATTGATTGCTTGCTTGATAAAAGTTAGAAAGATATTGCCTTATCTAACTAATAAATGAATGATTTTCATGTTTGAAAATGAATCTTTTGCACATACCATGAGATCATACTAGTCTACATTTCTCACTGAGTTGTTTGTATGGTTTTGAGAATAGACAGAGACAAGTACAATGTTGATTGCAGATATTGTGATCCACTTAAACTCATGCATGGTATTAATGATTGATTGAAACAGTGAGTGATTATCATGTTTTGAGTTGATTGATATGAGTTGTATGTACCCCACATCTGATTGTATGATTGGTACAACCCTTCTCAAGATATGCTAGAAAGCACTTTCAATACTTAAAACCTAGCTACTTAGGAGTATAAATGCTCGATTTGATCCATGTTGTTTGATCCTCATTGGGATTCTTTTTCACTTCACTTTGGAAGGTGATCTTCTTTGGGATTCTTTTGATTCATTCACAAGGAATGTAGTCTAAAGACTTTATTGATTTTTCATCCAAACTAGACATGTTCCTTTTTAGGAATCTTTTTGGATCATGATGTAGGTCATTCAGGTCTGTGCTTAGCACAACAAAGAATGCCTAGGTGTACTCCGGGTCTATGATTATCATAACAAAGGAGACACTTGTATGATTGAGCATTTTATAAAGTATTTCACTTGGTGTATTGTAGTTACTTTGAAAGCAACCTATATTGGATAGATTAATACTCACCATAAACCAAGATGTGTTGTTGACCACATAATCATGAGAAATTAGTTCTTACTATTTAATGTGATGTTAGGTGTCCCATGCTGAGCCTATCCACATATCACACAGAATACAAGTCAGTCTTTATTAGTGGAAAATGACTCAAGTGAAGAATTAAGCTAGTTTACTATCATTTCTTATGAGATGTATGTGTGATTCAATATAACAAATGAATGATTTGTATGATTTCTTGATTTTGAAAAAGGTAAATTTGGTGTTAATCATGGACTTTGACAAAATCAAGCCTGTTTGATTTTAATGTTTTGAAGAACATTAATTTGGTGATTCATAGTTGATCAAACCAAGCGACTGAACCAAAAATTCAAATCTTGTTGAATCAAATGGTTTTATAAAAAGGTCAACCAATTGATTATCCATGTGGACTTTGATCAACTTGATCAGACCTTTTTCTGAGCAAACTCTCAGAAAATGATATCTGATTTCTATGTGTTTGGTTTTTGAATGTTGAACAGGATTGTCTGTTATAAACATGGCTGCAGAATTGTCAATGTGTATGGGTGTTTTAAGAAAGTTAAAGCCATAGTCAAGCATTTGGTTTTGAATCCATAACACTTGAGAATAGCATGCAGAAGCAGCTATGTATTCTGCTTCTGCTGTTGACATAGAGACATTGGTTTGTTTCTTGCACTGCCAAGAGATCAATCTTGATCCAAGAAACTGACAGCCTCCACTGGTTTATTTCCTGTTGTTGTTGCATCCCCCATAATCACTGTCTGTATATGCATATAAAGAGAAATCTCCATCTTTGGGATACCACAAACCAAATGTTGGTTTGCCTTTCAAGTATCTAAAGATTCTCTTTACTGCATTAATGTGTGATTCTTTGGGATCTGCTTCATATCTTGCACACATGCAAACTGCATACATGATATCTGGTTTGCTTGCTGTAAGATTAGTAAACCTATCATAGATCTGTAAAGTTTCTGGTCAACTGATGTTCCTTCTGGATCTGGTCCAAACTTCAATCCAGTTGCAAATGGTGTCTTGATTGAAGTGCATTCAGCCATGTTATACTTCTTGAGTGTTTGATGCACATATTTGCTTTCATTGATGAAAATTCCTTCTGCTGATTGATGAACTTGTCGTCCTAGGAAGAATGTGAGTTCTCCTATAATGCTCATCTGGAATTTTGATTGCATAAGGGTTTCAAACTCTTTGCAAAGCTATGTGTTTGTGGATCCAAATATTATGTCATCCATATAGACCTGCACTACTAGCAAGTCTTGTTCTTTTCTCTTTAAGAACAATGTCTGGTTAATTTTCCCATGGGTGTAACCATTCTATAGTAAAAACTTTGATAAAGTTTCACACCAGTTTCTGGGAGCTTGATAAAGACCATACAGAGCTTTGTCTAACTTGTAGACTTTGTGAGGGAAATCTGGATCTTCAAACCCTGGTGGTTGAGCAACGTATACCTCTTCATCTATCTTACCATAGAGGAATGCATATTTCACATCCATTTGGTAGACAATGAACTTCTGAGATGAGGCATAAGTAAGGAATACTCGGATGGCTTCCAGTCTTGCTACAGGAGCAAAGACATCATCATAGTCAATGCCTTCTTCTTGAGTATAACCTTGGGCTATAAGCCTTGTTTTGTTTCTTATGACAATCCCTCTATCATCTGCTTTGTTTCTGAATATCCACCTTGTGCCAATTGCATATTAACCTTCAGGCAGATCTACCAGCTTCCAAACTTCTTGCTTCTTGAATTATTGTAGTTCCTCTTGCATAGCTTCTATCCAACTGTTGTCCTTTAAGGCTTCAGTGATGTTTTTAGGTACAATTAAGGATAAGAAACAGGAATACAAGAAAATGTTTCCTGTATCAAATTGACTACGAGTCAATCTGGTGTTGAGGTCACCTATGATGTTTTCTATTGGATGGTCCTTATGAACTCTTGTGGTTGCAATCTGATCAACATGAATTGTTGAATCAAGATTGGTGATTGTCTGATCATGTGATGATGGTTGAGCAAGAGTATTGGGTAATGTGTGATTGTCTTGTTGAGGGGGTTCAGTGAATGTTTGTGGTGAATCATGAAAGAAATCTAAGATTTCATCTTCATGATGTGTATCTGGTAGTGAATGGTAATCATCATCATCTTCATGTTGTTTTGGTTTGTTGGTTTCTTGTGATTGACTGGGTATAGGAGATGAAGATGCTAGAGTGTCTGATGATGTTCCTCTTGATGTGTTTGGTTGATCAGCTGGTGTTAACACAGTTGTCCTAGAAGGAGTGTTAGTGGTTCTCCTTGGAGGATCAGCTATCAATGAAACATCAATGGTTGTTGGTGGAACCATTGGATATTCGTTGTTATCCTTGGAACTTGAAACATCAAAATAACATGTGTCAAATGATTTTGTTAACGCACCAATATCAAACAGCCAGTTTGATCCAATGACTTTCTTAGTGAAAGAATGTTCATTGAAAACAACATCAGTTGTTCCTTCCACTATATTTAGCCTTGGATTGAATACTCTGTAAGCTTTTGAGCTTCCAGAATATATAATAAAGAATCCATCATCTGCTTTTGGAGCAATTTGGATAATTGTTCTCTAGTGTTTAATATGGAAACAGAACATCCAAAGGCTTTAAGAAATCCTATATATGGTTTTCTTTTAAACATTAATTCATAAGGGGTTTTGGAATGTTCTTTAATGATTAGTGTTCTGTTTTGTATGTAGCAAGCTATGTTTATGGCTTTAGCCCAAAAAGATATGGTCAATAGAGAGTCAGCTAGCATGGTTCTAGCTGCTTCTATTATTGTTCTATTTCTCCGTTCCGCTACTCCATTCTACTGTGGAGTTCTTGCTACGCTGAATTGATGACTTATTCCTTTTTCTGCACAAAAAGAAGAAATATAGTCATTTTTAAATTCAGTTCCGTTATCACTACTTAAAGATTTAACTTTAAGGTCAAGTTGATTCTCAATCTTTGTGATAAAGGATGTAATTATTTGTGCTGTTTCTGTCTTGTGTAGTAGAAAGAAAACCCATGTGAATCTGGAATAATCATCTACTATGACAAGAAAATATTGCTTCTTTCCTATACTTAGGATGTTAGTTGGGCCAAAAAGGTCCATATGAAGCAATTTGAGTTGTGTGTTATTAGAGTTTATCAATTTTGATTTATGTGAAATTCTATGTTGTTTGCCTTTCAGACATGCTGTGCAGTGGTCTGTACAGAAAAATTCCTTTTGTGGTAGACCTATGAGTAGATCATTTTTAACAAGTTTGTTCATTCTGTTAAAATTAGAATGACCTAATCGTCTATGCCACAATTATGAGACATCTTCTATAGCTTTTGATAATAAACAAGTTTCAGGGGTTAAGGCTGAAACATTGTTCATATCAACAATGTATGTGTTGTTTAGACGAGGAGTTTTGAAAAGGATATGTTCTTCTGGAATCTGAAAACCTGTCTTAAGGATGTAGCAGTTGTTGGAGTTGAATAAGGTGGCATGTCCCTTGTCACAGATTTGGGATACGCTCAGAAGATTGAACTGAAGATTGGAGCAGTAGTTGACATTCTCAAAGCTAATCAACCCATTTGTTACTGTTCCTTCGCCAGTTATCTTCCCACCTATTTTATCTCCTCCAAAGGCTACATTGCCTCCATGTTTGTTCTTAAAATCCCGAAGGAGGGAACAATTACCGGTCATATGACGGGAGCATCCACTGTCAACATACCAGATGTTGTCAGGCCTTCTAAGATGTCCCTGTAAAATAGAAGAAATCAGTTAGTTGGAGCAACCCAAGCCAAGATGGTTTTGGGTTTTCCATCTTTTCCAACAACGTAAATTTCTTCCAAAACAGCATTATCTGCTGGTTTTGGAACTCTAGAAACACTAGATTTCCTTTGGTTTGTTTTAGCTCTATTGGGAGAAATGCTTTGTGCTCTTCTCTTTTGTGAGCTAGTTGTTAGTGTTTTGTCTGTTTTGAGACTTATGTCTCCTTGATGTGTGTTGAAAATTATCATAAAAAGTTTTATCATTATCTAAAACAATTTTCTGATGAGGAGTTTGTTTAGGAACTCCCATTCTGCTCTTATTTTGAACAACTGATTGTTTTTCAGTGGTTTTCTCAATCTGAGCTTGTTTGTTTTGTTTCTTGTTCTTCTTATTGAAGAAACAGTTTGCAGTGCTGTGATTGTTTCTTTCACAAATAAAGCAGTAATTATTAAAATGAAATGATTCTGTACTGTGATTATTCATCTTACAGTACTTGTAGTACTTACCATATCTACATTTTTCACAAATAAAGCAGTAATTATTGTTTGTTTGCTGAAAACTTTTGATTTCAAATTAGATTTTAATGGAATTTCAAAAGTTACTGATTGTTGTTTTGGCTGAATTGTTGCTTTACCTTTTCCTTTATTTGCCTGTTTGGGAGAGGCAATGGAAGTTACAGCTTTCCTTCCACCGAAACAGATATCAAATCCTTGAATCTGTTTTGATTGTTTGTTTGATGTATCAGCCACACTAGAAACCTTTTGAGTTTCAGTAATTGGCTGATCAGACTCATCATCTAATAAATCATCCACATCATCATCTGTTGTTTGATTATCAAATTCATTATTTTCTCCTTGATAAAAGTCAATTAATTTGATTGGTAGCGATGCTGAACTTTTAACATGCTTTATCAAGGGTGATTTTGATGATGATGATGATTGTTTGGAGTCATCAGTCTTTTCATGAGAATCATGTGATTCATCCTGTTTGTTGGTCATGGAGTCTGGTAAAGGAATATAATTATCATTATAAGGTGGACTTACCATATTATATCCTAAACCTGAAGGGTCCTTAAAGGCCCTTTGTTGTGCAATAAGTTCTTCGAACTTCTTGTTACTAACCTGAAACTTCTGAAGTTTCACTTCAGTTTCAGCTTGTAATGATTTTGACTCAGTTAATAAGATAGAGAGTTGCTCAACTTGAGCTGCCCAAGTCAGTTTTTCAGACATTAATTTGTCTAAATCTGTTTGTAATGAAAGTATTTTAGTTGCATATTGTTTCTGTTCAGATTTTAAACTTTCATTTAAAATGTTTGTTTCTATGACTTTCTTTGACAGTTTATCAACATGCTCTCTATACCTATTTACCTCATCAATGTATGCTTGACTATAGAGGTTTTCTTTTACCTCTTTCGGGATGTCTGTTAGTTTGTCTTCAATAGCAGCCATAAGGGCATGATCTGAAGGTGATGGAATTTCAGCCTCATAAAGGCTCCAGTCATATTCTCCATCCTTTTTAATGATCATAGGAGAAGATGTTGGATGTTGAGTTGGACTGAATTGTGTGATTTGAGGTTGTGTTGGTGCATTTGGAATGCTAATTGGTGGAGGCACTTGTCTGTTTGAATGAATTCGACTAGAGGGTTGTGCCTGATGTGTATTTCTGTCAACTCTGGGTTGTTGACATTCTCTTGAAAAGTGCCCATAAAGACAGTTGTGCACCTAACTTTGGTTGTAGCACCTAACTTTGGTTTTATCAAAACCAATTTTTGTCTTTTTATCCATGTTTAATCCCTGATTTCTTTGTAGAAATCTTTTAGACCTGTATGCTATCATGGCCATGGACCATTGCAGATCCATCTCTTCTACCATATCAGGTGGAAGCTCATCCAAATCATGTTGAATGATTTGAGATGGAGTCAGACTTGCTCCTAAGAATGCTTCAAAACTGGTGGAAAAGGCTGCATATGCTGCATTTTGCTCTTCACTTTGTAGAATGATAGTAAGAGCATCCATTGGTTTTTTAACTCTGTGTATGTTTGATGTTTGAGGTTTTGGCTGTTTGTTTGAGTTGGAGTTATGAGGGTGATGCTTGCTTTGGGGTGTGGCTTCATGAGAAGCATGAACACCAGTCTTCTTAGACTTGTGTTTGTTGCTGGATGATTCTGGTGTTGAAAAGAATGATGTGTCATGAGAATCCAAGAATTCTTCTTCTTCATCTTCTCCAGTGCTTATGAGGAAAGCACTGTCTGTGTGTTGGGTTTCTTTAAACTTATAATCCTCTACATGTCTGATTTGGTTATTATTCCTGGATTTTTCATCCATTTCCAATGTTTCAACCTTGGCTACTAGTGAGTCAAGGGATAGGGCCTCTAAGTCCAATGTGTCTTTCATGAGTGATACTGACAGAGTCCAACTCTCAGGCAATGTGTGCATCATTTTCTTGTTGATTTCAACAGTGTCATATTTAAGTCCATACACTATCATTTCATTGACAAGTTGGATGTATCTATGTAACTGTTGAGGGATGGACTCTCCATGGATGTGGTGGAAGGTCTCTTATTGGGTCCTCAGTTTTTCCTTCTTGATTTCCCGTATCTCCTCACTACCTTCACACATGGTGTGAAGAACTTTCCACAGCTCATGTGTTGTTATGAAATTTTCAACACGAGTTAAAATTTCAAAAGGCAAAGTCATTGCAAGAATGCTGTAAGCCTTCATGTATGTTTTGACCCGTTTCAGGTCATCACCAGCTACACTCTTCAGACTAACTGGCTTTTGGAAGTTATAGTCAGCTCCTAATGTAAGTGGGATGTAAGGACCTTCTATGATGGATGTCCATAGATCTGGATCTTGATATGCAATCCAGTTTCTGAACATAATTTTCCATTGCTTGAAATCTGATTTGTTCTTCAATTTAGGGGGTTTTAATCCTCTGTTAGAACTCATCATTTCTTCAGCCATGTTTGTTTGATTTTTTTAACTTAATAATTTTGAAGTTAAATTTGTTTGTTAAAATTTTAGTCTGGTGCTAAAATTTAATTAATCCAAATTGTCTCTAGGATTTGTTTGTTAATTTTATAAACTATTTGTTTTTAATTGTTTACCAAATAAAGGAATTTATTAATATTAATTAAATAACCTATGATTTGATTCTTTCTATGTCACGGTTGACAAGAAAGATTGTGTGAAAATGAATATTTGTCCTTTTCCTGATTTAATGAATGGTCAAATCTTTCGGTCAAAACCCTAAAAACACTAAGTTTGTCTTTTGCAGAAAACTTTTTGGATCAAAAAGTTGGTTTTTGAGAACTTTTAAAAGAAGAAAATTGTTCTTCTTTGGTTCTTCAAATCTACAAACACAAATCCCATGAATTGTGTATGAGTTTTTCTGATAAAAAACTAAGGTTTTTCTAGGGTTTGTTCGAAAAAATAACTGTTTAAATATTCAACAAAACAGATTGTTAAATTTAAAAACACAAATGTGTTCCTAGTGAGATTGTCACTAGTTTGTGATGATTATGAACAATATAACCGGTTTAGATTGTTCAAACAATAATTGGTTTCGATTGAAAACCAACAAAACAGTGAATAAACACTTGAAATGTTTGCAAAAACCCTTTAATTCCGATAGGGTTTTAAAGGTTTTGATGAAGATTTGCAGTTGAAAACCTTCTGTAGAATGTTGTTTAACAAATGATTAACAATACCCATGTATTGTTTTATCACAAAAACCACAGAAAACTTGTGTTATGTGTGATGTTCAAGCTGAAAAGCAACAACACTTCTTCAAAATGCCCAAAATGATTTTGAAATCATGTTTGTTTGTATTTAATGAATGTTTATGAGTAGAAGAAGATGAGTTTGATGATGTTTCAGCTTGTGAATGTCTGTTTTGAAGCTAATGAACCACTAAAATCAAAGTTGTTGAGTGAGAGGATTGAAATCAATGAATGATTGAGCCAAGGCTCTGATACCACCTGATGAAATTAGCTTAAACTCATGATGAACATGAATAAAAGGTTGATTCCCCCAAGGATCTTTTCAATATCTCAAAACTTCAACACACTAACATTATGGTGCGGAAATCCATAATGATAGAGTATGAAATCATTGTATGTGTGTGTGTTTGTGTGAGTATGGTATGTGTGCAAGAACACAATGAAAATTAACTGCTTGTTTGTATTGATTTCGTTCAAAAGCTTACATAGGATTAGGGTAGCATTCTATTTATAGCCTATACACAAAAGCTATATACAATTACTAAACTACCATTATGTAAATGAAAATTACATAAACATAATCCTAAGTGTCTAAGCTATCCACTATGGAGAATAAGTCATCCGCTATGGATAATATCTCATCCGTTGTGGAGAAGCTTGTCATCCGCTGTGCATCTTGTTTGTTCATCCGCTGTGGATGTTCATCCGCTGTGGATGAACATCCGCCGTGGAATGTTGTCCGCTGTGAGTTCTTCATCCTTTGTGGGATGGTTGTTCATCCTCTGCACACACTTGGAAGCAAATCTTCATCCGCTACTGATGATCTTCATCCGCTGTGAGACTTTCTTCATCCGCTGCGAACACTTGTCAAAATTTCCTTTTATGTACAAACCTGAAAAAGAAATTTAAACAAATATTAGTGATTGTTATGAATGTTAATGATGTTAATGTGTTATTAAATGATTGTTTTGGATGTTAAAACGCATTATGTTTGTTATGCTTGATGTGGAAAGCATCATACTTTTTATGCATTAATTCTTAATGCAATTGTTGAGTCCAACAAAAACATTATTGGTGATCTTAATGAAAGAACGACAATAAGTCAAGGGGGAACTGCCAATATTTGTCTGTTCTCCTGTTTTATTTCACAAGTGGTTCCACCCAACATAACTGCAATATTGAAAGACAACAGTTGGATTTTGAAGCAATGTAAGAAGAGCTTTAGCAATTCAGAAAGCAGAAAGTTTAGAATTTAGTTGATCTTCCTAAAGGCCAATATCCAATTGGTACAAGGTGGATTTTCAAGAACAAACTAGATGACAGAGGTATCATCATCATGTAAGGCCACGTTCCCGGGAACCCCACAGTTGGTCAATCACAACCTCATTTATATCAAAACATATTAAGATTTATTAGGTAAATAAAATATTGCAGCGGAGTAATTCATCAAAAACCATTTCATGCTATAATAAATACATTTGCCAAGTAATACATCGTCGTTTAAAAGATTACAAAATACCACTTAGTTGTATTACAAAACAACATCATTATCGTGCATGAAATGGATTCCAGTCTTTGCCCGCCAAGTAGCTTCACCCTCATGCCATCCTCAGCAACAAGCTACCTGCCAACTGAAAATGCATAAAAAGTCAGCGTTGCTGAGTGAGTTCTAGTTTTATATAATAAAATACTTTATCTTAGTAAAAACCTTTCCTTTACTTTTGTTCCTGATCACACAACATATATACATCTTGATAATATCATTTTTATCTTTTATTATCATTGATAATCGTTCATTTCGCACTTTTTCATTATCTTTCACTTCTATCTAGATCCTGTCATAAGCTATACCCCATTATTAGGCATGAAGCCACCTCAGTCTTAGGTTTAAGCGACAAGGATCCCATTTTGCAAGTATGGATCAGTCTCCAAGACTGACCCCCCTATGTGTACACCCTCATGGGTTAGCCAAGATCGCACGCTACATTGCACATAGTTGAGATAACAAGTCTCCATCGAGTTGTGAACCTTTTTAGTTTTCTTGCAAGACTTTCATTCATTCGTTATGTTCCACTTTTCATTATCTTTGATCTTTCGCTTCTTTTATGATAATACTTTACGTATAAGAGCATTAACACACCACGTAAAGTCACGTAATATTACGTAATAAGGAACATCAATAATAGGCCATAAACATGCATTAAAAGAACAAACATAACCCACCAAAACATTCCAGAGCTTAATCATAAATTTCCCTTTTTCCCAAATTTTCAGAAAAATTCTAAGTCAACTTAGGCGTATGAGCACTATGTAGGCGCATGGGCACTATGCAGGCACACGGACTGTTGGGCGCATGGGAAAAGAACTTAGGCGCATGGGAACTATGCAGGCGCACGAGTACTATGCAGGCGCATGGGTACTTGGGCGCCTGGGAAACTTAGGCGCATGGGCAAACACTTAGGCTTATGGGCAAAAAAACTTAGGTGCATGGGAACTATGCAGGCACATGAGTACTATGCAGGCGCATGGATACTTGGGCGCATGGGTAGTTTGGGCGCATGGCCACTATGCCAGTTCTAAATTACACTAATTTCAGTTCCCGATCATCATCCTAACATATCCGTAGCCCAAATCTAGCATACCACCTCATAATTCGGTCAAACATTGACAAACACACAAACCCACATAAAACAGAGGGTAACACATACAGTTCAACATACTGAATAGTTATAAAATGGTAATTTATATGCATTTCATCGCCAAAACAAGTTTAAAGCAGAAAAACTGAGGATCTAGAACTCACCTACAGCAGCCTTCGAGTAAAACTCCTCCAAACTCGAGAGCACTTGGAGTTCAAACACCTAAACATAACAAAAACACACAACCAAACACATAGAAACACATAAGACTCGGTCTACAAGCTGAAAACCTAGCTAAAACCAAACAAAACACACAAGAACTCACCTACAAGCCGATTCTTCTTCTTCTTCTCTCTAAAACCGATGGAAACTCTTTTCTTTTCCCTTTCTGTAGTCAAAGGCAGCTGGTGAGAGCAGAGGTGTGGGCGGCCATGCCCACTTTTTAAACATAATTATAATAAAGTTTGCATCTTGGACAACTTTAGCCCCTTAACTTGGGTTATTTCACCTTTCTTTCTTTATACATCTCTTTTCATTTCTTTTCTTTCTCTTTTTAAAAAATTTCCGGGTGTTACAAGTCCACCCCCTTATATAGGTTTCGTCCCCGAAACCTGTCACTCCTCGAATAGTTGTGGATAATGCTGTCTCATCTCTTCCTCGGTCTCCCACGTAGTCTCGGATCCCTTCCTGTGCCTCCACTGTACTCACACCAGTGGATCCACTTTATTCCGTAATCTCTTTTCTTTTCGGTCAATGATTGCCATTGGTTGCTCAACGTAATTGAGTCGTTCATCCACTTTAGTGTCCTCCAGTGGTACAAGCATATCTTCATCAACTATTCATTTTCTCAAATGAGATACATGGAATGTTGGATGAATTCAACTTAACTCATCGGATAGCTCCAACCTATAGGCCACCTCTCCTACTAGAGCAATAATTCGGAAAGGTCCTATATACCTCGGGCTCAGCTTACCCCACTTTCTAAACCGAATGATTTCCTTCCAAGGTGAAACTTTCAGTATAACTTTATCACCCACCTTGAATTCAATCGGTCTACGCCTCTTTTCAGCATAAAACTTTTACTTATCTTTTGCCGCCTTCATAAAGGCCTTGATCTTCTCCAACTTTTCAGTCGTAGCCTTGATCACTTCAACGCTCCCCAACTCCTTCTTTCCGATGTCACCCCAATATATGGGCGTTCTACACATCCTATGGTATAGCATCTCATATGGTGGCATAACAATGCTGGCATGATAACTGTTGTTGTATGAGAATTCAGCTAATGGTAAGTGTTCGTCCCAACTTCCTCCAAAATCAATGACACATGCTCGGAGCATATGCTCAAGAATCTGTATGGTTCTCTCTGACTAACCATCCGTCTGAGGATGATAAGCCGTACTGATGTGCAACCTTGTCACCATCACGACATGAAATCTCTTCCAAAACTTAGATGCAAACCGAGTGTCACGGTCAGACACGATAGAAACTGGTACACCATGATGCGTCACAATCTCTTTGTTGAACAGATCCGCGAACCTCTCAGATGAATATGTCTCATGGATCAGTAGAAAGTGAGCACTCTTCGTCAAACGGTCAACTATCACCCATATAGCATCGTACCCTCTTGTCGTACGTGGTAACTTCGTAATGAAGTCCATGGTGATGTGCTCCCATTTCCACTTGGGTATATCCAAAGGTTGGATCTTCCCGTATGGCTTCTGATGCTCCACCTTCACTTGCAAGAAAGTAAGGCACTTACTCACATACTCCACTACATCACGCTTCATACTCGGCCACCAGAAATCTTTCTTCATATCATGATACATCTTTGTAGCACCAGGATGAATAGAGTATCGAGTCTTATGAGCTTCATCCATGATTTTCCCCCATAGGTCTCCATAACGAGGGATCCACATCCGCCCGAAGCGGGTTCTAACTCCGAGACTATAACTTTCATTCTTTCGGAGTTGATTCGGTCTTCCTTCAGCACCTCATCTTGAAATTCCTTGACCTATGCCATCACATCGGAGGTCATCACCAACTGGTAAGCTTTCACCCGGATTGGCTCGGGTCTCTCCTTTCGGCTAAGGGCATCCGCCACTACGTTGGCCTTGCCCGGATGGTAGTGGATCTCAGAATCATAATCTTTGATCAACTCTAACCACCTCCTTTGCCTCATATTGAGGTCCTTCTTCTTAAAGAAGTATTTCAAGCTCTTATGGTCAGTGAAGATAGTGTACTTCATCCCGTACAAGTAGTGTCTCCAAATCTTCAATGCAAAGACCACAACCGCTAGCTCCAAGTCATGAGTAGGGTAATTAACCTCATGGATTTTCAACTTTTGGGATGCATAGGCTTCCTCGTTGAATCAGCATGCAACCCAATCCTGAATAAGAAGCATCTGAATAGACCACCAAGTCTTCATTCCCTTCGGGTAATGTCAAGACAGGAGCTTGAGTCAATCTTGTCTTTAACTCCTCAAAAGCGTTCTCCTGTTCCAGACCCCATACAAACTTCACATCCTTGCGGGTCAGCTTGGTCAATGGTTGTAGAAGCCTTTCGAAGATTAACATTTAGTCTTTATTGTCTTTACTAATAGTTTTGTCATAGTTTAGGGACTTATTTGTAAATATATGTTCCTTTTTGTTTTCTTTGATAGTATAAATAGCATAGATTATGTATTGTGCAGGTAAGCAAAAAGCACAAAGCACGATCACCTAAGAATCAGTGAACGAATTGTAACTGTTTTCTTACACTTGTATTTCTATGGTTTCTATAAATGAAAAACTACGAATTTTTCTGATATGTTTGCATTGATTTGATTACTTGTGTTTGTTTTGATTCAATTGCATCACAATATCATCACAGATCGATCCATTTTGATCCTATCACATGGTATCAGAGCTGTTGGTTCGGTGATTTGAGTTTATCAAACTGTCGAACTTTTGAATCACTTGAATCTGTGATTGATAAACAATTCAATCAAACAATTGTTGATTCAGTTGTGTTTCATCATTAGAAACAGGAATTGAATCATAATTTGTAGTTCAATTTGTTCAAAATCTGTGAATTTGTTCAAATTAGTGTTCGAACCTGTTCTTCATTTTCGAACTGATTTTCAATCAAAAGATTGAATTGTTGTTGTTGTTTGGTGAAATTGAAGAAAAATGACTGTTAATTGATCCAATTATTACCTAATTGGATATTTTTAGGTCAATTCAACAAGTTTTGAAGAATTTCAGAAGATCTATGTTCGTATGAATCTGTTGAAGTTGGCGCATTAGGTTAAAACATTACTGAAAATTGCCTAAGTGTATAGGCGCTGACTACTGTTCGGGCGTTTGACCACTATTCAGGCGTCTTTGGTCTAGGCGTTTGACCACTGTTGAGGCGTATTACAACTGTTTGGTCACTCTGAAACTTTTCAGAAACAAAGTAATTCTAGGCGCATTACAACTGTGTAGGCGCATTTGAACTGTTTGGGCGTTTTTACACCCAGGCGTCTGACAACTGTTTGGACGTTTTACAACTGTTCAGCCGCATTTCAAGTTGGGCGTTTTGAGAATTATACTAAGGCAATCCCTTGGGCGTTTTTAAGTCAAAGTCAGAAGTTTCACAACTATTTGGGCGCTTCATCTCTGTTTAGGCGCATCAACTCAACACTTAGAAATTTTTCAAAATTTTAAAAAATCCAAAAATATTTTCAATTCATTATTTTAATTCAAAAACTTAAAAACAACAAAAACAAATCTTTTTCTTAAAAATAAAAATTCAAAATGGTCAAATCTGAAGATTCTGAGAACAGAGTTCCTAAGTTGAAGAACAGAGCTGATTTTAAGAACTGGTCTCTTAGATTGAAACATCATCTTAATTCTATTGACACTGACTTGCGGAAGTCAATAGAAAGTGGACCGCATATTCCTATCACTTCAGATGGTCCTGATAGAGGGTTTGTTTACACTAAAGACTCTCCAGAACCATATCCTAAATATGGGTTACAAGGTGATGATCTAAGGAAAGTAAAGAATGACATTAAAGCCTATTCTTTGATGTGTAAAGGATTACCACTTGAAGTCTTAACTAGACTTGATGGATATCAACTGGATATACCATATATAAAGCTTTGAAGATAATATGTGAAGGTGGTAAGGAGATTCAAGATCTCAAGAAGCAAAAACTGAAAAGGCAGTTAGAGCTGTTTAAGCATTTATCTGGTGAAATTATAAACCAAATAATGAATAGATTTGTGCAACTTACAACTGAGATGTCAACTGCTGGCATCAAAAATGATCTCAAAGATCTAAACTTTAGGCTTCTCAATGCTCTTCCATCCATATGGAAACAAATAGTGACATTGTTGAAGCATACTGAAAAATTCCCTATGGATCATGATCTATTGATTGCAAAGATTGAGTCAGTTGAGATTGATGAAAGCTCAAGAAACAATGATAGAGCAGCATCAATGTCTCAGTACAAATATGTTGCATCTCCAGCTAGCATAGTGGAGAATGCATTTATGGCAAAGAATGAGAATTCACCAAAAGAAAAGGGAACTGTTTGTTGGAGCAAGATTCTTTACAGATTCTTCATATACAAGTGCTCCTGCTTATGCAACTCAACCTCAACCTCAGTCTCTTGCTAAACCTCATAGCTCTAAATCTCAAACCGAGACTCCATCTTCTAACTCTGCTAAAACTAGCAAAGTTAAAGATGTTATTAACATCCTATTACAGGATGAGGAGTCTAAAACTGCTTTTACTGCTTTCATGGCTAGTTTTCAAGCTTATCAGGGTAGTCATCTAACACAACTAGATCTTGTTTTGCAGGACTTATTCGAAATGGACCCAGATGATGTGGAGGAAATGGATCTAAACTGGCAAATGGTAATGATTGCATATAGAACTCAAAAACACCCCTATGTCAACAGCAACTACAAGCCAAGTGCTAACAAGACTATAGGATTTGACAAGTCTAAATCAAGGTGTTTCAACTGCAATAGCTATGGCCACTTTTCACGGGAATGAAAAGTTCCCAGAAACAAATGAGGCAATGGTCAAGCTAGTTCAAGCAATCAAAGATATCCATAACCGTCTCAAAAAACATTCCAAAAGCCATATCAAAGTCTACCAATGCCTGAGCTTAAAGATGAATCTAAGTCTTCTGAAGAGCCTAAGAAATCTCTTGTCGTGAGCATCAAGGATGGATATGACTGGAGTGCGTATGCAGAGTAGTTTACAGCTGACTTAACATCCAATCTATCTCTTATTGCAGAAGTTCAAGGTGAAGATTGGTCAGAAGAAAGGGATCCTAAAGCTAAAGGTAACTATGAGAATGAAGAAGAAGAATATAACTGGAGTGATAAATCTGATCCTAAAGAGGATTCAGAAGAAGTTGCATTAATGGCACAGTCAGATCAACCAAAGGTTGAAAATTCATCTTCTAGCTCTAAGACTTCTTCACCTAAATATCCTGAAATACCAGATGAAGTAAGAGAAAAACTATGCACCAAATCTTGCTTTGAACATGTAGAATATTATCAAACTTACTCATTCAAAATTTGTGAAAAGCTCAAGCCAGAGGAATTAATGCAAAATAAACTTAAAAAAGATCACAAAATATCAGATGAAAAGATAATTTCTCTACAAACTTCATGGAACAAAACCTTGAAAGAACTAGAAATTGTTTCCAAACAACTTGAAGAAATGACTAAGAACTTGGAAGAGGAGAAAATAGCACATGCTGCTACACAAGTTGATCTTGCTAAAGTAAAAAAGTTCCAAAACAATTGTGAAACAACTGGTAAGTGAACGAAAAGACAAACAAAAAGCAGGCTTCGGTTTTACACACGAACTAATGCCTGAATCCATAACAAACACTTTACAAGAGAATACCAACACGCATGATCATTCTCCTGAAAATAAAGCTACACTTAAAGCTTTCCAAAAAAAAAGCAACAAGATTTCTGATAGTGAAGAAGAGAAAACCAATCTTGAAATCTTTGAAGAAAAAGATACTTAAAAGATCAAAAACGGTCATCTGGTAAAAGTAAAATCATATGAACCACGACCGAAAAGTAAGAAAATATTTGTTCCAAAAGAATCTGTGTTGGAAGAAGTGATCATTAAAACAACAAACAAAACTCCAAAAACTAAGATAAAGCAAAACAAGAAGAAGGAACATCAGAAGATTCAAACTCTTATGGTCTAAATAATCCAGAGTTTATTAAATGGCAAAAAGATCAGAAAGAGAAAGAAACTGAAAAAAGAATCATCAACTGAAGATAATCAATCTCAGATAAAATCAAGTTCTACAAAATCAAGGAACCAAAGAAGAAGAAGAAAATTGACTAAAGCTAAAACTGATCAAGTCAAGAAAATCAGACAAAAACAACAAATTAAGCAAGTCAATTTAAACCAATAAAATTTGTGTCTGCTGGTAATTTGAACATGAACTTAATTCAAGAAGTTAAACAAACTCCTAAGAACCAATCAAGCTCTGATCTGAAAACAAGTTCAGATTCGAAGTCTTCCGCTGTTGTTAAACGATTTATTTCTAAGGATTCTAAGAATGCAATTCATGTACAAAAGTCAAAATCAAATATACAAAAGAACAAATTGCCAAATCAAAAACAAAAGATTAACTTTTCAACGCCTAAATCTAAACAAGGATCAAACGTTGCGTCAACATCAAAAGTTAATAAACATTTGTTTAACACACCACAAAGGTACTGTGAAATCTGTGACATGTATAATCATAAGATTGTTGAATGCTTTTTCAACAAGTACTGTCATATATGTGATATGAGAAATCACTTAACAGCAGACTGTTACTTTAATAAGTACTGTACCTTCTGTGATGAAAGGACTCACAATACAGAATACTTTTACTTTAGAAAGAGCTCGCCAAAGAAAGGATTTGCTAATACACAATTGAGCAAAGGTTATGTTAATCCTCAATTTAAAAGAAATCAAACTATCAGTTTTCAAAGATCAACTAACCAACCTTCCTTAGGCTTGAGATCTTTCAAAAGAAATGACTCTGTGAGACCAAAACAATACATTCAAGATTAATTCATTCAAGGTCTGTGAGAATGAATGATAAAAATTTTGGAAATAAAATTTTTTCAAAATTGGTCATTCAAATGGTATGAATTTTCATAATAATGATCAAAAATTTGTGAATAATAGAATTGGTAAATTCATCAAAAACAAGCCTGATGTGAATAAACTCCATTTTAAACAATTTACCATCATCGAGAAGTTTGGCAAGCCCAAGACCATTTCAGCTTGGGTAAATAACTCAACTTAATTTCTTTGTCTTGCAGGTACGCCCTAGAAGACCAATCAACACATGGTATGTGGATAGCGGGTGTAGCCTTAAGTGGTGATGTAGGAGGAAAAATCACAGGCGAGGGAATAGTATCCAACGGGATAATAAGCTTTGATAAAGTCAACTATTGCTCACAATTGAACTTTAATTTGTTAAGCGTTTCCTAAATTTTTGATAAATCGTATTCTGTTCTTTTTGATGATTCTTTTCGCTACATTTTGAAGCCAGGTTCTCTGATTAGCAAAGACTAGGTAGTTGTTAAAGCTGTTAGGGATCGAGATGTATACAAGCTGGATATGTCTCAAGTTGATCTATCTATTGAAACAACCAGCCTTATTGCTCAAGCATCAAATGACGAAAGTCAGCTTTGGCATACACGTCTCGGGCATTCCAACTTCAAGAATATGAACAAGCTTGTAGCAAGAAATCATGTTATCAGCCTTCCATCAAAGAAGTTTGCCACTACTAATCTCTGCTCAGCATGTTTAAAGTGGAAGCAACATAGAGCGTCTTATAATCCCAACCAAATAAACTCAAATTCCAAACCTCTCCAGATGTTGCATATGGACCTTTTCGGACCAACAAATGTGAAGAGTATTGGAAGAAAATCTTATTGCTTAGTTATCATTGATGACTTCACAAGATTTTCATGGGTTTTCTTTCTGAATGCTAAATCTAAAATGCCTAAATTATTAAAAGAATTCATCACAAAAGTTGAAAACCAATTAGAACAAAAAGTAAAAATAATAAGAAGTGATAATGGAACGGAATTTAAAAATGCTAATATTGACATGTTTTGTGTAGAAAAAGGAATTGCTCATCAGTTCAGTGCTCTCAGAACTTCACAACAAAATCAAGTTGCTGAAAGGATTAAGGCTGCATGATCCATGTTAGCAGATGCGAAAATTCCTATCATTTTCTAGGATGAAGCCATATCTACTGTGTGTTTTGTATAGAATCGTACTTTAATTGTGAAAGACAAACTGAAAACTCCTTATGAGTTGATGTTTGGCAGGAAACCAAACATAGATTTTCTTAAATCTTTTGGTTGTCCAGTTTTGATTTTAAATTCAAGTGATCATCTAGGAAAATTTGATTTAAAATCTGATGAAGGATTTTTCATTGGATATTCATCTGTTTCAAAAGCCTATCTAGTTTATAATTCTAGGACAAATGTTATACTTGAAACATTCAACGGTAAATTCCTTGAAAATTCTTTTCCATCAGTTTCAAATGGTCCAGCTTGGTTATTTGATTTAGATTCATTGTCAAACTCTTTTCAATCTAACTTGTTTAATCAATCTAACTTGTTTGATTCTACAGGTGAGAAGAAACTTTAAGGAGATCTCGTCTCTTTCAGTGATGCTTCAGATTCTGATGATATGGATGACTCAAGCCCAGATTATCCATTTTTTTCTTTTGTCAAAGACTCAATAATTCGGTTTAATAATAATGATCAATCTCATCAAGAGGAAGATCATTCAGTTTCAGAAGATCAAGATGTTTCACAACCTATTCCTAATGATGGTATAGAAATTATACAACCTGAGTCTGGAACGTCATCTATTTCTGGTGATGCAGTTGATACCGGCAATCTTGATTACTTCATCAACTCACAGACTCAAGTTCCCAATTTCAATCCACATTCTTCAAACCTATTGCATTAGCTTTCTAACTTGAACCAAACCAATCTGGATGTTCATGTTCAAGGAAATGAGATTCCAACATCTCGTATTCACAAAAACCATCCAACGTCTCAGATTATTGGACCATTGAATGAGAGATCAATGAGAAGTAAATCAGAACAAGCAAATCTTTGCTTATACTCGTGTTTTCTTTCTCAAATAGTTCCTAAAAACGTTACTGAAGTGTTAAAGAACAATAGTTGGATTGAGACTATCCAAGAAGAATTATTGCAATTCCGCAAACAAGAAATGTGGAATCTTATGGATTTACCTAAAGGAGAAAATGCCATAGGCACAAGATGGTTGTTCAGAAACAAAACAGATGATCGAGGAATTGTTATTAGAAATAAAGCAAGACTCGTTGCACAAGGATACACCCAAGAGGAAGGAATAGATTATGATGAAGTATTTGCTCCAGTTGCAAGACTTGAATCAATTCGTGTCTTCCTGGCTTATGCATCATTCATGAAATTCAAGGTGTTCCAAATGGATGATAAATGAGCTTTCTTATATGGACCGATCACTGATGATATGTATGTAAAGCAACCTCCGAGTTTTGAAGATTTTGAATTTCCACATCATGTGTACAAGCTTAGCAAAGCTTTGTATGGTTTACATCAAGCCCCTAGAATCTGGTATGAAACATTATGAAAACACTTAATCCAACATGGATACACTCAAGGGAAAATCGATCCAACTTCGTTCATAAAAAAGGATGCTGATGATCTCCTATGTGTACAAGTGTATGTCGACGATATCATATTTGGTTCTACAAGTCCAAAATTGTGCAATGAATTCGAAGAAATCATGAAGTCTCGATTTCAAATGAGTTCTATGGGAGAAATAAATTTCTTTCTTGTACTTCAAGTCAAGCAATTTGCAGATGGAATCTTCATTAATCAAGAGAAGTTCATTGACAAACTCTTGAAGAAATTTAAACTGCAAGATTGTCAATCGATTAGAACTCCAGCTGACGTAAACACCAAGATTGAGCCTGATCCGAAAGGAAAATCTATAGACCAAACTTTATACAGATCTATGATTGGTTCATTGATGTATCTTACTGCATCTAGACCTGACATAATGTATGTTGTTTGTGTCTGTGCTAGGTATCAATCAAACCCGAAGGAATCCCACTTAATTGCTGTGAAATGAATATTCAGGTATCTCAAAGGTAAACCGGCTTTAGGGCTATGGGATCCTTATGAAGGTAACTTTGAGCTACATGGATACACGGATAGTGTCATAGCAATGTAAGAAACAAACAAATGTCTCTGTTTCAACCGCAGAAGCTGAGTACATAGCTGCTTCAGCAGGATGTTCTCAAATCCTTTGGTTACAAAACCAACTGCTGGATTACGGGTTCAATTTCCTTTAAACTCCAATTTACATTGATAACACTGCTGCTATGTTCATTACAGCTAATCCTGTCCAACATTCAAAAACAAAATATATTGAGATTCGATATCATTTTCTCAGAGATAACTATGAAAAAGGTTTAATCATTCTGATTCAAATTGCAACTGAAAAACAGTTGGCTGACCTTTTTACTAAAGCCTTCTTACCAGGACGGTTTGAGTATTTGGTAGAGTTAATGGGTCTAAATATGATCAGAACCCTCCCTTACCTGAATAGGACACAACAAGAGAAACTGTCAAAGTTAATTGCCTGATTGTATTATGTGTGTGCATGTTTCTTAGAAAAAGCAAAACCAAATACAAAAATAGAAAATTGAAAAATCAAAAGATAAAAATATAAAACAAAAACTACAAAAATTTGTTAATTCATTTTTAGGATGAATATGTCTTTGCAATATATGAGAAATGATAGATACATTAGTATGATCAGTTGCATACTTCACTCGATAACAAAGTCTGACATGATCAGATATGATGTGCAAGTAAGTTCATGCAATTAGACTGAAAAAGTAAATTCTTGTGATTAAACTAAATCGCTCATGCATTCACGTCTGTCTATCTTAGCACTAATGAGTAGTGTTGATTTCTCAAATTGATTGCTTGTTAAGACATAATCTCACACCTGGTGGTGATATGAATAGCCATTGAGCTCTAATTATTTAAAGCATCTAACACTTCTCTATTATGAGTCATCATAGACCTGAAATGATGAGATATCCTTTGTTGTAAGTGATTACAGACCTGGATATTCTCACTGATGCAACAAGATTCCAATGTACACAAACACCAAATGAGATCTGGTTATAGTATATGTCAGGTTAACAAGTTGAGAACAGTGACTTCTTGTATATCTTTATGAGAATTAACCTCTCTAAGTCTAAGTGTGACTGCATAATGTCATATCTAATTGTACCTTAATCAATCCAAGAATTGAAAAAGTAAGTGTGCTGAATATCTTTCTAAATGCACTCATTTTCTATCCTTAGATCTCGAGTCTCCTTTGCTGCAGAAATGCTGACCTGGAACATACTTGATCAGGATTTATTCACTATCTATGACTATCCATCAACTTATTTTATTTCAATGTGCTGATCTTAACTGATATGATCTCACTGCAGACATATGATTCAATTGCACATAATAGATTTTTATTCTGCTTTAATTTTGATTTTTGCATGTTTTTCTGTGTGCAGGCATGTTAACAATGATTAGTGTGCTCTTCATATGACTTTCAAGAAACTTCTAAGTTTTATTAAACTTAAAAGTTTAGGGGGAATAAAAAGTAAAAGTGTCAAAGAGAAAATTTTCAAATTTCAAGATATGAAAAATCAAAAATGAAATATTGTGGATGGATAGGATGAAGCTAAAAAGTTCAAGCATGTGTGTGTTTGATATAATGTAAAAATGAACCTGAAGAAAATGTTTTAAAGTGGAAAAGCTTCTGGTAACATTTTAATATGAGACTCTTTTTGTTAAAATTAGAGACTAAAATGACTGGAATTATTTTTTAAAATTTAAAACAAAAATAAAATGATAAAGAAAACAAAAATAAAAGTTTGAAATATCAAAAGTTCAAAATTGAGGGTCAATTATGTAAATTTTGGGTGAACGTCAAAATTTGACAAATTGTTTAAAAAAATTAGTATATGAACAGTACTAATGCGTTTAAACAGTATTCAGGTGGAAGATTTGATAATTACAAGTGTTACTCATGGAAGCAATATCATGCGCCTAAACAGTGTTAAAAAGTCCAAAATTAGGAGCATGATGATTTTTCAGAATTTGTACAAGTGTTGGGCGTTTCAGACATCCTCATGCGCCTAAACAGTTGTCATAATCTGAAATTTATGGTTAAGTGTTAGGCGTTTCATCCATAGTCATGTGCCTGCGCAGTACCAGACTTTCAACCATTGGAAGCTATTATGTTTTATATTCCAGCACTGCATGTCAAAAAGAAGTGCAGGATGGAATTCATTTCCAGCTGACATAGCATCTCCTATTGTAGCTTTTTCAACTAACAGAAGGTTTAACATGTCAAAATGGATTCTTAATGGTTTCATTTTTAATCTGGAGAAAGGAATCAGGAATAAGTACTTGATGTATCCTAGATTCTTACAAATGATAATCAATGAAGAGCATCCAGATATTCTTGTTCATGGTATTAGTGGAGAAACAATGATACTGGAACATATGTCAGAGATATCTTACAAAAGACTTGCTATGATCACAGGTGCACAAAATGTACCTATTTTTTAATACATGTGAAATGTGCAAATGATAAGGTGGATATTACTATAGATCACTTTCATTTGATTGAGGAAGAACCATTTGATCTAAATGATCTTATTGAAGAAATACCTCAAGAACAATCTGATGATGATGAAGATGAAAGTGATGATGATGAGAATGATGATGATGAAAGTTCAAGTTCTTCTTCTGATGATTATGATAACAATGAAGGTGATAATGATGATAATGATTTGGAAGTAGTTCATGAAGAAGTATATGAAACTGATCAAGAAACTGAAGAAGTTATTGAAGAAAGTCATGAAGATGTTAATGAAGTAGATCAAGCTGAAGATGTTGTTGAAGAAAGTCAAAATGTTGAGGAGATTATGGGAATGATTGAAGAAATTGTTGAAACTGAAGAACAAGTTGAATTCAATGAGAATGTTCAAGATTTTGTAGTATTTGAAGCTGAGATACACAATGATTTTGTAAGCTTGCCTCAACAAGATACTCATGTGTCTGAAGAAACAAAATTTCAACAGATTATTGAAGAGTTTATAGAAGTAAACTCTAAGCAATTGAAGCTTATAGAGGAATTAAAAGAAGAAAATGAGAAGTTGAAAGAAGATCTACAAAAGAAAGATGAAGTAATTGCTGATTTTGAGAAAAATAAAGAAGATAATGTAAAAACTTTTGAAGTTATGATGAAAGATTATGATCTGATGGAAAAAAAATTCAATAAGTTGAAAGAAGAAAATGAAGCTTTAAAAGAAGAAATAGAAAGAATAAAAGAAAGGCAAAAGTCTTTGTCTCTAGAACATATGATTATTTCTGAAATCACTCCAACAGATGTTGAAAAGATAGCTGAAATAGATAAAGGTAAAAGGAAAATTGATGATATAGATGTTTTAGTTTTACCTGAATCATCAACAAAAGTGCAAAAGATTATTGATGAACCTGCAAGTGAAGAAGAAGAAGAGTCAGATATTCAAGAGACCATAGGAGCTCTTGATGATCTAGAAGCTGAGTTTGGTGATGACTGGTATGATGAGGTTTTAGAAGATGAAGATTTAGTTGAAGCTAATGTTGATGAAAATTTTTCACCAATTTAGACAATACAAGAAGATGTACCTGTAGACATTGAAGACAAGTATAAATATTTGATCAAGATGAAGTATAATCGAGTATTTCTTGATGGATTAACAGTATCTCAAATTAATGAAGAGTTTGAGAAATGTATTACTGCTGAATCTGTTACTCCTATTGATCCTGACGAGATAATTGTAGAGCATGGAGAGTGGAATCCTTTTCAAGGGAGCATAAATATTAAGGAACTTTCAACACCTGAGTTACATCATCCTAATCCTGATGACATGAATGTAACTGCTTTAAGAATGTGGCTACAATCAAGAAAATATCCAAGGAAGAAGCTTATAGATTACAAGCAGACTCTTTAAGAAATTTGGTGAGAAGTTTTCAAGCAACGAAGAAGCAAACAAATAAAATGATTGTGCTTGACATGGAAAATCCACAATATTTAGAGATAACAAAGAGAACGAGGGTTTTAAAACCTCAAGAGATTAAATTCATGTCGATGAAGAGTAGTGTGTATGAAAGTAGGAAAGAACTAATGAAAATGTTTCCTGAAACTGAGAGACAAGCATATCAAGTTTTAATTGAACAAAAGCAATTATGGAATAAAGCTTGAACGACAGGTGATTTGGTTCATAATCTGTTACAAAAAGGACAATCAATTTCAGAGTTGCTTAATGCAATGATTGTTCCTGACACGACCAAGGAAGTAAAGATTGTGGCATGGATATACGATGAGGTATTTGATGCATTTTTGATAAAAAGAGTTAATGCAATTTGTGATGTATATCATTTTTTCTTGAGCATTATAAAGCTACCTGTTCAAGATTTGAAGGAGTTGAATAAACTGCCTTTAATCAATCCGACTAGAGCAAGTCGAGGAGAAATTTTTGTATAGTTATTGAATAGAGGTATAAGCAGAATGAGTTCATTTTTGCAAACAAGATGTGACCAAAAAGATAAAGAATATTTTCAGTCATTGAAAAAGAAAAGAAAAGATGGTGATAAAGATGTTAGAGAAGAAAAATTTTTGGATGCTTTTAGCGATCAATACTTTGAGAAGGTAACTAATCCTGGCTTGAAAGTTATTGATGGAAATCAAAAGTCGAAACCAATTTTGAGATGGTTCTACAATGCTGATACGTTTGAGTTAAAGTTAGTTCGAGATCTAGACGATTGGGATCGTGACATGATTTCATTGTTTGGTGTATTCGAATTGAAACTCTTACATCCTAGCTACATCTCATTTTTGTCTATCCAGAAGTTTGAAAGAGTTGTACCAGAAGTTGCAGAAAATGACAAAAAGTATTTGTTGTCAATTATCAAAGTTATGAATGCTGCTATGGAGAGAATATCTAAGAAAAGCCTTAGCTTATGCAAATATAGTTAAGAAGGATATCAAGGAAATAGAATTCATGAGGATCTCGAGTAAAGGAGTGTTGGAAATTCATTCCAAAGAGTATCCAAAGAGTGTTGAATTTTATGCTAATATTGATATCGCAGGTTTATCTAATGAAACATTGGAGGTGATGAATCAAATGGAAATCAAGACAAATGAATTGAAACCAGAGCAAGGAATTTTAGCGAGCAAGTTCAAGTCTGCCATTGCTAAAGCCTTGAGAGAGTAAGAAATGTACAAAGAGAAGCCGATTTTCAAGATTAAAGAAGAACCAGAAGACTTCTTTGATGCATGAAGACAAAAGAGAGAAAACAAAAGACTAAAGATTGAAGATTGAATATTAAAGAAGACTGAAGACTGAAGATTTGAAGACAGAAGATTGAAGATTGAAGAAGACTGAAGACAGAAGAATTTTGAAGATAGAAGACAGAAGATTGATGATTTTGAAGACTGAAGAGAATGTCAATCTTAGGGGGAGTATTGTAGAAGCCTCTCAAAGATTAACATTTAGTCTTTATTGTCTTTATTAATAGTTTTGTCGTAGTTTAGGGACTTATTTGTAAATATATGTTCCTTTTTTATTTTCTTTGATAGTATAAATAGCATAGATTATGTATTGTGTAGGTAAGCAAAAAGCACAAAGCACGAGCACCTTAGAATCAGTGAATGAATTGAAACTGTTTTCGTACACTTGTATTTCTATGTTTTCTATCAATGAAAAACTATGAATTTTTCTAATATGTTTGCATTGATTTGATTACTTGTGTTTGTTTTGATTCAATTGCATCACAATATCATCTCAGATCGATCCATTTTGATACTATCAATGGTGAGGCTATCTTAGAAAAGTCTTGAATGAATCTCCTGTAATAGCCCGCTAAACCCAAGAAACTACGGATCTTGGATGGCGTCTTTGAAGTCTTCCATTGCATCACCGCCTCCACCTTTGCTGGGCCTACCATGATCCCTTCGGAATTTACCACATGACCCAAAAACTGAACCTCGCGCAACCAGAAAGCACACTTGGAGAACTTAGCATACAGATTCTCTCTTCTGAGTGTCTTCAATGCCTCACGAATGTGACCGGCATCCTCTTCTTTGCTCTCCGAATAAATCAGGATATCATCGATAAACACAATCACTAATTTATGCAACATCGGCCGACACACCCGGTTCATCAAATCCATAAAGGCAGCTGGCGCGTTAGTTAGACCAAAAGACATAACGAGAAACTCGTAGTGTCCATAACACTGATGGTAACCAGATCGGAGATCTATTCTTGAGAACCAACTGGCACCTTGGAGTTGATTAAATAAGTCACCAATCCTCGGTAACGAATGTCGGTTCTTCATGGTCAACTTGTTTAACTCACGGTAGTCGATGCACATCCTCATACTACCGTCCTTCTTCTTTAAAACAAGACCGGAGCACCCTAGAGAGAGATACTCAGTCGAATGAACCCTTTGTCGAACAACTCTTGCAACTAAACCATCAGTTCCTTCATCTCAGATGGAGCCAATCAATACGGTGCCTTAGTAACAGGTTGAGCACCAGGTATCAAGTCGATCTAGAACTTGATCTTACGGTCCGGTGGCATATCTGGTAAATCTTCTGGGAACACGTCTGGAAAGTCACACACAACTGGTACGTCAGACAATTGTGGTACTGACGCATCCACATCCTTCACGTAAGCCAGGTAGGCACTACATCCACATTTCATGCTTTTCTCTGCCACCACCATCGAAATCACTTTCGGAACCATAGTAACTCGATCACCGTAGATCGTCACCATACTCCCATCAGGCGCAGTCAATCGGATCACTTTCTTGTGACACACAATATTTGCCTCATAGGCTGCAAACCAATCGATCCCTAGAACCACATCGAATCTGCCTAGGGGCATCATGAATAATTTAGTAGAGAACCTATGGCCTTCCAATTCTATGTCATAATTCTCTATCAGATCAGAAATCCTTGTAGACTTACCAATGGCAGTTTCTACATCGAAGGGCTCATTAATCTTTCTACTCCTAACATGCAACTTAGCACAGAAGGCAGCAGAAATAAAACTCGTACTAGCACCATAATCAAATAATACAGAGGCATAAGTTTGGTTTACTAGGAACGCACAAATGACATCGGGGTCCACCCTAGCCTCCTCCCGGGTCATCGTGAATGCTCTGGCTTTTGCTTTTGGTCCCTCCTTCTCGACCCCTTTATTCACCCCGGAGCTCTCGGCCCTTGGCCTCTTGTAATCCCTGCTCATATGGCCCTCTTCACCATAGTTATAACATCTTACAACCCCATACTCTCTTGCCATTTGACCGGGCTTCCCACACTTGAAGCAGAGATTCAGTCCCCACTTACACTCCCCTGAATGTTCCTTCCCGCACTTACCACACCTCTTCATTCTCGTACCTGATGTTACTACCCTTCGATCGTCCATCCTTTCCTTCTTGTTGCTCGGGGTAAAACCACCATGACCAAACCACTTCCCATTCTAGTTCCAGTCACCGCCACCCTTCTTACTCACCTCTACCACTGCCACCTCTCTTTTATCATACAGCGTCCCTGCCAGATCAACCACCGACCTAAAAGTACTCGGCCGGGCGGCGATCATGTGCCTGCGGATATCTGCCGGCAAACCCTGGATATACCTCTTGATCTTCCTTGAAACCGGCGTCACCTGATCCGGCACCAGTCTTGCCATCTTATTGAACTTAGTCGTGTATTGCTGGTGTGTCATGGTTCCCGCCTCCAACTGTAGGAACTCTCTCTCAATCTTATCAAGCTCCCTTTGAGGACAAAACTCCTCGATCACCATCTTCTTCAGTTCACTCCACCTCATCCTACTAACAGCCCTGCTGCCCTCAGCCTGGACAATATCATCCCACTAGCATAAGGCCGAGTCCACGAATGAGTGGGTAGCAAAACTTCACCTTCTGATCCTCTCGGCACTCACTGATATCGAGCACCACCTCCAGCTCCCTCACCCATCGGTGAGCAGCAGCAGCATTACCATTCCCATCAAAAGTTGGGGGCTTGCATCTCTGGAATGCCCCATAACTACACCCCTTGGCAGTTTCCTGCACCGCTTCCTATTCCTCTTAATCACTGGAGACAACCATCTCAATTTTTGGTTGCTCCCCTTCACCTGAACCTCTCCCAATGGTCCTCCTCCTCTCCTCCTTCTCTTTCTTTTCATCCTCCCTCATAATACGAATAACTTCTGTCACCACAGAAGGCAGGATCGTCTGCATGACCTGATGAACTTCCTCTACAACTGCCTCTTTCATAGAGGCTCTCAGATTAGCACTCTCATCACCGCCTTCCTCGTGATGAAGCTCGGGCTCTACAGGAGCCGTCTCAGCAGCCTTAGCCTTGTTCCCGGTGACACGTGGCCTAGCACCATGACCACCTTGCACACCTCCTCGAGAAGCCTTCGAAGATCTACCACTCGCCATCCTCTAAACACTATAAGATTCAAACACCAACACGGTCATTTAAGGTAATAGCTTGGATTATGTCAAGTATAGTAAGTCCCTAATTACAGTGGTCAGTTGTGATTAGCCACTTACTTTACTCTTCATCCCCCAAGCATTACCTATCCTGACTACATCAGTATCCAAATCTACTAAGAGCACATAAATCAGATTGCACATGCACATAATACTAGTTAATATTAAGAAAGTAAATTACCTGATGGCACGTAGCTACTTGGACTGGCATCCCTCCAGTCAGTCCCATTCTCAGTTTAAGTTTAGGTTCTGAAAATATTTACCCATTTCTCTTAAACTTTGGCTCTGATACCAACTTGTAAGGCCTTGTTCCCAGGAACCCCACAGTTAATCAATCACAACCTCATTTATATCAAAACATATTAGGATTTATTAGGTAAATAAAATATTGCAGCAGAGTAATTCATCAAAAACCATTTCATGCTTTAATAAATACATTTGCCAAGTAATACGTTGTAGTTTAAAAGATTACAAAATACAACTTAGTTGTATTACAAACAACATTATTATGGTGCATGAAATGGATGCCAGTCTTTGCCCGCCAAGTAGCTTCATCCTTGTGCCATCCTCAGCGACAAGCTACCTGCCAACTGAAAATGCATAAAATGTCAGCGTTGCTGAGTGAGTTCTAGTTTTATATAATAAAATACTTTACCTTAGTAAAAACCTTTCCTTTACTTCCGTTCATGATCACACAATATATATACAACTTGTTAATATCATTATTATCTTTTATCATCGTTCATAATCGTTCATTTCTTACTTTTTCATTATCTTTCACTTCTATCTAGATCATGTCATAAGCTATACCCCATCATTAGGCATGAAGCCACCTCAGTCTTAGGGTTAAGCGACAAGGATCCCATTTCGCATGTATGGATCAGTCACCAAGACTGACCCCCCTGTGTGTAGACCCTCATGGGTTAGCCAAGATCGCACACTACATTGCACATGAGCTAACAACTCTTCATCGAGTTGTGAACCTATTTAATTTTGCTTGCAAGACTTTCATTCATTCGTTATGTTTCACTTTTCATTATCTTTAATCTTTCGCTTCTTTTATGATAATATTAACACACCACGTAAAGTCACGTAATAATACGTAATAAAGAACATCAATAACAGGCCACAAACATGCATAAAAAGAACAAACATAACCCACCAAAACATTCCAGAGCTTAATCATATTTCCATTTTTCCCAAAATTTCAAAAAAATTCTAATCAACTTAGGTGCATGAGCACTATGTAGGCATATGGGCACTATGCAGGCGCACGGACAGTTGGGCACATGGGAATACTTGGGCGCATGGGAAAAAAACTTAGGCGCATGGAAAAAACTTCGGCGCATGGGAACTATGCAGGCGCACGAGTACTATGTAGGCGCATGGGTACTTGGGCGCATGGGAAACTTAGGCGCATGGGCAAACACTTAGGCGTATGGGCAAAAAAACTTAGGCGCATGGGAACTATGCAGGCGCATGAGTACTATGCAGGCACATGGATACTTGGGCGCATGGGAAACTTAGGCGCATGGGTAGTTTGGGCGCATGGGCAGTATGCCAGTTCTAACTTACACTAATTTCAGTTCCCGATCATCATCCTATCATATCCTTAGCCCAAATCTAGCATACTAAGCATATAAAACAAGCATACAACCTCATAATTCGATCAAACATTCACAAACACACATACCCACATAAAACAGAGGGTAATACATACGGTTCAACATACTGCATAGTTATAAAATGGTAATTTATATGCAATTCTGCCCCAAAACAAGTTTAAAACAGAAAAACCGGGGATCTAGAACTCACCTACAGCAGCCTTCGAGTAAAAATCCTCCAAGACTAGGTCTACAAGCTGAAAACCCAGCTGAAACCGAATAAAACACACAAAAACTCACCTACAAGCATATTCTTCTTCTTCTTCTCTCTAAAACCAATGGAAACTCTGTTCTTTTCTCTTTCTGCAGTCGAAGGTAGTTGGTGAGAGCAGAGGTGTGGGTGGCGATGCCCACTTTTTAAACATAATTATAATAAAGTTTGCCTCTTGTAAAACTTTAGCCCCTTAACTTGGGTTATTTCACCTTTCTTTCTTTATACTTCTCTTTTCTTTTCTTTTCTTTCTCTTTTTATAAAAATTTCCTGGTTTTACACATCAGAAACAAAGCAAGGCTGATAGCACAAGGCTATACTCAAGAAGAAGGGATAGACTATGATGAAGTCTTTGCCCCAGTTGCAAGGATTGAAGACATTAGAGTCTTTCTAGCCTATGCTTCACATAAGAAGTTCACAGTTTACCAAATGGATGTAAACTGTGCCTTCTTATATGGTAAAATTGATGAAGAAGTCTTTGTTACCCAACCACCAGGCTTTGAAGATCCTGATTACCCACACAGGGTATACAAGCTTGACAAAGCTTTGTATGGTCTTCATCAGGCACCAAGAAAGTGGTATGAAACATTTTCATCTTTCTTGCTCAAGCATGGTTACAAAAGGGGACCAATTGATCAGATTCTCTTCCTCAAACATGAACATCAAGACCTCTTGGTTGTCCAAATCTATGTGGATGATATCATATTTGGATCAACAAATAAGAGATTGTGTGATGACTTTGAATCTTTGATGAAATATAAGTTCCAAATGAGTTCCATGGGAGAATTAACATTCTTCCTTAGTTTGCAAGTTCATCAGAAATCAGATGGCATTTTATCAATCGGGAAAAGTATGTGAATCAAATCTTGAAGAAGTACAACCTTACTGAGTCTTCTTCATGCAAAACACCAGTATCAACAATAGATAAGATTGTACCTAATCCTGAAGGGAATTCAGTTGATCAAAGATTATACAGATCTATGATAGGATCATTAATGTACTTAACTGCTAGTAGACCTGACATAATATTTGTTGCGTGTGTTTGTGCTAGGTACCAATCAGACCCAAGGATTCACATATGAATATAGTGAAGAGGATTTTCAAATACCTCAAAAGGAAGCTAGCTCTTGGGCTTTGGTATCCCAAAGAAGTGATTTCAACCTCTACTCATATTCTGATAGTGACTTTGGAGGCTGCAACAACAACAGAAAATCAACAACTGGTGGTTGTCAATTTATAAGACCAAGACTAGTTTCTTGGCAGTGCAAAAAGCAAACAAATGTTTTAGTATCCACAGCTGAGGCTGAGTACATAGCTGCTTTAGCTGGTTGCTCTCAAGTTCTATGGTTGCAAAACCAACAACTTGATTATGGTTACAATTTTCTTCAAACACCAATTTTCATAGATAACTCAGCTGTTATGTTCATAACTGGTAATCCAGTGCAACATAGTAAAACAAAACACATAGAAATTAGATACCATTTTCTGAGAGAGTACTCAAAAATAGGTTTAATCAAGTTCATCAAAGTGGATACAACAAATCAGCTTGCTGATTTATTTACTAAAGCCTTTGATTCAGTTAGATTTAATTTCTTGATTGAGTCTTTAGGCATGATTAACTTAGATTTGTCTTCATCACAAAGAAAAGCATGTTATGTCTGTCAAATTCATTATATAAAAAAAACAAACCAAAAACATATATAAAACATATAAAAAATCCAAAAACATTGTCTTGTTAATATGCTTTATTGTAAAAGTAGATCATATTTTAGGAAATGATAGTACACTACACCTTTGCTTACTTTCCTAAATTTTATCACACAATAAAGACTGATCAGATGTGATTTGATATATGAGTAGGTTAAGCTTGAGTGGAAAATAAACAAGTTCATGCATAACATAATGCAAAGGTAACTAATTGTGGACAATTCCATTTTGAGGAACAAGCAAGTAAGTCTTATCCTGCTGTGATAAACTTACTCACCTAAGCACACTATGTTGTGTACAAGCTCTATCTTTGCGCATCATGAACCCTTTGTTTTGTGTAAACAAAGACCTGGGTTCATAGACACCTCTGTTTTACTTAAGTAAAGACCTGGTGTCCTAATGCTGATCATCTAGAAGTTCCAAAAAGTAACAACTCAAAAAGAATCCAAAGTGATCAATTGTATATTAATTCAGAGCATCAAAAATCATATCAATATTAATAAGATTTCAAAGAAATCTTAAGATAGAGCTTATAACTTAAAGAACATAGTTTTAAGTGTGAAAAAGTGATAAATTGATTCATAAACAGACGACAAACTCTAATGTGAATTGAATGTGGAGTCCATATTTGTCTATCTTTAATCAGTACCAAAACATGATAAACAGCATGACAAGTTGAAACTATACTCTTGCTTGAATTTATATGGATCATAATACTTGCAATCAGCACTAGATCTATGTGTACTATCATCAAACAAAACTGTTTTAGGAAGTTGCTTAGTGTCATAGTATGATCCCATTGTATGATGTAAATGCTTGTAAATATATTTAAGTTTCTGCCTATAAACAAAAATACAAAAAGATTTTGTTTTTGTTCTTTTATTTGCAAATAAGATTGACAGATAATTTGCTTATCATGCTATTCTCTTTATAAATTTCTGATAAATGAATAATTTCATTGATTAACACAAATTTAGGAGGAGTAGTCATCAGCATGAAAACTGAGTTTAACATTTTTACATGAAGAAATATGGAACTTGAGCACTAACTTGACTGTAGGATATCTGAAGTTTTTAACTAAATCAATTTTCCACATTTGCCATGAAGCAGTGTTAACAAGGTCCAACAGAAAACAACAAATGATCTAACAACATGATGTTAAGATCATACAGCAAAAACATAAAAATTTTTGCCTTCCATAGATGTTCTGTGGAAGAATTAATTTGATAAGGATAAAACAACAAAATCATAAGTTTTGCCTTCCGGAGATGTTCTGCGAAAGACTTAACCTGTTGCGGATAAAAAGAAAAGTTTTGCTTTCTGTAGATGTTCAGCGGAAGACTTAACTTGTGGATAAGCACGGAAGGGTAATGAGGGTTAAAGGTCCCACATCATTAAATAAAAAGCATTAAATTTTCCGAGAGAGTATAAATGATAAACTTGTCAATTGTCATTTTCATTCACTTTTTCAGACAATTTTCTAACCTAGAAAAACGCTCTCAACCCAAAAACCCCTTTCTCCACCAACGTTCAAAATTTCCAAATCCACACTAAAATCACCCCTATTTTCATAATAACATTATCAAAATGGCCAATAGATTCGCAAAAGATCATAATGTTTATGCCTTTCTTAATCCAGATGATTCAGTATCCGAGGGATGCAGGGATATAATCAACTACTTGAGAAGATCAAGAATATTCTGTGCATTATCTGCAGATCCAATCCTCTATCAGTCACATATGATAGATTTCTAGAACACAGCAAGGATTGAGGAGGAGAATGATGAAAAGGTGATCTACGCAACAATACGGAATGAAGAGTTAAGGGTGGACGAACAAACTATCAGGAGGGTATTACAGTTTGGTGAACAAGAAGAGGGACACCCAGATGTGTTCGATCATGAATATATTCAAAGAATATTTCATTTTGATGGGATATGATGGAGACTATATGTCACACCCTTAAAATCCACGTGCGGGGTTTTACCGCGAGGCGTGTGAACAAACCAGGATCTCAGTCATTAGTTACTTAGAACGACTCTATATGAACATACAACCAAAATCAGAGTTTAACTTTAAAACGATGCGCAAGCGTTTAACAAATATGAAAACCAAAATAATGTATCACAATGTAAACATGCGCAAACACGCGCCCAACGTTGTGCAAAACAAATACATAAACGCTTAACAACCAAAAACTAACGAAGGGTTCCAACAATGCTGACATCTACAATGCTGACCCGTGAATGTGCACCTATGCAATAGTAACTTCAACCTGAGAATAGCATACTAAAAGAGTCAACACAATGGTTGGTGAGTTCAAGAGTTTCAGTAAAACATAACTATATCAGTATAAAATATAAGAGTAAAATATAAGAGTGCATGAATTAGATAGCTAGTCTAAATTCACAAGTAATAATCATAGTGATTTTGCGATCGAAGCTGACTGTGTTTCATTTGTTGCCTCCCGTCACGACTTACCAGGTCGTGACAATGTTTATGTTAGGACAAAATTGCACCCGTTTGACCTCGAGTCGCACAGGTGGGGCACGTAAGACCCAGTAGTACTACCAAAGATTTCCCGCTAGTTACCATTATTAAAGATCCAAAAGTGTGAGGACTTTCATGGTATTCAACACTATATCATACTTTACACATCTTATAATAATAAAACATTTGTCAGTCAGTATGCTATCTCCCCCAAAAGAGAGTGTATAAAAGAGTGGGGCATGAACTCACCTGGTATGCACACGAATGATATAAAAGCTAACTTGTAAGGGAGAGGAAAGACAACCTTCAGAGGTTACCTAGAACACGCAAGTACATGAGTATGTGTACACAGAACCATAACAACCCTAAGTGCTCAATAACACATTGACCAAAGGTTTTAGAAAAATAAGACACATTTGACCCAGTTGACCCGTTTGACCCGTTGGTGACATATTAATTGAAATTCCATTTAATCAAGCATAATAGTTCACCATACATAGTTATCATACAAGTTGTTCACATATGTCATTTCATCAACCACTTGTTCTACCTAGATCATCATATTACTAAATTATCAGACAAGTCATACGAATCTCAAGTAATCATCATGCTCCACAAAATTGCAATTACATCACAACTAATGCATTATACACAGAGTCTAATCAGATTCACACGCGTGTATGATGATCATTATCACATTATTCAACAAGATTCATGCCAATCAACCTACCCAACGATGATCTATTACAATTCCAAAACATGATCCTATAATCACCCAACCTAGTCCATCAACATGTATACCCACAAATAATCCCAATTCCCAAATGACCAAGCAAGCATCCATAAAACTCAATTAATCAACTCCACCACATTAGACACCATCAATGAAGTTGCTAACATGATCCTAACATTCCAAACATGCATTCATCATATCCAAGATTCTACACAATTAAATTTTACCTTTTGGGAAAGTACATCCCAAAATCTATCTAACAACCAATACATCTATGAATTCATTAATACTATACCTAAGCAAGTCCATGCTATCATCTAGCCATGTTCAACACCATCAACTCACCATAATTCACAATTCCCATATCCAAAAAGTTTCTACTATTAGTAAGGTATGAACTACAAGATCAATTCTTGGATTTCTAGCATAATTATTATCATCCCAACATTCATATAATATCATTAACATACTAGCATCATCAATTCATCATCCATTCATCAGTTCCATGCAATAAAGTTTCTATTCATAGTAATGTAGGAACAACGCATCAAAATCATGAACTTCTTGCATAATCCACGTAAACCATCAACAATGCTATCTAACTAACATCATACATTCATCAAACTAATCAAAAATCAACATCCAATCATAAAGTCGACTAGGGTTTCGGCCAACACAACAAAACTATGAAAACCCTATAAAAATCTAACCTTCAAACGCGTAATGGACAAGAATTGAAGCTTCTAACGTGTTGTATTGCTTGGAACTCGATCAAATCCAATGATTATGGCTTGTTCTTGGTCAAAATTTCGAAGTGTGTGTGTGTGGGAGGGATGTCGCGGCCGAATGGGGTTAGGGGAATTAGGGTTGGGTTTAATTTAGTATTATATATGGTAAGTATTTATCTATTAATCCCTTATTATTTTATATTTTATAAAACTAGTCCTTTAACCATTTTTTAAATATTTTTAACTACAAAATACAAGCATTATTAAGCAACAATAATATTCATATGTATTATTTTCACTAGTCACAAAATACACGAATTAAATACACACGTTTCCACGCTACGCGATAAAATTCACAAATAACATTTAAATCGCGTAACCACATAAGCACAACTTAATAATCAAATTATTAGTTAGATTATTAACCATTAACCATTGTTAATTATTGTTAAGTCACAAACATTCAACAACAACTAGTGTGTGCTCACGACACGTGTATGCAAGACCTAACGGAACTAACAGAGTTTGGTAACGGAAAATTACCGGATGTCACATTATCCCCATGTTGAAAAAATTTTTGTCCCGATAATTGCGTTACATGGTGTGTTCCATCACTGGTCTACTGCATTGGCACAAAGTAATCGAGTGAATTTCGGGTGAGTTGTCACATCATCCCCATGTTGAAAGAAATTTCGTCCCGAAATTTTAATCAATACCTTCGCCGCCTGGCATCGTCTTTTTCTAATAGTTAAGGATACTTAAGCTTCATCTGGTCCTCACGTTCCCATGTGAATTCCAGTCCACATCTCGAGTTCCAACGAACTTTGACTATGGGTATTTTTCTTTGCTCAAGTGTCTTTACTTCACGATCCATCACCTCGACTGGTTCCTCAATGAAGCGTAATTGTTCATCCACTTGCACTTCCTCAAGAGGTACTACCATTCTTTTGTCTGTTAAGCACTTCTTTAGATTTGAGACATGAAATACATCATGAATTCCACTTAGTGAATCAGGTAGGTCTAATCGATAGGCCACTGGACCTATTCTTTCTAATATCTCAAATGGTCCAACATATCTCGGATTTAGCTTTCCTCTTTTGCCAAACCGAATAACGCCTTTCCACGGTGAGACTTTCAATAAGACTTTATCACCAACCTGAAATCTAGAGGTTTCCGTCGCTTATCTGCATAGCTTTTCTGTCTGTTGCGTGCTGTAGCCATACGGTTCCTTATGTGTACAATCTTCTCAGTGGTCTCGTGCACTAGCTCGGGACCAGTTAGCTGACTATCACCAATTTCAGCCCAGCAAACTGGTGATCTATATTTTCTCCCATACAAAGCTTCAAAAGGTGTTGCCTTTATGCTGGTGTGATAACTATTGTTGTAAGAAAATTCCACCAATGGTAGGTGAACTTCCCAGTTATTCCCGAAGTCAATCACACAAGCACGTAGCATGTCTTCTAGTGTCTGTATAGTATGCTTACTTTGACCATCAGTTTGTGGATGATAAGCAGTACTCATGTCTAATCGCGTACCTAAATATTTCTGTAATGACTGCCAGAAGTGCGATGTAAAACGAGCATCACGGTCAGAAATAATTGAGACTGGTACACCATGTCTCGACACTATTTCCTTTAGATAGAGTCGGGTTAACTTCTCCATTTTGTCTGTTTCCATTATCGCCAAGAAATGAGTGGGCTTCATTAATCGGTCTACGATAACCCATATCGTGTCACAACCAGTAGAAGTCAGTGGTAGTTTGGTAATGAAATCCATTGAAATCTGTTCCCACTTTAACATAGGGATCTCAGGTTGTTGTAATAGTCCAGATGGTTTCTGATATTCTACTTTTACCTTCAAGCAGGTCAGACACTTACTCACATATGTAGCTACATCCGCTTTCATGTTAGGCCACCAATAGTACACCTTCAGGTCATGATACATCTTGTCAGATCTAGGATGTATAGAGTACTTAGACTTGTGTGCCTCACTCATGACCAAGTCCCTCAGATTTCCATGCAGAGATATCCAGAGTCTGTCCATTAAGTAACGAACCCATCCGCTTTCACTTTAAGCAATTTGTCCATTCCTCGTAAGGATTCGGACCCAATGTTTTTTTCCTTTTGAGCTTCGATTTGAGCCTCTCAGATTAGTTCAGGTAACTGTGTGCTAATGGTGAGTTGCAAAGCTCGCACGCGTCGAGGCTTAGCAGTTTCCTTTCTACTTAGCACGTCACCAACTACATTAGCTTTTCCCGGATGGTATTTGATAACAAATCATAATCGTTCAACAATTCTACCTAGTGTCTTTGCCTTAATTCAATTCCTTTTGCTAAAAGATGTGCTGAAGACTCTTGTGATCGATGTAAATCGTGCACTTGGTACCGTACAAGTAATGTCTCCAGATCTTTAAGGCAAAAACTACCGCACCCAGTTCCAGGTTATGGGTGGTATAGTTCTTCTCGTGAACCTTTAATTGTCTCGAGGCGTAAGTTATCACCTTATCTCGTTGCATCAGGACACAACCAAGTCCTTGAATAGAAGCATCGTAGTAGACTACAAAGTCATCACTTTCCTCTGGTAACGCCAATATCAGTGCGCTACACAGTTTCTGTTTCAGTAATTGGGAAGCGGACTCTTGACTATTACCCCATTTATACAGTGTTCCTTTATGAGTCAAAGCCGTGAGAGGTTGTGCAATCTTGGAAAATCCTTCAATGAGCCGTCGATAATATCCTGCCAGTCCAAGAAACTGTCATATCTCACTAGGCGTCTTGGGAACTGACCAATTCTTTATCGCCTCAATCTTTGCTGGATCGACATATATCCCTTTCTCATTAACAATATGACCCAATAATTGCACTTAACGTATCTAGAAATCCCACTTAGAAAACTTGGCGTACAGTTGCTCTTTCCTGAGTAATACCCGGATTAAAAGTAAGTGCTCCTCATGTTCTTCCTTGGTCCTTGAGTAGATCAATATGTCATCAATAAACACTATAACAAATTGATCGAGATAGGGTTTGCATACACGATTCATGAGGTCCATGATTACGGCCGGTGCATTTGTCAACCCAAATGGCATGACCAAGAACTCATAATGACCATAACGTGTACGGAATGTTGTCTTTGAGATGTCTTCCTCTGGAGCTCTCAGTTGATGATAACCAGACCTCAAATCAATCTTAGAATAATAGCTTGATCCTTGAAGTTGATCAAACAGATCATGTATACGAGGTAAAGGGTATCTATTCTTGATCGTAACCTTGTTCAGTTCTCTATAGTCAATGCACATTTGAAATGTGCCATCCTTTTTCTTAACAAACAGAACTGGTGCTCCCCAAGGCGACGAGCTCAGTCGGATAAACCCTTTATCCAACAGCTCCTGTAGTTGAGCAGATAATTCTTGTAGTTCATTCAAAGCTAACCGGTAAGGTGCTCTCGCAATCAAAGCGGCTCCTGGAGTCAAATCAATTTGGAATTCGACTTGACGATGAGGTGGTAATCCAGGCAGATCCTCTGGAAACACCTTGGGAAAGTCACGAACAACAGGAATATCCTCTATCTACTTTTTTTCTGGTTGTTTCTTAATGATGAGTGCTAATATAGCTAATCGACCCTTACGTAGCAACTTCTGTGCTTTCATGTATGATATGATCTTCATCACTGCACCACACCGTTCACCTCTGACCGAGAGAACTTCTTCGCCAACAGGGATTCATATAATCTTTTCGTGGCATATGACTTCCACCTGCTTGTCGGAAAGCCAATCCATGCCGACAAATACATCAAAGCACCCAAGTGTATCATGCATGAGATCTATGTCAAAGGTATGTCCAGCAAGTTCTATCTTGCAACCCATAAGGATATATGTCACATGAACCGGCTTGCCGTCAGCTAACTCTACGGTGTAACTAGATTCTAACATTGAGGGCACCTCACTTAAGAGACTACTAAACTTAGTGGAGATGAAACTTCTATCAGCTCCAGTATCAAATAGTACGGTAGAAAAACAACCATTAATAGAGAATTTACCAGTAATAATATTAGGGTCGTTCAGAGCTTCACCTGAACCGATAACAAAAGCTCTTCCATTTGCCCCACTGTTGTTGCCATCGTTATTGCTGCCATTGCCATTCTTGGTGTTGTTGTTGTTGTTGCCATTGTTGTTGTTGTTGTTTCCACCATTTACGTTCTTCCTTAGCTACGGACAGTTTCTCCTAAAATGGCCATCTTTCATGCATTCAAAACAACCTTTTGGTGTTTCTTGAGGTTGATGAGGCTTCCTCATCAATTCACCACGGTAATCCTTCGCTGCGTGTCCAACTTTACCGCAACGCTGGCATCGGAAACTATCACACCTGCCGGTTTGGAGGTATTTGCATTGGTTGCATTTTTTATTTTCCCAACATAGCCTCCTTGTCCCTGTGGTGCTGAAGAAGACTGATTAAAGTTACGATTGTTATCAAACTTTCTTTGTTGTTGGTGAGGTTGGTGCTTCTGAACGTACTACTGATGTTGTGGTTGTTGGTTGCTGGAAGATGAGACTTTATCACCAGTATTCTCCCACTTAAGTTTGTTATCGGGTAAGCTAGCCACTGCGCCTCGCTTGGGTAATCTTCCCTGCTCTACTGCCTGGTCAGTCAAGCTATGGGCCAACCGGATAGCATGCTGTATGGTGTCAGGATTGGAAGCAGTCACCATACTCTGAATCTCGGGCACCAGTCCACGTATGTAATGCTCAATCCTTTTGTGCATCTCATTAACCATCCCTGGGCATAGTGTGGCCAACTCATGAGACCGCGTAGTATACGCCTCAATCTCGAAACCTTGCATCTTGAGCTGCCAAAACTCAATTTCCAACTTCTGTACTTCATCATGGTGGCAATACTCCTCTGTCATCATTGCTTTGAATTCAGCCCAAGGTAAGTCATTAGCCATATCCTGGCCTAGCATTTGCACCTGGGCATTCCACCAAGAGAGAGCTGCGCCTTCAAGTGTTCCAGTTACGAACTTCACTTGGTCAGCTAGATGATAGTTACACTTCACAAAAACAGATTCAGTCTTCTCAAACCATCTCACTAGTCCCACAGCTCCTTCAGTCCCGCTGTAGGTATGGGGCTTGCAATCCATAAAGGTTTTGTAGGAACAGAGTGAAGGTCCTGTTTCGACAAACCAAACATTAGTTGAGTACCCCGGATGACAACTGAGATATCGGTTAGATTACTAGTATCATTTACCTGCTGGCTGTCCTGTTTGTACAGCAGCCACTGCCGCCTGAACATGTTCTTTAATCAGAGCAACCAACTCAGCAGGAGTCTTGTTGATAGCACTAGCACCACGTCCACCGGCACCACGTCCATGACCACGTCCACGTCCTCTACCGCGTCCGTCCATATTTCACTTTACATTCACAACTAGAATAGTGAGTAACATCCAACACATTAATCTCATTGAAGTATAGTAAATAATAAGAAATATTGAGTTTGCCACAACCACAACATTTATAACCAAAAATAATAACCAAAGATAAATAAATTGTAAATGTTTCATAAAATATTCCAACAATGTAAAAAGTTTAGTTTTTCAGTTGGGTGGGAAACAACCCTCCCCACATAGGTTTTAAAAGGAAAGAAACACTATATAGTCCAAATCATAAAAAAAAAGTAGAATCAGTCCAACACGTCAGATCCGTCACAGTCTTCTTCCATTTCATCCGGTTCTTCTTCAGGGGCTTCCTCCAGTTCCTCTTCCAGGTCTTCCTCTTCAGGTTCTGCCATAGGTGCAGGGGGTTCAGCAACCTGAAGTGCTGCTAGCTGTGCCTCGAGTTCGGCAAACCTATCGTCTATCACTATATTCTAATGATGCTGCATGCCCATGCGCTCAGTAAGCATTAGCACATTGCCTTACAAAGTATGGTGTCCACCAATGGCCATCGAGAGTCGCTCTTGGAGCGTCTCTACCTGGTAGCGCAATTGACGCATCTCAGATCGTAGGGCAGAGTTCTCATCAGTGAGTCCCCTAATCCGTTGTTGCTCCGTGTCTAGAGTGGCCACTAAAGCTGCAAACGCCTGCTCGAGATGGATGTCCAAGGTAGGAAGAGTAGGGAATGCAGAGGCTGTCGATGACCTAGTCCTAGGTCGGGTAGGAGCTACAGGTGGTACATGCTCTCTATAAGCCATACGACGTATGTAGGTGGGGTAGAAATCCCAGTTCCGCATAGGATTGAGCTCAGGCGGTATGAAAGGCTGATCCCAGTCTATCTTGCCAGGAGGATAAGGATGCCGGGGCCAGTTAAATCCCCTATCAGGTATGGGAGAAGTAGGAGGTGATTCAGATCGCGCCGGTCTCTTGCCCAAATGACGGGATGACGATGCCATGCTGCGAAGTACGTGTTGCGTATGCCAATGAGTATACAGTAAAGAATAACTGAAGAGTAACTAACAAACTATGCGGTTATAGTCTAGTGTGTATGCAACCTAGTTCCCTATAACCAATGGCTCTAATACCAATCTGTTACACCCTTAAAATCCGTGTGCGGGGTTTTACCGCGAGGCGTGTGAACAAACCAGGATCTTAGTCATTAATTACTCAGAACGACTCTATATGAACATACGACCAAAACCAGAGTTTAACTTTAAAACGATGCGGAAGCGTTTAACAAATATGAAAACCAGAATAATGTATCACAATGTAAACATGATCAAACACGCGCCCAACGTTGTGCAAAACAAATACATAAATGCTTAACAACCAAAAAACGAAGGGTTCCAACAATGCTGACATCTACAATGCTGACCCGTGAATGTGCACCTATGCAATAGTAACTTCAACCTGAGAATAGCATACTAAAAGAGTCAACACAATGGTTGGTGAGTTTAAGAGTTTCTGTAAAACATAACTGTATCAGTATAAAATATAAGAGTAAAATATAAGAGTACATGAATTAGATAGCTAGTCTAAATACACGAGTAATAATCATAGCGATTTCGCGATCGAAGCTGACTGTGTTTCGTTTGTTGCCTCCCGTCAGGACTTACCAGGTTGTGACAATGTTTATGTTAGGACAAAATTGCACCCGTTTGACCTCGAGTCGCACAGGTGGGGCTCGTCAGACCCAGTAGTACTACCAAAGATTTGCCGCTAGCTACAATTATTAACGATCCGAAAGTGTGAGGACTTTCATGGTATTCAACACTATATCATACTTTACATATCTTATAATAATAAAGCGTTTGTAAGTCAGTATGCTATCTCCCCCAAAAGAGAGTGTATAAAAGAGTGGGGCATGAACTCACCTGGTATGCACACGAACGATATAAAAGCTAACTTGAAAGGGAGAGGAAAGACAACCTTCAGAGGTTACCTAGAACACGCAAGTATATGAGTACGTGTACACAAAACCATAAAAACCCTAAGTGCTCAGTAACACATTGACCAAAGGTTTTAGAAAAATAAGACACATTTGACCCAGTTGACCCGTTTGACTCATTGGTGACATATTAATTGAAATTCCATTTAATCAAGCATAACAGTTCATCATACATGGTTATCATACAAGTTGTTCACGTATGTCATTTCATCAACCACTTGTTCTAACTAGATCATCATACTACTAGATTATCAGACAAGTCATGCGAATCTCAAGTAATCATCATGCTCCACACAATTGCAATTACATCACAACTAATGCATTATACACAGAGTCTAATCATGCACATGTGAAGCCACTCATGACTTCACACCCTAAACCCTACCAATCCTACTAAGTAGGGGCCTCAGATTTGCACGCATGTATGACAATCATTATCACATTATTCAACATTATTCATGCCAATCAACCTACCCAACGATGATCTATTACAATTCCAAAACATGATCCTATAATCACCCGACCTAGTCCATCAACATGTATATCCACTAATAATCCCAATTCCCAAATGACCAAGCAAGCATGCATACAACTCAATCAATCCACTCCACCACATTAGACACCATCAATGAACATACTAACATGATCCTAACATTCCAAACATGCCCAATTCATCATATCCAAGATTCTACACAATTAAAGTTTCCCTTTCGAGAAAGTACATCCCAAAATCTATCTAACAACCAATACATCCATGAATTCATTAATACTATACCTAAGCAAGTCCGTGCTATCATCTAGCCATGTTCTACACCATCAACTCACCATAATTCACAATTCCCATATCCAAAAAGTTTCTACTTTTAGTAAGGTATGAACTACAAGATCAATTCTTGGATTTCTAGCATAATTATCATCATACTAACATTCATATGATATCATTAACATACTAGCATCATCAATTCATCATCCATTCATCAATTCCATGCAATAAAGTTTCTATTCATAGTAATGTATGAACAAAGCATCAAAATCATGAACTTCTTGCATAATCCACGTAAACCATCAACAATGCTATCTAACTAACATCATACATTCATCAAACTAATCAAAAATCAACATCCAATCATAAAGTCGACTAGGGTTTTGGCCAACACATCATAACAATGAAAAACCCATAAAAATCTAACCTTTAAACACGTAATGGACAAGAATTGAAGCTTCTAATGTGTTGTATTGCTTGGAACTCGATCAAATCCGATGATTATGGCTTGTTCTTGGTCGAAATTTTGAAGTGTGTGTGTGGGAGGGATGTCGCGGCCGAATGGGGTTAGGGAAATTAGGGTTGGGTTTAATTTAGTATTATATATGGTAAGTATTTATCTATTAATCCCTTATTATTTTATATTTTATAAAACTAGTCCTTTAACCACTTTTTAAATATTTTTAACTACAAAATACAAGCATTATTAAGCAACAATAATATTCATATGCATTATTTTCACCAGTCACAAAATACACGAATTAAATACACACGTTTCCACGCTACCCGATAAAATTCAAAAATAACATTTAAATCACGTAACCACATAAGCACAACTTAATAATCACATTATTAGTTAGATTATTAACCATTAACCATTGTTAATTATTGTTAAGTCACCAACGTTCAACGACAACTAGTGTGTGCTCACGACACATGTATGCAAGACCTAACGGAACAAACTGAGTTTGGTAACGGAAAATTACTGGATGTCACACTATAGAAATGGTGAAATCAAGAAAGGGAGATTGTGCAAACCCTACAGATTTTTGTGTCACACTTACTTGAAGTGTATGTCCAACAGAAAATCTGGGTTGGATAGGTTTTCAAGGCACATTTCATCGGGGATCATAGGTGTGTTTGAAGGGAGAACATATAGCTATGCTAAATACATCCTTAGATGCTTATATGACTATATAAGGGTGCAAAAAGAAGACAAGATGTACATGCTTCCCAGATTTATTCAGCTGATCATCAATGATACACTGCCCAACATTGAAAGAGAAGGTGGAGTCTTTGTTCAAGCTCATCTTGGAAGATCTGTGCTAAACAATATAAGTGGGCAATACCAAGGAGGAGAAATAGAGATGTTTGCTTATGTCACTTATGAGAATGCAGACATTCCCCAAGAACTTCTATACCTTGATCAACAACAACAACAAACACCACCAGCTGAATCACCTGAACCACCACAACAAGAACCCCATCCTCTATCACCAACAACCCTGACCAACCTACCAGAAACACCACCTGTTCACCTCCATTCACCACCCAGTGAACACACCCAACCTTTATCTCCTTCACATTCACAATCACCTCTGAATACTGCAGAAACATAAGTATTCTTACCTGATGACATACAACAATCACCACCACATCCATCACCACAACAAGAAGCACACATTCCACCATCAATACCTTTAACAGATTTACCAGAAACACCACCAGCTCAAGTAAACTCACCATCCAGTGAGCATACCTAACCTTTCTCACCTTCCTTATCATAATCATCACTCAATACTACTACCACAGAACCTATCTCACCCATTCTCAACCAAACTCCTTTTCATCCAACAACACAACCACCTTCCTCACCCCCATCTACTAAACCCACTTCTCCTACTGAAAGCCCAACACTCACTAAAATTGTCAACCATGATGAAGATGAGCATGATGTAGTGAAAGATGGTGCCACGGAAGAAATCTATCTAGAAGTTGAGGGGGAGAATGAACAAGAAGTTGAACAACTAGATGAGAGTGATAGTCATTTTGTTGACATCATTGCTTATGATGAAAATGATTTAAGAGAGGAGGAGATAAATATGAGCAAAAGTTTTCTTGTTGCGAAATACAACAATCTCACCATCAAAAGTAATCAAAAACCGGAGAAATTGAGAAAACTCAAAAGGGAGATGAAAGAGAAAGATGAAACTATTGCATCTCTAAAAGTAACAATCAAGAAGCTAAGAGAAGAGATTGAAACCAGCAATGCAGTGATTGATACAATGGATCAGTTCGTAACTGAGTCCTGTGAATCTGCTGAGAAAGAGAAACAAGAGAAGGAGAAAGTAATGGTTTAGCTAAACAGTGCACTGAAAACTATCTCTAAGCAGTTGGATCTGCTAAAAGCTAAAGATGAAGAGATAGAAGTCTTAAAGAAGAAGGTGACTGAAAAGGAAGTGAGTGTGCATAAAGAACAAATCAAAGAAACTGCTGACATTCCCTTATTGAAAACAAAAGAACCAACAATCAAATACAACAGGAAAAGAAAGTATTTAGGAAGAACTGAAGATGAAGCTATTGTAATTAAGAATACCCAAAAGAAAACAAAAAGCATGTCTATTGAGCACACTCCACCAGTTGATCTTTCAACTCTCAAATCCATTGAAGACATTAAAGAAGAAAGTGATGCTGAATGGGTAGATTTAACAAAAGATGAGACTCATAAGTCTGATCAAGAAGCAAAGGAAGGTGACTTGTTATCTACCAATGACATCTTTGAGGAAAGAGCACAATATCTATGTTCATGGACTTAATCAATAATGGCTTTCCAGATGACATGATAGAAAAGATGAACATGAATGAAATGATACAAGTACTAAAGCAGTTTGATGATGCTAGATTAATGCTTCCAGTATGCAACTATGAAACCTTCACAAAGTACAAAGCAATTGAGAAGATAAAGAATGATTTGGGTCACTGTGAAACCAAATAGCATACCAAGTACAATATGATTTGTTGGCTGCAAAGTCATAATTATGGGTCAGATGAACTGAAGGGAAGAATACTGGGTGAGCTAAGAGCAATGATGGATTATGTGATGAAGGTTGAACTAGAAACTGGAGTAAGATTCAAAACCAGAGCACCCAATCTTGCTTACAAACAATCAAAACAATCTCCTGCTGAGCCAATAGTAGTTGAAAGCAAAGATATGCACAGAGGCAATGAGAAACTTATTAGGGAGCCAAGGGATGTAATCCCCAACAACATTTGGCCCCTGGGAACTGCAGTGAGGGAAATAACAGAACAGAAAACAACTCTGATTCAACTATTTGATCAGATGACAACACCAAGATCAGCAGCAGACAACAAGATTATAGCTTGGATGTTAGATCAAGAGTGGGATTATGCAACAATTAAAAGGGCATCTGGGATGGTTTAATACTTTCAATGGATGGAGACCCTTCTTACACTCCCAGATGCAGACCTTTCTACTCTACAAAACATCCTAATCTCCAACTACCTAGACAGTCCAAGGGAAGAGATTTTTCTGTTCTGAATGTAAAACTAAAAAACAAGTTTAAGGGAGATGTGCTGAAAGAAACCAAAAGATAGGATGCAGAACACAAAAGAAGAAAACAAAGACAGAAAAGATCTCATTCCAATTCATCAAAACTTGTTGATGATGAATTTTTGAGGAAAATTAGATATGCAGACAAGGCTGATTCATCAATCAAAACAATTGAAGGAAATCAGTACTCATATCCCATCACTGAATGGGGATATGTAGAAAGAACAAAAGAGTTGGTGCTATAAAGAAATGACCCACATAAGAAAGCATCAAGCATCAGATTATTTAACCCAATGGAAATAAAACTTCTTCATCCAAGCTACACATCTTATCTGCATGATAAGTATTTCCTAAAGTTGAGTGATAAAAATGCTCAAAGTGACATATGCTTATATGTGCACATCATTCAAGTCATAGACAAGCTGCATGCCAAAGCATACAAGAGAAGAATATTTGAGGATGGTTAGCTCTCGGGATCTGAAATCCCATCAATCATTGAGCTTAGAATGTCAGAGTAAGATGAGTTGGAAGTGGTGTCTCAAAACAGTGTAGTGGCAACACTGACCACAGAAGAAGACATTCTTGGGATGAATTTTAAAACATTGAAGAAAATGGGAAAAATGAAGATCAAGAATCCATACCAAGACCAAAAGGATGCTATTTGATATTTCAACACAAAGATTTTGACCAGAGTTCAAGAGTTGAAAGAGCTAAACAGATGATTACAAGAGTCTACACCTAAGGGGGAGTGTTGTTAGGTCTAGATCTTTTGTATATGTTAAGATGATTTGTAATCTCTTGCAATGAAAATCTGTAATTCTTTATCATTATGTAATGCAAGATATATATGTTAACTCAAACATTATTTGTGTTGATTTTATGTAATTGCAGGAAACATCAAACTTGGTCAATTTGGAAAATTGACCAAGTGCAAGAACTATCTGCGGATGAACAAGTTTGTTCTTCTGTAGATGTTCTACGAAGCCTAAATGAACAAGTCAATATGCATCAGTGGGTCCTCTGCGGAAGCACAATCACATCTACTGAAGAATAAGTTTAGAGATCAAGTTGCTGCTACTGCGGGAGAAGGAAGTTTGCTCCTGAGGATGTTCAAGAACAAAGAACCAAGTCATACAGATGTTCAATTCCTACGAAAGTTCAACTCCTACAGAAGAACAAAATACTTGTATGATCTCATATCATCAAGTACTCAACACAAATATTCCACATCACATCAAGAATATCTTTGTAATTTTTAAAGTGAATCCCTCTGCCTATAAATATAACGCATGGGTGCACTCCTTTAAAGAGAGATTGAGAGATATCGATACATAAATAGAGATTCACATATTCATAGAAACAATATGATCGATCAATCGATCCATATAGCAACATAGCAATCACAAGAGCACGAAGAACATCATAGGAGATCATCATATCATTCAAGCATCAATATCAATTGTATTCGATTCATTATCAATGAAAATCAATTAAAACAATCTCTTTGTTGCATTATTTTATTCTGTTTTCAATTTGTTTCATTTGTTCTTCGTCGATTTCAGTTTCATAAACAATTAATTAAACAACAAGTATTGATAATTCTACGATCTTTATTTGCAAAATCAAACTAATAATTCCTGTTTTGATCCTTGGATTCACAATTAGGAGTATAAATGCTCAATCTGATCCTTATTCTTTGATCCATAGTGGGATTCTTTTGCATTTGACTTTGGAAGGTGATCCTCTTTGGGATTCTTTTGATTCATTCATAAGGAATGTAGTCTAAAAGATGTTAATTATTAGTCATCCAAGATGGATGTGCTCCACTTTTAGAATCTTTTTGGATCATGATATAGGTCCTTCACATCTGTGCTTAGCACCATAAAGAATGCCTTAGTGTACTCTAGTCTATGATAATCATAAGAAAAGAGACACTTGTATGATTGAGCAATCTATATTGGATAGACCAATACTTATCATAAACCAAGATGGATGTTGCTTACCACATAATCATGAGAATTTAGTTCTTCACCATTGTATATGATGTTAGATGTCCCATGCTGAGCCTATCCACACATCAAACAAAGCATTGTCTGTCTTTATTAGTGGAAAATGACTCAAGTAAAGAAGTAATCTAGTGTACTATCATTTGTCAAAAGTGGTGATGTGTGATTTAAACTTTTTTGTTATTCTAAAAACATGAATGTTTGTTTGATGTCATGATTTCAAAAAGATGAATATTTGATAATAAACTTGGACTTTAACAAAATCAAGGTTGTATGATTTTAATGTTTTGAAAAACATTATTCATTTGGTTTATAGTTGATCATACCAAGTGACTGAACCAGGAATTCAAATCTTGTTGAATCAAATGGTTTTGTAAATAGGTCAGCCAATTTATTGTCAATATGGACCTTGATTAACTTAATCATACCCTTATCTGAGCAATCTCTTAGAAAGTGATATCTGAAATCTATATGCTTTGTTTTGGAATGTTGAATAAGATTATCAGTGATGAATATAACAATAGAATTGTCTATATATATGGGTGTTTTAAGAATATTAAAGCCATAGTCAAGCATTTGGTTTTAAATCCAAAGCACTTGAGAACAACATGCAAAAACAGCTATGTATTCTACCTCAGCTATTGAAGAAGACACATTTGTTTGTTTTTTGCACAGCTAGGAGATCAATCTTGATCTAAGGAATGACATCCTCCTATTTTTGATTTTCTATTGTTGTTGTATCCACCATAATCACAATTAGTGTATGCAAATAAAAGGAAATCTCCATCTTTAGGATACGAAAGGCCAAGTGCTGGTTTTCCTTTCAAGTATCTGAAAATCCTCTCTATAGCATTAATGTGGGATTCTTTTGGATCTGCTTGGTATCTTGCACTCATACAAACTGCATACATGATGTCTGGTCTGCTTGCTGTAAGGTACATTAGGGAGCATATCATAGATCTCAAAAGCTTCTAATCAACTGATGTTCCTTCTGGATCTGGGCCAAACTTCAATCCAGTTGCAAATGGTGTTTTGCTTGATGTGCAATTAGTCATGTTGTATTTCATCAAGATCTGATTCACATATTTACTTTGATTGATAAAATTTCCTTCAGCTGATTGTTGAACTTGAAGTCTAAGGAAGAAGGTAAGTGCACCCATTGAGCTTATGTAGAATTTTGATTACATAAGAGCCTCAAACTCTCTCTAAAGCTGTATGTTGGTGGAGCCAAATATGATGTCATCCACGTAGACTTGTACAACTAGCAAGTTTTGTCCTTTTCTCTTCAAGAACAATGTTTGGTCAATCTTCCCTCTAGTATAACCATTCTGTGGTAGAAACTTTGATAAAGTTTCATACCATTTTCTTGGTTCTTGATGAAGACCATACACAGCTTTATCTAACTTGTAGACTTTGTGAGGAAATCTTGGGTCTTCGAACCTTGGTGGTTGAGCAACATATACCTCTTCATCTATTTTTCCATATAGGAATGAACATTTCATATCCATTTGGAAGACAGTGAAGTTCTTTGATGAGGCATATGCAAGGAACACTTGGGTGGCTTCTAATCTAGCTACCAGAGCAAAGACATTGTCATAATCAATGCCTTCTTCTTGAGTGTAACCCTGGGCAGTAAGCCTTGCTTTGTTTCTGATGACAATCCCTCTATCATCTGCTTTGTTTCTGAACAACCATGTTATGCCAATGCCATATTGACCTTCTGGTAGGTCAACTAACTGCCACACCTCTTGCTTCTAAAATTGTTGTAGTTCCTCCTACATGGATTATATCCAACTATTGTCTTTGAGTGCTTCTATGATTTTTTTGGGTACAGTGAGAGATAGAAAGCAGGAAAACAGGCAAATTTTTGTTGTATCAGATTGACTGCGTGTCAATTTAACATTGAGATCACCAGTGATATTTTCTAAGGGATGATATTTATGAGCTCTTTTGGTTTTAATCTGATCAACAGGGATAGTTGAGTCAAGATTAGTGATTTTTTGGTCTAGTGTTGATGGGTGAGCAAGGGTATTTGATGTTATGGGATTATCTGGTTGTGCAGGCTCATGAAATGTTTATGGTGAATCATGAAAGAAATCTAAGATTTCATCATCATGATGGATGTCTGGTAGTGAATGGTAGTCATCATCATCTTCAGCTATGTTTGGATGATATGACCTTGTTTGTTTGCTTGGTTGAGGTTCAACTGAAGCTTGTGGTTGATTGGTCACCGGAGTTGATGATGATGGAGTGTGTGTTGATGTTCCTCGTGAAGTGTTTCTTTATCTGGAGGAGTGGTAACTGTTGTATTGAAACAAATGAGGATAAAATCAAGTTGGGTCACCCAATCAAAATCAAAGAGTGCTCAGACAAACCTGTAGTTGTTAAGAAACCAAATAGCCCAGTCAAAGCCATTATACCATTTGTGAAGTTCATTCTTGAAAATTTCAAGGTGGTGGAGAATGCTGAAGTACCAGTGAAATCCTCTACTGAAAGTAGATCTGATAGTGAGATTAAATCTCCTAAAAATTCAAGCAAATCAGAAAATGTTTCACTGAAATCCAAAAGTAAAGCAATAGCTTCTCCATCATCCAAAGGGAAGTCACCCATGGTTCAAAAATAAAAAGTAAAAAATGAACCAAAATCATCAACAAAGTCAAAACAGGGGGTCGGTTTTGACATCTTTAACAAAAAGGATGTTGACCAACTTGAAAAGGAGAAGTAAGGGTAAAAAGAAGCCAAAGCAGTCTCCAAGACCAAGCCAAGCAGAGTTATGAAACAATCTACAGAAACTAAGAAGGCTGAATTTGCTTCTTTATTAATGTTGGACCAAAAGAACCAATGAGCCTGATCAGAAAAACCTTTAAGTCCCACGGACATTACAACAACTGAAGTAGTCTGCAACAGCTGAAGACATCAGCTGATAACAAGGTCTGAAGACAAAGTCTGAAGTGAAAGAGCTGAAGACAAAGTCTGAAGTGAAAGAGCTGAAGACAAAGTCTGAAGTGAAAGAGCTGAAGACAAAGTCTGAAGTGAAAGAGCTGAAGACAAAGTCTGAAGACAAAAGCTGAAGACAAAGACTGAAGACCAAGTGTCAGATGATTGTCACAACAGCTGAAGAAGACCTCTTCAGTAGTTGTGATGGTTTCCTTTCAGTAATTGTAGTTTCTTTTCTGTACTTATAGTTTCAGTAGTTTTATGTTTCTTCGTGTACTTAGAATAATCTGAGATGTTCTCAGTTGTTGTGAACATTCTCAGTAGTTTGCTTACTTTCAGTAGTTTGTAATAATTCTGTTAGATGTCACTATCAAGTGACATCAGCAGACGTCACATTCCTATATATAAGGAATGCTGACCTAATTGTAATCGGGGCAGCTTAGGAAAACCTAGCAGCCGCCACACCGAAGCATATGTGCATGAATGTTATTATCTCTTTGCAGAAAACCCTATATCTATATAACCGTGTATTGTTCCATTGAATATTTATTGTGTTCTTGCTATATTTGCTTAATTCTTGCTCTAATTCCGCTGTGATTCAACTCTAATTGATCAAACTTAGATCACTGATCCTAACAAATGGTATCAGAGCGGGTTAATCATTGATCGGTTTAACAATTGATCATTGAAACTGCTATTTTGATATCTATAGTTTGATCGAATTAGCATATGTGCAAGAACTGGTTATAAAGATTGATTTTCTGCTGCTTCTGGTTATTTAATTTGAGTTTCTTCTTGGTTCTTATTGAGTTTGTTGTGTTTTTGTGCAAAATCTTTTGAAACTTGATTGATTTGGTTTGAATCTGAGAATGACTACTCCATCTAATGATCCTCACAATACTGGCTCCTCAACCAAGCCTCCGATGCTGGTTAGGAGTGAGTATAACATATGGCAACGAAGAATGCTTCATCACCTGTCTGTTAACAGTTCAGGTTGTTGGACATCTGTGGTTCATGGTCCACACAAGCCTATGGTGAACAATCCGGAGACCAATCAAATGGTTCCGAAGAAGAAGGAGCAATACTCAGATGAAGATCGTAAACTGTTTGAGATTGATGCTAAAGCCCATGGAATTCTGGCCATGGCACTGCCGAATGAAATCTATTCTGGGCTTATGCATCATGAAACTGCTCATGACCTCTGGAATGCTTTGAAGGAACAATTCGGAGGAACTGATGAGGTCTTAGCAAACAACAGAGAAATCCTCGCCCAACAATATGAGACATTCTCTCATAGGAAGGGTGAGACACTGACTCAACAGTTTGAGCGTTTCTCCTGCTTGATCTCTGAACTGAAAATGGTCAAGCAAGAGTATACTAACAGCCAGATGAACAACAGATTCCTCAGATCACTGCCTGAGAGATGGGACACATACACCATTGTCCTACGCTCCAGTGCAAATCTGGATAGCCTATCTCTCACCCAACTCCATGGGAAACTGCTTACATTTGAAAGAGAGATAGAGCAGAAAAGGAAACTGGCATCATCAGGAAAGCTCTCTGATGACTTTGTACCAGGTAACACTGCCTTGGTCGGTCATGAGTCAGAATATGCTGGATCAGAAAGTCATTATGATGAGCATATAGATTTCTCTTCAAACAGTTCTGATCATGCATTTGTTGGTGTTGACAGTCATTCTGGGTGTAATAGTGATAATTTATGTTTTATCATGGATGATTTGCAAGGTATTGCTGATGATGATTTAGAAGAGATGGATATTTTGAGCCAAATGGCCCTGATCAATATCAGATCTCAAAAGTTCTACAAGAGAACTGGTAGGAAATTTCCAGGACTCTCTGGCAAAACCAAAGTTGGTTTTGACAAGAGTAAGTTGAGGTGTCACAAATGCCACAGGCTTGGGCACTTTGCAAGAGAGTGTAGATCAACTGGATCTAACTCCTCTGCACCCTTTGTGACCTTTCCAAGCAATAGTTCACAAAACAAAGGGCAACATCCTGCTAGTTCTGGTCATCACTCACAACCTCAATCTCCTGCATACTTTGTCCCTCAGGGTTCAATGCCATATCCTTATCCCTGCTATTATATGCCACAGCCAAATCCAGTTCATGTCCCTATAGCACAACAACCTCAAGCCCTACCTGAGCCTCAACCATCTCCATCACAATCTCAACCTCATCACAGCTTCTTCACACCAGGAGTTGTTGACTGGAGCAGCTTACCAGATGATCTTTCTGGTTTCAATGAGCAACTATCTGCTGGTGCTGGTCAACATGGTGGTGAACATCCTTTTGGGAATCTTGCTCTCATGGCCCTGGAGTCTACTGAGGGTTCCTGCTCAGATGCTTCATCTTCACAGGTAACCCAGATATCTTCTGAGGCTAAAGCCAAGTTATGTTCTGAATCATGCATAGCTGCCTTTGTCTCTATTAGAGAGGCAAATGTAGCTTTAATCAGTCAAAATCTTGAGCTTGAGAAAACTATTTCCAAAAGAAAAGATGAGTATGTGTCTGCACTTAATGACAAAGATGATGAGATTTACAAGCTTAAATGCCAACTTAATGATGAAAAGGCTAAGGTAGAGGTCATACTCGAGAACCACAGAAGTCTCAAAGAGACACTTGCAGCTACCCAAGTTGAGTGTGACCGATGGGTAACATCCTGCAAGGGATTTGAAATGCTTCTCAGCAAGCAAACAGCTTCAAATGTGAAGTTTGGAATAGGTTACAATCATACTGCACCACCTACTGATTTTACTTCAAAATCAATAGTAAAATCTGAAGGTGAAAGTAATTTCCAAACCACATCATCATGTGATTCATCCTCAAATGATAATACAAAATTAGAGGATGAAGTCAGTGTTAAGATCTCAGCAAATCAATTGCCTGATGGTTTAAATGCTGATAAACACATGAAGCTGAGAAATTCAGATGTTGTTCCTCAAAGTACTCCAAGTACTGAAGGGCAAGTCACAACATCTGAAAAGCATTTCAAATCTGATGAAATAAAAGGATTAACAACTGCTGAGGAATCTATCATACGGTCTTTCAGGACGGATAGAGAACAGCTGAAGAACAAGTCTTCAGTTGTTACCGATCCTTCAGTACTTAACACAAGTACTGAAAGGAGGAAAGTACTGAAGATCACACCTTCAGTAGTTTCCACTTCAGCAGTTGATCAATCCAAGATGAAGAATAAGCCATGTGAAATATGTGGTAAATTCAATCATCTATCTGATGAATGCTGGTACAAAAAGGGTTCCAAACTCAACAGAGATAAGCTCATTAAAGAAGAAATAAATAAAATGAAAAATGAGTTTGAAACCAAGTTTGTACCACAGTCATCTAAAACTGATAAACCCAAGGCCTCACCAAAATCCAAAAAGAAGGATGGGGTTTATCAGAAAACAGCTGATAGTGTTCCTCATGATAAACATCAGACGAAGTCTGTGAATTTCAAGAAGGAGGAAATGGTGGGTCACAGGAACTCATCAAAAACAAGTACTGATGTGTCAAATGAGTTGAAGGCCTTAGCAACAAATCAGACACAACTTGTTATGATGGTTCAGCATTTGTTGGGGAGAGTTAACCAACTAGATGCACCTGTGATCAAACCACTGAAAAGGAAATCCAAGCCCAAATCTAAGAATTCCATTTCAGCACCATCTCCACCTTCATCAGCTGTTAATCATGAGAAACAAGTTATGGTTAAATCTGTTGATGAAACATACCCAAAACCAAAAAGGTTTGGGTATCTAAAGCTAACTAGTTTCTTATGATAAATGCAGGGTTCTTCAGCATGCCAAAGAAGCATCTGGTATGTAGACAGTGGAGGATCTATGCATATGACTGGGAGCAGTTCTCTTCTTAATGACTACTCTCAAGGAAAGAAGGGATTTGTCTCATTTGGAAATGATGCTAAGGGTTACATCATCGGGAAAGGATTTGTGTCAAATGGAGAAATCAGATTTGATGATGTTAACCATGTGGAGAATCTCAAGTATAATCTACTGAGTGTTAGTCAGATGTGTGATAAAGGGCATGTTGCACTTTTCACAAGCCAGAACTGCCGGATTCTGTCTTCCAAAGTTCTGAGGCTGATTGACAAGGTATTGGATGAATATACTCTCCTGAAGGCCAACAGGATAGGAAGAGTATATGCCTTGGATTTGTCAAAGAAGATTGCGTTAAAAGGTCATCCTTGCCTGTTCTCCAAGGCCTCTCCTCAGGAATCTAAACTGTGGCATAGAAGGCTGAGTCATGTTAATCTCAAAAACATGAATCAGCTGATCCACAATAGTTTAGTGAGAGGTCTACCAATAAGTGACAACTACTGATGATCTCAGTCAACAAGTACTGATGAGCATTCGTATACTACTGTCACAAATAAGTACTGCAGTTCTTTTATCCTCAGTAGTTTTCACAACTACTGAAGACTAAATTACTTAAAAGTACTGAAGTACTCATCTGTTGAACAGAACTAATGTGGTTACAACTACTGCTGTAGTTACAACTGCTGATGTCAGAATAACAGATAAGTACTGATGACCTATGAAACATCTGAAACTCAGACAAAGTCTGATGAAGTGTTGAGGTCAGAATGAAACAGCTGATGAGCTAAGAATTGACGACAACAGCTGATGAGAAAATTTTCTCTTCAGTTGTTTCTACAACAGCTGCTTCACTTACAACTGAAGCCAAAACCATGTCTTCAGTAGTTTCACAACTACTGATGACTAACACCAAGTCTTCAGTTGTTACAACACCTGAAGCCAAAACCATGTCTTCAGTAGTTTCACAACTACTGATGACTAATACCAAGTCTTCAGTTGTTACAACTTCTGAAAGTTAAAACCAGGTCTTCAGTTGTTTTCAAACAACTGATGACAGCACCAACACTTTCAGTCGTTTTATATCAGCCTTTGTCTTACCCTATAAATACCTAACCTACTTTCAGACGTTTCATTAGCCGTTTTCCGTCCTTTCTCTCTCACCAATGGCGACCATGAAACTCAAACCCAGACACAACTGTGTTGCCTACCTCTCAAAATCGGCCTTCTGGAACAAATTTGATAACGCCATCGATCTTATGGTAGATTCCCAGTACCGAACCGCGTTTCTTCTGAATCCTACCATATACCCCGATTCCCTAAGCCAGTTCTGGACCAACGTCTCCGTGCAAACTAGTGAGAATGATAGCCAAATCACTCTCCAGTCGTTGGTCAACCAGAAACAGGTGGTCATCACTACGGACATCATTCGACAAACCCTAGATCTACATGATGCCACCTGTGTCACAGAATACCCGAAAGGCACAACCGATATGTCTTTCATCAACAACGGGTATGAAGGAGACTTAAGTGCTACCACCATTATGAAGAAGCACTTCCATGATGCTGAACGTCTTATCTTCCACATGGTGAATGTCTGCCTTGCACCAAAAACCTCTTCATGGGATCAAATGTCTTCCCGATGGCAACAGGTATTATACTCTATCTTTGAACGTCAAACTTTAAATTTTTCTGAGATAGTGTTTATGGAACTAAAGGATCTGGCCTTGAAACCTGTGGCAAACAGATGGATATTATATCCCAGGTTTCTCATGGCCATAATTTTAACACAGCTAAAATCAGACGGCCTTGTTGGCCTTGGAGTCCCTGCTCCGGCTGTATTGCCTGAAGTATACTCCAGGCACAACTCTGACCCTACAATGAAAGGGGCTGCCCGGCTGCTCAAACCCAAGCAGCGGGAACCCACAGCCTCCACTTCCAGATCCAAAGTCCCCACCAAACCCAAAACCAAAAAGCCCAAAAAGGCTACTCAGGGAGATGAGTCCCCTGAGGATGCCCCTGTAACACCAATACAGGAAACACTTACTGGTTCTAACCCCCCAGTAGTGTCCAAGACTCCACCAACCGTAGCCGCTCAGGCATCCTCTCAACAGGATCCTGATGCAACCAAAATTGGGATACCACAATGCTGGAACCTATCTCAATTGAGAAGGTTACCATTGAAGAGCACCAGTCACCCCGGGTGCAATCTGCTTCAACCCTATCTCCAAATGCAACCGCCCCTCAAAGCCCAACATTTATTGTTGCACAAGTGTTGAGTCAGCTGCATTCCTCTCCTCCTCCCCAGACACCAATTACAATGGGGAGAACATCTGAGGAAGAGGACCAAAATGCTGCTGATAGCCCACAGCACAGGGGTTATAATGTTCAATCTCCCCGTGTAGAGGAGGAGGTTAGAACATCTGGTGAGGCTGCCACTTCTACTGATTCAGCAAATGAACAGGATGAAGTTGGTAACATCTCTAAGACCTCACCAGAGGCAACTGCCGATGAAGGACTCAGTCCTGAGGCAGGAAGTCCCCAGAACCAAGAACAAGGGGCACATGCTACAACTGATCTACACTCAGGGCATGTACATCCTGATTCAATCAGGAGGTCAGGTGATTCAGCAAAAACTGATGATGACCTGGGCTTTTTCTATGATGTCTTAGCCCATAACACAATCCTTGAGGCTGAGGTGAGTAGACTCAAAGAACTGCTTGCCAAAATGTCTCAGGATCAAAGTCCATCTGCCCCAATAAACCCACAGATGGCACCTTCATCTGAAGGTTTCCCAAACACTCCGCCACTTCACTCAACTGAGCCACCAGCCACTGTTGTTGGCACCACCTCTCAGGGACAGAACCCCTCTGAGCAGATGGTTGCTACATTTCAAACTTCCTTACCTCTCATCACTCCCATCATCAATGAGATTGTACATAAAGCCATTGATGAGAGGATCTCCTCGACTCTAAAAACACTTGTTGATGATGCTGTGCACAAGAAGCTTTCTGCCATTCAAACCCCTGAACCCAATGCACCCAAAAAGGGGAGTCTAAGGTAGTGAAAGAAGGAAAGAGAAAGAGAGTGGAAGAGGATAAACAACAAGAAAAAGAACAGGAAAAACAGCTGATCACATACAAGAGAAAGAAAAGTGCTGGAACTCAAAAGCCTGATGAAGAGAAATCATTGGAAGATCTGATTAAAGAAGCTGATGAAGCTCACAGCAGATCAATGGACAAAATAATAGATCAACTCTTCAGACAGGGCTTTGATACAGCCACATTAGACACTGAGATCAGAAGGCTGGAGATTAATGAGATACAAGAAAGATGGGCCAGTTATAGTGTAATGGAAAGGGAGAGGTTGGAGATAATGATCCGGTTTTTTGCAAAATACTTGGGAAGATCATTAATTGAGATTAAATCATGGACCAGAGACAGTATTCTGGCAATAACCACCAGAATCTGTGCTTCTGAAGAATTCAACAAGGGGTTGATTATAGAAGCCTTAGACGAAGCAGGTGCTGGGAAGAGAACTGATATGGCCAAGCTTTCCAAAGCCAAACTCACCATAAAAATGCTAGATCAGCCTTCCCAAACTCCCTCTCAAAAACAACCAACCCCACAACTCTCCAAATCAACTCAACCCTCAAAACCAACTCCCTTACCCCAAAAACCACCTCAAACCACATCCAGTGATGCACCCAGAAGGAGGAGAAGGGTGTTGAGGATGGAAGAAGAAGAAGAAGAGATGATGAAGAAGATAGTCTGCCAATCTCTGCTGTTCTAAAATTACCTGAGCCCAGAAGTCAACAAATGATAACACCAGACTTTCAGAGGCAAATGGTGAAAGTTAAGATTGAAGAAGAAGAACAACAGAAACAGCACGATGAGCAACTTTTGAAGATGATTGACAAAGAGTTTCCTCAGTCATCATCTATACAAGCCATGAAGAAACATGCTCAAAGGCTGTATGCTCTCAGGTATACCTTTCAATATCAAAAGGAGAGAGTAAGGATTTGGCCAGACCCCAGGGTTAGTTCTAGAATTCATAAGAAATCCATACCAAGTAGATACAATGGCCAAGTGAGAAAGACCATAGATGCTGCTATTATGTTGGCCATTGTAGTCTCACCCTGGGAAATACTTGAAGACTTCAAGAGAGCCTACAAGTCAAAGATGACCCCTCAAACTCTAATGGAGAACAAAATGGTCAAGAAGGGGTTGTTATACAAGAGGCTTGAAGAGATCAAGAAGAATGAACTCCAGTTGTTATTAGAAGGGACTCACCCAGATGAGTTTGCTTACAGAGAGATAACAACTGTTGAGTTGAAAAATGGAAAGACGATAAAGTACTTATCAGAGTACTATGGCCCAGAGTTCTTCTTCGAAGGAGAAGCAGAAGAACTCACTAAGGAGGAACAAGTTGTTCTCCTTGAGGCCTACGTCAGAGAGTCTTATAGACTCATCAATGGGAAGTAGGTTTCATGGTTGGGATAACGGCTCTGTGTCCAGTTCCCCAAGACAGAGTTCCCTTCCATCCTTTGACATTCACATCTACTGAAACCTGTTCCCTGGCCTGTGCTTATCCGATATCTCTAAAGCTGATCAAGAGAGTATTTCTGCCAAGAATAAGTGGGACCTCAATAAGCTTAAAGGTTTTGGCTGCATTGGTTCAGGGGGAGTTTGTTGGACCAAAAGAACCAATGAGCCTGATCAGAAAAACCTTTAAGTCCCACGGACATTACAACAACTGAAGTAGTCTGCAACAGCTGAAAGACATCAGCTGATAACAAGTCTGAAGACAAAGTCTGAAGTGAAAGAGCTGAAGACAAAGTCTGAAGTGAAAGAGCTGAAGACAAAGTCTGAAGTGAAGAGCTGAAGACAAAGTCTGAAGTGAAAGAGCTGAAGACAAAGTCTGAAGACAAAAGCTGAAGACAAAGACTGAAGACCAAGTGTCAGATGATTGTCACAACAGCTGAAGAAGACCTCTTCAGTAGTTGTGATGGTTTCCTTTCAGTAGTTGTAGTTTCTTTTCTGTACTTATAGTTTCAGTAGTTTTATGTTTCTTCGTGTACTTAGAATAATCTGAGATGTTCTCAGTTGTTGTGAACATTCTCAGTAGTTTGCTTACTTTCAGTAGTTTGTAATAATTCTGTTAGATGTCACTATCAAGTGACATCAGCAGACGTCACATTCCTATATATAAGGAATGCTGACCTAATTGTAATCGGGCAGCTTAGGAAAACCTAGCAGCCGCCACACCGAAGCATGTGTGCATGAATGTTATTATCTCTTTGCAGAAAACCCTATATCTATATAACCGTGTACTGTTCCATTGAATATTTATTGTGTTCTTGCTATATTTGCTTAATTCTTGCTCTAATTCCGCTGTGATTCAACTCTAATTGATCAAACTTAGATCACTGATCCTAACATTAAAAACCAAATCGAGGCTAATCTAAAATCTGCTATCTCATGAAGCCTTCACATCAATCAAAAACAAACAAATGTATTGTGACATTTGTGACACGTCTAATCACCACACAGATAGTTTTCTTTTACTCAAATTGCTCATCGGTGATCATGAATAATCATTCAACTAAAAATTGCTATTTTAACA
>CM046425.1:23424884-23534884 GCA_025506505.1 Flaveria sonorensis | reverse complement strand
ACATCCACATCCTCATCCACATACACATACATACATATACACATACACATACACATACACATACACATACACATACATATACACATACACATACACATACACATACACATACACATACACATACACATACACATACACATACACATACACATACACATACACATACACATACACATACACATACACATACACATACACATACACATACACATACACATACACATACATATACATATACACATACACATACACATACACATACACATACACATACACATACACACAGACATACACATACACATACAAATACACATACAAATACACATACAGATACAGATACAGATACAGATACATATACATATACACATACACATACACATACACATACATATACACATACACATACACATACACATACACATACACATACACATACACATACACATACACATACACATACACATACACATACACATACACATACACATACACATACACATACACATACACATACACATACACATACACATACACATACACATACACATACACATACACATACACATACACATACACATACACATACACATACACATACACATACACATACACATACACATACACATACACATACACATACACATACACATACACATACACATACACATACACATACACATACACATACACATACACATGCACATACACATGCACATACACATACACATACACATACACATACACATACACATACACATACACATACACATACACATACACATACACATACACATACACATACACATACACATACACATACACATACACATACACATACACATACACATACACATACACATACACATACACATACACATACACATACACATACACATACACATACACATACACATACACATACACATACACATACACATACACATACACATACACATACACATACACATACACATACACATACACATACACATACACATACACATACACATACACATACACATACACATACACATACACATACACATACACATACACATACACATACACATACACATACACATACACATACACATACACATACACATACACATATGTCAATAATCAAATGTTCACCCGTTGTTTATAGCGATAACCCATTAACCCAACTGGTGGTCCATAACAGGCCACGTCGTCACTATAAGTTAGAGTTATAGTAGAAAAACTAGTGGTTTACAACGAGCATAAATTTTTTATTTTAAAAATGTAGCAAGACAATACACAAATTAAGAGTATTAAAATGATCTATTTAATAATTTAATTTGTATAAAAAGTAACATCATATAAAAAAGTTAAGAAGGTTTTTTAAAAAAAGGTGAAGTTTTTATTATAAAAAGGGGGGCAAATTTTAAAAATGGGAGGAAAATCATTATATCAGTGATGTAACACGATGTAAAAGTTAGTTAGTCTCATATTTGTCAAGCATTTAAACTATTCCTTTTCATTTTGATACTGTTATAGGGCGCCATGTTCTGCGTAATTACTTTGAATTTTATTTTCATTTACTTTACACTTCCGCACCATTCTCTTTGAAACCGTATTGTAAGGTTATATTAGAAGGCTGATGCAACCAAAGAAGCCAAAACAACCAAGAAACTTCCTTCATGCATGCACTGATGTACAAGGTAGAAGTTTCTTCGGAAGTTTTACACTCATCACAGAAATTATTCTAAGTGTAAAATCTTCCGAAGCCAAATACCAAATCTTTCGAAGCCAAAGATGAAGTCTTTCGAAGCTTCAAAGACAAAGTCTTCCTAAGCCAATGAAGTGAAGACTGATTTCTTCCAAAGACAGAGAGGACATACTTTCTCTTGTCTACTTTTCCATAAAGCTGACTTACTTTCCGCTGCAACTCTGAACACTCACCAACTTATACAAGTTGGTGAAAAGGTCCATGCTTTAGTAAACTATAGATTATGGTCTTGAGTTTGTAACTTCCTACTTTGTACCTTTTATCCTTTTATAATATATTAGGATGTGAGCTATGGCATGTCATAGTCACTAGTCAAAAAGCAATCTGTCTTTTGACTTTACATTGATCTTGTTGTCTAGATTAATGTTTCCTGCTAGCCTTGAAAGTATGGCCGGCTGTAGAATGTAGTATAAAGTATCTCAGGTTCTTGTATTTCATTTTATGCTTTGTACCACTTGTAAAAGAATTTGAGAGCAATATATAGCATTCTTGAAAACCATATTAGTCTGTTCTTGTTCTTAGTTTTGTCTTAGTTACTTGTGTTCTTAGTATCATTTATATAAACCTGGTTCCCCATTTGATCTGTTAAATGTTCTAACACTCTCCTCATTGTGAGACTGATTGTGTTGATCATCCCTTAACCGGTCCTGCACGTATATTATTCTTGATTGAATGATCAAACATTTTAGTTAAATTCATTTTGTGCCATTTGACATAACCAATGATTAAGATCTTGGTTTGATTTGCGCGTCGTGGTAAAAACCCATAGGTGGTTTTAGAGTGTGACAAGTCTGGTTAAGTTGATTCTTAATATTTTTTGTCCATTTTAAACCCGTTCTTCAATCCTTACTTAGATAATCATGATATGATATATTCATGCTTAGGTATATTTAAATGTGAACTACAGTGATGCGGACAACTCAATGCACATGACTAAATGTTCAATGCGAATGCTTATCTTAGTCGATGTTGATGAGAGAAACCAATTCTAATGAAGATCGAAGCCAATGCGGACAAGAAGTATACTAAATGGTGAAATAGTTTTCTAGTACTTTTAACTTGTAAATATTATGATATAATAAATATGATAGGGTAGTTTAGTCAATAGTACATACCCTATGCCAGTCCTATAAATAGAAAGTTAGGAATTACATGATGTAAATCTTGCAACCCTACTTTCCTATTTTCTGTATTTTGTTAATCAATACAAAGAAGAAATTTATGAGTACTATGATTATCCTTATTGTTTGTTTTTTGATTATTGATTATTGATTATTATGATTTTGCCATGATGATTCAATAGCAAAGATCAGTATAGTCAATTAATAAAAATCCACCCAAGACATTAATCATAACTGCATAATTAATTGAATAATTATTTCTACTGAGAACTAATGTTCTGTGATAAGATAGTAGCGGGGGCATATAAGTAGTCAATAGATTTAGTTGTAAATCCATATAAATTGCATTTATCTACTTGTTGCAAAACTATAGTTGAAGTTTTTATAGTTGATCGAGTTATAGACTTTCAAACTCACCAACTATATTTAGTTGACATTTTTTATCATGTTTTTCAAATTAGTAATTACACGCTATCATGAACGTGTTCAAGAATAAGAGTACGTTTGGAGATTTCCACATATTGTCTTTGTGCTCGGTCTATATCTTTGAGGATCTTCAAAAATGTACTTATTTAAACACTTTTGTAACGCTTTAGTATTTGGACTTAATGTAAGTTTAGCTTTCTCTTTAAGGCAATTTGTTCTTGATATCTAGTTTCGTTATAATCTTGTGTTTCGGCTTTAGCGGGGGTGTGACACTTACTAGGCCTTGTACTTTTGATTTAGGCCTCTACTAGGCAGAGTTTTATCAATTAGAATCTTGTGAAGCCTAACTTTTTGTAGTCCGGTATATCTCTATATTTTGATTAATGTACATCCTATAGTTTTGTTATAACGTTTACGACTTCCGAATGTTTCAAGTTTTAGAGTTGTCATATATAAGGTTTTGAACGTTATCAACATTCTAGGATATGTTCTCCTAATATAAACTTACATATGATATCATTGTCCCTTTCAACACACAGGATCTGACAAGGATTCAATGTTAGTTTTTTTTATGACTTTACACCTCCGTCTTAACACAGTGTTATTAATACAAGTTATATACAATTAAATAATAGTGCAAGTACATGTATATAACAAGTTGAGTAATATTTATGTGCTTGGAATACTGAAACAACTAGAATGTTCCCCACTATGTCGTTCGAAAACAAGGTGAATTTTAGAAAATTAGAAGGAAAAATATAATATATTTGTAACAATGCGGCTTGGGATGAAATTTATGTCGGGACATAAACAAAAATAGGCACATAAAACAGTTTATTCATAACTACCAAAATCGTTATGTTTTAAACAGATAAAAATGGTTTATTCGGATAAAATTTTTACATTAAACGTAGATATTATAAATCATCACAAAGGTATATTTAGAATTTCAAAAGTTTTAAAATGAAACAATAAAAAAAAGTTGAGCATCCAATATAGACTTGTATTAATTGCCTTTACACTTGTATCACTACACTTCTTTAATGAATTGTAAAAATGTATATATAATTTAAATAGATATTGTAATTAAATTGACTGACACATTTAATAGCTTAATCTTTTTATAATAGTTACTATTATAATAGGTTTCCCTAAGTAACTATTTAGACTTATAATAACTTTGATGATTACATTTTCTTATTATTTTTTTTGGGGATTAACCTTTTTTTAACGTGCCGAGCAAATGTGTTTTTATCTCTTTTAAGTATTTTAAAATTTTTAAATATAGTCTAATATGTATATAAAACGACTAGGTTAGTACTTTGTATATTACAAGGGTTGAATAAATAAAATTTTTGATAGTTAGTAAAGGAAATTTATTAATTATAAAACAATATTTTGAGATAATATATAATTAAAATTACGTATAAGTAAAGATTATAAGTAATTAACCAAGTATATTATTTTTAAACTTTTGTTTCCAATATTATTTCATTCTTTCATAAAAGTTATTGTATATTTATATTCCAAAACAAATCATTTTAAAAGAATGTAATTTTTTTAAAAAATATGTTACTATAACACTAAATTTTAAATTATTTTGGTTTATAAAAGTTTTATTTTTTAAAAACACTAATTTTAGAATATTTCTTATTTTTAAAAGAAGTTTGATGTTCTAGAATAATTTTTTGTTTTATAACAAATGTTTATTTAGAAATCACATCTAAAAAAAGATTTATTTCTTAATTTTGTAAAAACTATTTTTAAATTCAAAAGGAATTATATAATATCACTAGTTTAATATGATTATTTAATAGTAGAGAGAAACAAGAAAATTATAATTAGAAGGTTTAGAATTGTATTAAGTGTTCACAAAAACTGTGTTCTATTATAATAGAGTGTAAAAGTTTTATTAGTTTTAGTATGTATAAGTAACTTAATAATATAGAATAAATCTTATACTTCTCCATTTTAAATATTATAAAATGGATCAAGACAAATTAAAAATTTCTTAACAAAGCAAAGGGTGGCCCCATCTCCAACCCCCAGTCACCATCTTTATTTTCAATATACACGTGGGTGATGTGCTAACCCCCATTCAAGTGTATATCATAGCTCACCTTACACTTTCATTTTTTTTTGACTCTTTCACTTTTAGTCCCTTGTATTTTGATTTAGCATAATAACAATACAAACTAAATAAGAATAAGAAGTTTGATTAAGGAAATAATATATAGCTCAGTTAAACTCAACCAAAAGATTTGATTAATATGAATACAAGATGTAAAATAAAGTATTAATATCAATTCCTCCATGTTCTTTGAAAGATAACATTTTGTTGCATCTATGATCTTAACATGTAATAACATAAAGGAAAGCAAGGTTGTTTAGAGAGTTTGTTTACCGCTCACCTGTTACATTGTCTATTAATAAGAGTATTTGATGTGACCTTTATTTTAATTTTACCCTCATAATTATGATAAGGTGGAGTAGTTAAAGAAAATGTAAATGAAAATCTATCATGACCTTCGCTAAAACTAAAGTTCTGATTCTGTTACTAATAAGAACTTGCAGAGAAATCTAAAAACCAACTTAATACCACATGGTATATATGTAATAATGATGTTATGTGAATCTAGTTTTTTCCCCTGCGCTAGACGGAGGGAATTTTGTCATTTCCATGCGCGACGCATCTTGAATTTTTTCATTATTGCCTAAGCTTGTCGAAAACTATAAAAAAGAATACTAAAACCTGTTCCAGTAATACCAATACTGATAATGATGTTTTTTTTGCTTATAATCAGTTCTATTTATCATGTTACCATAATAGAACTCTACTCGTTATAGCATACGAAACTAAAAAAATCGCCTTTAAATACAAATCTGTTTTCTAACAAAATATCGGAATGTAGACAAAAAGTGTTCGAACATTCCATGTAACAAAAACTTAGATGATATCATTTTGTCATTTTATATTATATTTGATAGTATTAGAATGTATATCTTTTGATTATTCAACGTCTGAAAAGATCGCCTCAAAGTTGCATAAAATGAAATCATCTATGTATAATTTCACTTGATGTAAGCAAAATTATACAATTTCGCTTAAGGGTTCTTGTAAGCCAAACTAGCCTTGTCTCATTCCTATAAATAGCATGTTGCATGCTTAATTAAAGGAGAGATAAGAAGGAGAGTGTGCGGATCAAGGTATTTGTGTATGAAACTCTTGTACAACCTCATTGATGATTAAATGAGAATAAACCTTTAAATTAGACATACGTTATGATGATGATGATCTTGATTATGCTTGTTTGATTGTTGTCACTAACAAGAGACGTCAAGCACATGGATTTTGCTCGTGTGTTTGATAAGCTTAAATCAAACATTAAGATCCAAGATAGTTATGGGGACTTACAACTGGTATTAGAGCATTATGCTTAAAATTTAGAAATGTTTGTTTTATATCTTGTTAAATTTCATCAAGTTTTCATCATCTTCTTCATTCATCCTGGTGTTCCAGCTGAGAAGTTAATTGGATAAATCTATGGATGAATCAAAATTTGATTGGATGAAAACATTCGTCATATTTTCTAAATCAATCCTTCTGGTGGATTTCTTCAAATTCGGATTAGTAGGGAGGTTATAATGATTCTAAGCTAAAAAAGTTTTAGTTTTTGTTGTAGGTATTGAGAAAATTGGCTCTAAGCTCATCAAAACATATTATTATAATGAAACTGATCTGAATATATTAAGAAGCAAAACTGTTACACTAATCTAAGAAAAACCAAAGAAGCGAAATTAGGTAAATTCCCATACCGTACACCAGTGTAAGTGACAGTACACCAGTGTAAGCGAAATTACACCGGCGTAAGAGAAATTACACTAGTGTAAGAGGAATTATTGGTTGTTTTAAATTTTGATGTTTTCAGTGATGTCGTATAAATTAAACCTTTCCATGATGTTAAATTACAATAATGAGATCGGAATGCTAACGAAACCTCCAAAACTTTTGGCACTTTCTAATACTTCGAATGGGAAGGATCAGTAATCATATGTTTCATACATGGATACAAGTATGTAGATATCCACTAGTGAAGGGTATAAGCATCCAACTTACGTTTATATTGGTTAGAGTAACAAAATGAAACCTGTTTCTATAATATCTTTACCATTGTAATGGAGGATATATACCATCTCCGTTATAGGTTCATCAGATGTGATAACTCTAATTCTTATAGAACTTTATAGGATGCTCAAGACCTATGAGCTTGAAATGAACAGGCATAAAAGGTTTCATGAAAGTTTGAATAGTTCTTTAATGACCGAGTCTATAGTTCTATTATCTCCATCCACTACTGATTGTGGATATACATTTTCATTCCCTTAGTCCACACCCATTCATGAACATAGTGCATATTTTTCATTATATAGGTATTCTAAAGCATCATTCATTGCAATAATACATGATCATTTTATAACCCAAGAAGATTTGAGATGATAAGAGTAGATGATATTAGAGATTACAAGAGCTAACATCAGTTTTCCATGTTAATGTTAAGAGTTAAAGGTTCTATGCAAAAACAAGAAGACCTTTTTCCATTAACATTCCAAATCCATGATCAAGATAAACAAAAGTAACATTTAGTGCTACAATTGCCAAAAAAAAAGGCATTTTGCTATAGAGTTCAAAGCACCAAGATTCAATAATAATATTGCTGAAGGATCAATAAATGTGAATCTCCAAGACCCAGCAACCAAAATTACTTTCATTCAGGAAAATCATTAAGCTGCAATTGCCACTACACAAATGAATATAGTTAAGAAGCTCATTATACAAGTTTAGAAACATTCATGCCCACAAATCTTGTAATGATGGTCAATGCTTTAGATTTTGCACTAATGATAGTCAAATATCCCTCTACTCTCGAATGCATTGATTATGTTGTTGAGCATAGATAATAGAATATGAATTTGGTTCAACAAGTAAACCATATAATGAGAAAATTTAGTCTCGTCATAATAAAATTTTACTTCTATATCATGAGCATACTAACTATTAAACCCAAATAGTTAAGAAATTTGCTATAGCTAGTCATGAACTTGTTGAATCTAAAATTCATATCAAGAAAATTACAAAATTTGTTAAATGTTTAAATGAATAACATATTGAAAACTAGTTTAGGCTATAACACTTGTGACACATCCTTGTAGCTATAGTCCTTTTCCCGATACACCTGTTGATGAAATGAGACCATAAATTGTTATAGGTGATGCTAAATATAACAAGTCTGGATGTGCAACACAATTCAAACAAGACAATGTATGAATCAGTTGAAGAAAAATCAAAGGTCATGTGCTTATCTAAACTAACATTTGTCAAATTTATGAAAGAAACTACTGAATTTAGTGAAACGAGTGGCTCTAAACTAAATGGGAGCACTCAAGTTTTTAAAGAAATATAAGCTTTTCGAATCCGTTCCTAATTAACAAGCAATGAAGACTCCAAATATTAAAATTACACACACACACATGTATATATATATATATATATATATATATATATATATATATATATATATATATATATATATATATATATATATATAAAGAAGAAATTTTGGTAGGAACAACACTGTAAGGATTACACTTAAAGGCTGATGCAACCAAAGAGCTCTCAGCATGCATATATGAAGTACAAGGAAGTTACTTCGGAAGGTTTGATATAACTCAGTGAATTATACGAAGTATCAAATCTTCCGAAGCAAAAAGACCAAATCTTCCGAAGTCAAAGATGAAGTCTTTTCAAAGCTTCAAAGACAAGTCTTCCGAAGCCAAAGACTGATTTCTTCCAAAGACAGAGAAGACATGCTTTTTCTTAATCACCTTTTGACAAAAGCTGAACTACTTTTCGCTGCCACCTCTGAAGACTCACCAACTTATATGAGTTGGTGAAAAGGTCATACTTTTGTCAAACTGTAGATTAAGGTCTTATGTCTGTAACTTTCTACTTTTGTACTTTTATCCTTTTCGTGATATATTAGGATGTGAGCTATGGCATGTCATAGTTACTAGTCAAAAGGCAATATGCCTTTTGACTCTACACTGATCTTGTTGTCTAGATTAGTGTTTCTAGCAGGCCCTTAAAGTATGGCCGGCTGTAGGATGTCGTATAAAGTATCTCAAGTACTTGTAAACTCTTAGATAAGCTTTGTAACAATTTGTAAGAACTTGAAAGCAATATACATCATTCTTGAAAATAATATTATCTTGTTCTTGTTCTGTTCTTTACTTTTGTTCTTTGTTTCATCAATAGACGGTTTCCTATTGGATCTTTAAGTGTTCTAACACTATTCTAACAACTGTGAAACTGTTGCATTGACCCCCTTCACCGGTCCTGCAATTGGTATCAGAGCATCTCAGGCTCTTGATTGTAAGATCTCACTATATTAGATCACTTCAGTTTCACAAAACACTTACCAGCTCAAATGGCAGTTCTCTCAAAGGCTGATATGGAAAACGATACCATGATAAAGTCTCCACTGATCACTCCTGATGACTTTGATAATTGGTGCAACGTATGGAAAGGTTCATCAAGTCTCAAGACAACAGAATATGGAGATCTTTTGTTGAAGGATCTCACATCCCAAGCACCTCTTCAGCCACTGCTGGAGGTAGGATGATCCTCAAGAAAATGGCTAACTATTCTCAGGAAGATTGGAAGAAAATTGATGTTGATCAGAAAGCCATGATCGCTTTCCAAACTCTATATACAAAGGCTTCAAGAAGTGCAAAACTGATAAGAAGCTCTGGGATGCCCTTAAGCTCATGTATGAGGGGTCTGAGGAAGCCAAGGAAAACAAGAAAGACCTTGAAGAAACTTTGAAACTTCACCTACAAGAAAGGTGAAACCTGACTCAACAATACTTCAGAAAGATTGTGGATACTCTCATAATATCCCCATCTTGCATGCAAAGATTTGTTATCAGAATAGGCAGGGATTAGGGTCAAGTGAGATAGCTCCTCAACACATACTACTATCTGTAAGATCTCCAAGGTGTGAAACTTGTCAAGATGAGCCGCCTCCTATTAATCGTATCCAAGATAATGATGATGGTGTAGAGGAGATAGTGAAGGATGAACCTGAAATGAGTGATAAAGGTTATCCAAAGAAGGGTCACTATTCTCCTAGAGAGAAGAAGGAACCTAGGATGACCAAGTCTGCAAGGAAGAACTGGATTAGGGCAGCTAAAAGAAAATAAAAAAAGCCCAAAAGATCAAGGCCACTTTCAACTCCAAGCAAAAACAAGTTTTTATTTCTGCTGGATTTGAAGTGGTAAAGACTGAAGACTCAACTATGGACTCTAGTACCAGGAGTTCTAGTTCATGTCCAAATCATCATGGTCAAGAAAGGAAGACTGATCAAATGTGCACCACTGCTGCACAGCTTGAACCATCTAGTTCCAAGAGCAAGCTTCACCCTGAGAAGCCTGCTGTATCATCTATGGAGATGAAGAAGAAAGTGGAAAGAGATCAAGCTCAGTCTTCAACTTAAAAGAAGATTATCAAAAGTATGCAAGTTGAATGCATCATATGTGGTAGTACTTCTTATTTTGCTAAGGACTGCATCTACTATCCCAAATGTACTATCCATATGACCAAGAAGAAAACTTCTGAGGAGATGAAGAAGAAGACAGCTTCGAAAGGAAAATCTCTTCCTTTTAGAAGCTCCAAAGTGAAGAAAAAGATAAGTGAAAACTTACCTTCGGAAGAAAATTTGATCTCGGAAGAAAGGAATGCTTCCGAAGTACTAAAGTCTGCTACAGTGGATGCAAGAACTTTCGAAGGTCCAGTCTCCAAAACTTCCAAAGTTATCAAAACTTCCGAAGTATTGAAGGCTAAGTCTAATGTTTCAATGATGGTGTGGAAGATGAAGGAAAGCCTTGTAACTGAAAGTTCTTCATTGACAACAGGAAATGATCCTCAAAGCATGCATATAGGATTAATTACTATTGAATTATCTTCAGTTCACTTTGACAAGCCCAAGATCAATAAGTCTTGGGTTTCCAAATGTAACTAACCATCTCTTTCTATGTATGAACAACTGAGGACCAAATGATATGTATGGATCATTGATATTGGTTGTTCCAGGCACATGACAGGCAATGGCTCTTTGCTTTAGAACTTTGAAAGAATTAATGGAGGGCAATTGCTTTTGAAGAAGAATCAGGTGGTTATATCACTGGAAGGGGTAGAGTCACAAATGGTAAGCTCAGCATTGAAAAGGTAAACTATGTTAGGAGCTTGGGTACAACCTCTTGGGTGTATCCTAATTTTATGACCAGAGACATGTCATGTCTTTAGTAAGCACGAGTGTATTGTTCTCAAGCCCAGGGTGATCATTCCTCAGAGCATATTCTGCTCAGAGCCCCCAGGAAAGGAACATATACAAGATGGATTTGCAGGAAACATCCCTATCAGGATAAGTTTTTTGCTTTCTATCTAAAGCAAATAGTGATGAGTTTTTCCTCTAGCATAAAAGAATATGCCATGTAAACTTTAAAAATATGAATAAATTAATTAAAAATGATTTGGTAACTAGAAAAAGTTTACTAGTGATGACCATTGTGTTGCATGTCTGAAAGGAAAGCAACATAAAGTGTCTCACAAGCCAAAGGAAACAAACTCCATCACTACTCCCCTGCACTTATTACATATGGATCTTGACCGGGTCCGAGATGTGAATCTGAGTTGAGGTGACTCAACTAGGATCGAATATGATGATTGAGTCAATGATTAAGTAGCGGAAATACATAATCAAATAATATTTAATGCTAAAAATACTAATAAATGCTTTGTATATTGATGTTGTTAAACAGTATACAAAGTGTGCTAGGGTTTGTAGCACAACGCAACAACTTTTTAATCTTTTTAATCAAAAAACTTACAAAAGTAGTGTATAATATTCTATTTATAGGTTGATACATTGCCCATACCAAATGACTAAACTACTCTGACAACTATACATTAGAATACTAGTCTAAGTACAAAAGATAATCAGCATTTGTAAATGTTCATCCGCATAAACTAATACGGATGTGTTTGTCTTCATCAACATTTTTTCTTTTGAGCTTCCACATTAAGTATGTCATCAACATTAACTAATATGGATGAACAAATACTTAAACGCATCTGGTTCTGCACATCCGCATTAGTAAATGTGGATGAACAAATACTTAGCCATATTTGTTCTGCCTATCCGCATTAGTAAATGCGGATGAACAAATACTTAACCATATTTGTTCTTTGCTCATCCGCATTGACTAATGCGGATAGCCGACACTTGTGTCTTTATTCTTCTATTTTCTTAACTCGCATTACTTCTTAGACTTGTGGGAGATTCCAACCACAACAACCTTCAACCACCTCTTGAGTTGGCATGTATGATCCTTTCAGGGTCTAACAATACTCTTGAGTTGGCATGTATGATCCTTTCAGGGTCCAACAATACTCCCCCTAAGGATTATACAGCCTATGTAGTTTAAGGGTTTGAGGGTGGTGGAGGTTATGAAGATTCTGGTGGTTCTTCAAGTGTAGGTGCTTACCTTTCTTGGACTGTTGATGGAGCTGGGGATGGTTCAAGCTCTGTAGATTGTTGAGGTTCAGCCAGTGAAGGATCCAGTATAGCCTTGATCATATTTGAGAAGTCTCTGGCTTCATTCATCTTGTCTTGGCTAAGGACATGGATCTTCATTTGGCTTATAGTGTGAACAGCCTCAATACGCATCTGTCTAAGAGATATGGGTTCCCACACAGATACAGTGGAAAGCCCATCTCTGTGGATCAGTAAAGACCCATCAGCATCTATTTCCAGCTTCACTATATTTCCCAGTTGGAGAGGAATTCTCTTTCTTTTTCTTTGTTCTTTTTTTTTGTTGATTCTGCATAGGCTATCTTCAGAATCTTGATGCATTTCAAAAAGAAATACATATCAGCTTCTCCAAGCTTGTTATCTATTTCTCTGAAGTGTCTTGAAAATATGTAGTGGATATAGGATTCATCTAACAATCTCACCTCATATCCATTAAATAACCGTATGTCAGATCCTTCTTTTCCTGCCCATTTTCTTTCAGTTACCAACTCATATGTCTTTTCATCATAGAACACATTTGAGATTGGTTTGGACTTATGGGTTCCAGCAACTATCTTTCTTTTTAATGATTCAGTTGGTTTTCCATTCAACTCTGGAAATACCAAATCTTTAGTTCTTTTTGTCTTCTTCTTCTTTTCAAGAGGTTTGTTGAAAGATTTGTCTTTCCTGATGCATATAGCCTTTAGAGATTTGAAGTTGTTGTTTTCTTAAACATTTTCAGTATATCTTCAAACTCATATCCTCTATACATGGCATTATGATTGATTAATTCTAGCTCTGCTAATTCTTTCAGATCATGAATCTGCAAGGAGTTCACCAGAGCTGTATACTCTGTGAAGAACTAAACTAGCCCTGAGATCCTTTTCACCATGAACATGTTCCAATCACTGTCATACTTCTAGGCAATTATTTTAACATCCACCTTGCCTTTTGGAGAAGACACACCATTAATCATCTCTGAAGTGGTTAACCCTTCATGCAACTTCAATTGAGAGGGTTCAATAAACTATTCAGGGTTTTTGTGTAGCATGGGTGCCAAGACATCTTGGTCTTTGGTAGTGAGTTGGGCATCCTGAGCTGAAATTCTAGTTTTGGGTTTCCTCTCTACAACCTCTTCTTCAATAGTCTTTAATCTTTCTTTCTTTTCTTTGACTATCTTAAGAATTGTAGCTCTAAGGGAATTTGTCTTCATATTACCTAGTTTTCTTCTGGTGAATCCTTGAACAGATATGTCACACCCCGGGCCCAAAAGGGGGTGGGACATCACAGACTGGTAAAATACATGGCAGCAAAAACTAACCATTATAAGAGCACACAAGGAGAGAAATCACATGGCATTACATTAAAATAACATCACTGGGCCATAACAGACTAGCCCAAATTCAAAGTATCAATTCATCATAGAAAAATTCAAATGTTTAACGGACATCAAATTAAATGTCTAAAGCGTGGGTGTTTTGTATCCATTGAGCAAATGAAAGTGGGAGTGAAAGGAGACTGCTTTTGCCATTAGACAATGGACGCTTTCATTGTGATTTTTGATGTTTCAAGGTCAAGTAATGCCATTGGTAGTCATGGAGCTAGGCCATCCATAAAAGTTTCCAATGTAATCCCAGCTTCCATCAAGGGTACCTGAAACATGCTCAAAAATATTTTGTGTCAACTATAGTTGGTCAGTTCAAGTGCTTTAAAGTTTAAAAACAAAAGACTATTTAGAATCGATAAGTTAATCTTAAAAACATAAGTATCAGTGTTGTAGAATCACAATCAACCCTGCACTTAGTCCAGGCTAGCCTCTTCTAAACTGTGTTATTACCGGTTAACCCATAGGGACAATTGAGCCTCAAACAGTGTATCATACCCGCCGAGTGGTACACCATAGTATCTATAAAACCTGTCACATGCCACAATTGAACCCAGGATCTCAGTGTGGTACCCTTGCTATTATGTCATTGGGTGATGATGAAAGGCACTGTGTGTGGGGGATTCCCCAGTAGATCTACCCATATAGAACAAGCGGTTCACCAAGAATTAATGATTATGATACAATATAAGAGCAGGTTCTAACAATCACCACAACATATAAGCATCATATTTAGCACGTAAATAATATCTATTCAATTACAACATGTTTCATCCTAAAACAGTAGTAAGAGGGAACACTAAACTCACCTTAGAATCAAATAAAAGTCCTTCAGTACCAACAAGTCTGAGTCCTAGCACCCTATTATCATGATACAAGTAGTAAGCTATAGTATTAGACTATTGAAAGTGTAACTAAGTGTACATGATGGTCATAAGTTCAAGTGGCTTCGTTTCTTAGGAGTTGCTTCAAAAGTTTCCTTTTTAGAAAAGTTGTGTTTTTCGATGCATGAATGACAGTTATACGTCTCTTATGATTTGTTTATATGATAATAAGTTTGATAAGGGTTGCTGGTCATATGGTTACTGAATTTAGTTATATTTATGAATTTACGCTTTGGACCCTCAAGTTTCAAAATTTACAATATTGACCCAAAACTTGCTTTCTTTCCATTTCTTGACCCACTATGGCCCTGGTCTTACTTATTATTGATTTCTTGACCCAACAACAAGATTTACTTATATTTGTTTGGGTCCTGGTCGAATGTTGATGAAGTTATTTTCGAAATCTTGTTGGAAAGAAGACTTCAAACCCTATGAACTTATTATATGATTTCTTGACCCAAAACAACCATTGCTGTTATTCCTTCGGCGTTGATGGTTGCGAAATCTTGACGAAAGAAGTGATACTAGTTCTTACTTATTAATTTGAGAGATGGAGAGTGAAGTTGCATGTATGGGGAAAGAGTTGGTGTGTTGGTGTGACTGAAAAGCGAATAGAGGATAATATATATATATACATATATACATATATATACATATATATATATATATTATATACTATATATATATATCATAATATATATATATATATATATATATACATATATATATATATATATATATATATATATATATAGTATATATATATATATATATATATATATATATATATATATATATATATATATAGTAAAATTTTTTTAGAAAAATGTTATTTATGGGTGTTTATAAGGGTTTGTTTTATTACACATGGCCGTATTTTATGAGATTTTTTTAAAAATATGGGATGATTATTTTTTAATTAAACATTTTAGTTTCTCTTTTACTCTCACCAAGACAACAACTGATCCAATCAGCTGACCCATCCGCATCCATGCGGGTGAACATTTCAATGCAGGTTATCATTTTGTACATGGGCTAGTATTTAGATGTACAGTTTGTCTGGGTAGATTAGTCATTTTTTCTCTCATCTTAGTGTTAGGATCATGATCTAAGTTTGATCATTTTTGAGTCACAGCGGATTAGAGCAAGAATTAAGCAAATATAGCAAGAACACAATAAATATTCAATGGAACAGTACACGGTTATATAGATATAGGGTTTTCTGCAAAGAGATAATACATTCATGCACACATGCTTCGGTGTGGCGGCTGCTATTTTTCCTAAGCTGCACCGATTACTTAGTTCAGCATTCCTTATATATAGGAATGTGACGTCTGCTGATGTCACTTGATAGTGACATCTAACAGAATTATTACAAACTACTGAAAGTAAGCAAACTACTGAGATGTTCACAACAACTGAGAACATCTCATTATTCTAAGTACACCTAAACACTACTGAAACTATAAGTACAGAAAACTACTAACTACTGAAAGGAAACCATCACAACTACTGAAGAGGTCTTCTTCTGCTGTTGTGACATCATCTGAACTTGGTCTTCAGTCTTTGTCTTCAGCTTTTGTCTTCAGACTTTGTCTTCAGCTCTTTCACTTCAGACTTTGTCTTCAGCTCTTTCACTTCAGACTTTGTCTTCAGCTCTTTCACTTCAGACTTTGTCTTCAGCTCTTTCACTTCAGACTTTGTCTTCAGCTCTCTTCACTTCAGACTTTGTCTTCAGCTCTTTCACTTCAGACTTTGTCTTCAGACCTTGTTATCAGCTGTGTCTTCAGCTGTTGCAGACTACTTCAGTTGTTGTAATGTCCGTGGGCTTAAAGTTTTTCTGATCAGGCTCTTGGTTCTTTTGGTCCAACAAACTCCCCCTGAACCATGCAGCCAAACCTTTCTTATTGAGTCCCACTTATTCTTGGCAGATACTCTCTTGATCTGCTCTCTCTATCGATAAGCACAGGCCAGGGAACAGGTTTCAGTAGATGTGAATGTCAAAGATGGAAGGGAACTCTTGGGGAACTGGACACAGAGCCGTTATCCCAACCATGAAACCTACTTCCCATTGATGAGTCTATAAGACTCTCTGACGTAGGCCTCAAGGAGAACAACTTGTTCCTCCTTAGTGAGTTCTTCTGCTTCTCCTTCGAAGAAGAACTCTGGGCCATAGTACTCTGATAAGTACTTTATCGTCTTTCCATTTTTCAACTCAACAGTTGTTATCTCTCTGTAAGCAAACTCATCTGGGTGAGTCCCTTCTAATAACAACTGGAGTTCATTCTTCTTGATCTCTTCAAGCCTCTTGTATAACAACCCCTTCTTGACCATTTTGTTCTCCATTAGAGTTTGAGGGGTCATCTTTGACTTGTAGGCTCTCTTGAAGTCTTCAAGTATTTCCCAGGGTGAGACTACAATGGCCAACATAATAGCAGCATCTATGGTCTTTCTCACTTGGCCATTGTATCTACTTGGTATGGATTTCTTATGAATTCTAGAACTAACCCTGGGGTCTGGCCAAATCCTTACTCTCTCCTTTTGATATTGAAAGGTATACCTGAGAGCATACAGCCTTTGAGCATGTTTCTTCATGGCTTGTATAGATGATGACTGAGGAAACTCTTTGTCAATCATCTTCAAAGTTGCTCATCGTGCTGTTTCTGTTTTCTTCTTCTTCAATCTTAACTTTCACCATTTGCCTCTGAAAGTCTGGTGTTATCATTTGTTGACTTCTGGGCTCAGGTAATTTTAGAACAGCAGAGATTGGCAGACTATCTTCTTCATCATCTTCTTCTTCTTCTTCTACCATCCTCAACACCCTTCTCCTCCTTCTGGGTGCATCACTGGATGTGGTTTGAGGTGGTTTTTGGGGTAAGGGAGTTGGTTTTGAGGGTTGAGTTGATTTGGAGAGTTGTGGGTTGGTTGTTTTTGAGAGGGAGTTTGGGAAGGCTGATCTAGCATTTTTATGGTGAGTTTGGCTTTGGAAAGCTTGGCCATATCAGTTCTCTTCCCAGCACCTGCTTCGTCTAAGGCTTCTATAATCAACCCCTTGTTGAATTCTTCAGAAGCACAGATTCTGGTGGTTATTGCCAGAATACTGTCTCTGGTCCATGATTTAATCTCAATTAATGATCTTCCCAAGTATTTTGCAACAAACCGGATCATTATCTCCAACCTCTCCCTTTCCATTACACTATAACTGGCCCATCTTTCTTGTATCTCATTAATCTCCAGCCTTCTGATCTCAGTGTCTAATGTGGCTGTATCAAAGCCCTGTCTGAAGAGTTGATCTATTATTTTGTCCATTGATCTGCTGTGAGCTTCATCAGCTTCTTTAATCAGATCTTCCAATGATTTCTCTTCATCAGGCTTTTGAGTTCCAGCACTTTTCTTTCTCTTGTATGTGATCAGCTGTTTTTTCCTGTTCTTTTTCTTGTTGTTTATCCTCTTCCACTCTCTTTCTCTTTCTTTCTTTCACTACCTTAGACTCCCCTTTTTGGGTGCATTGGGTTCAGGGGTTTGAATGGCAGAAAGCTTCTTGTGCACAGCATCATCAACAAGTGTTTTTAGAGTCGAGGAGATCCTCTCATCAATGGCTTTATGTACAATCTCATTGATGATGGGAGTGATGAGAGGTAAGGAATTTTGAAATGTAGCAACCATCTGCTCAGAGGGGTTCTGTTCCTGAGAGGTGGTGCCAACAACAGTGGCTGGTGGCTCAGTTGAGTGAAGTGGCGGAGTGTTTGGGAAACCTTCAGATGAAGGTGCCATCTGTGGGTTTATTGGGGCAGATGGACTTTGATCCTGAGACATTTTGGCAAGCAGTTCTTTGAGTCTACTCACCTCAGCCTCAAGGATTGTGTTATGGGCTAAGACATCATAGAAAAAGCCCAGGTCATCATCAGTTTTTGCTGAATCACCTGACCTCCTGATTGAATCAGGATGTACATGCCCTGAGTGTAGATCAGTTGTAGCATGTGCCCCTTGTTCTTGGTTCTGGGGACTTCCTGCCTCAGGACTGAGTCCTTCATCGGCAGTTGCCTCTGGTGAGGTCTTAGAGATGTTACCAACTTCATCCTGTTCATTTGCTGAATCAGTAGAAGTGGCAGCCTCACCAGATGTTCTAACCTCCTCCTCTACACGGGGAGATTGAACATTATAACCCCTGTGCTGTGGGCTATCAGCAGCATTTTGGTCCTCTTCCTCAGATGTTCTCCCCATTGTAATTGGTGTCTGGGGAGGAGGAGAGGAATGCAGCTGACTCAACACTTGTGCAACAATAAATGTTGGGCTTTGAGGGGCGGTTGCATTTGGAGATAGGGTTGAAGCAGATTGCACCCGGGGTGACTGGTGCTCTTCAATGGTAACCTTCTCAATTGAGATAGGTTCCAGCATTGTGGTATCCCCAATTTTGGTTGCATCAGGATCCTGTTGAGAGGATGCCTGAGCGGCTACGGTTGGTGGAGTCTTGGACACTACTGGGGGGTTAGAACCAGTAAGTGTTTCCTGTATTGGTGTTACAGGGGCATCCTCAGGGGACTCATCTCCCTGAGTAGCCTTTTTGGGCTTTTTGGTTTTGGGTTTGGTGGGGACTTTGGATCTGGAAGTGGAGGCTGTGGGTTCCCGCTGCTTGGGTTTGAGCAGCCGGGCAGCCCCTTTCATTGTAGGGTCAGAGTTGTGCCTGGAGTATACTTCAGGCAATACAGCCGGAGCAGGGACTCCAAGGCCAACAAGGCCGTCTGATTTTAGCTGTGTTAAAATTATGGCCATGAGAAACCTGGGATATAATATCCATCTGTTTGCCACAGGTTTCAAGGCCAGATCCTTTAGTTCCATAAACACTATCTCAGAAAAATTTAAAGTTTGGCGTTCAAAGATAGAGTATAATACCTGTTGCCATCGGGAAGACATTTGATCCCATGAAGAGGTTTTTGGTGCAAGGCAGACATTCACCATGTGGAAGATAAGACGTTCAGCATCATGGAAGTGCTTCTTCATAATGGTGGTAGCACTTAAGTCTCCTTCATACCCGTTGTTGATGAAAGACATATCGGTTGTGCCTTTCGGGTATTCTGTGACACAGGTGGCATCATGTAGATCTAGGGTTTGTCGAATGATGTCCGTAGTGATGACCACCTGTTTCTGGTTGACCAACGACTGGAGAGTGATTTGGCTATCATTCTCACTAGTTTGCACGGAGACGTTGGTCCAGAACTGGCTTAGGGAATCGGGGTATATGGTAGGATTCAGAAGAAACGCGGTTCGGTACTGGGAATCTACCATAAGATCGATGGCGTTATCAAATTTGTTCCAGAAGGCCGATTTTGAGAGGTAGGCAACACAGTTGTGTCTGGGTTTGAGTTTCATGGTCGCCATTGGTGAGAGAGTGAAAGGACGGAAAACGGCTAATGAAACGTCTGAAAGTAGGTTAGGTATTTATAGGGTAAGACAAAGGCTGATATAAAACGACTGAAAGTGTTGGTGCTGTCATCAGTTGTTTGAAAACAACTGAAGACCTGGTTTTAACTTTCAGAAGTTGTAACAACTGAAGACTTGGTATTAGTCATCAGTAGTTGTGAAACTACTGAAGACATGGTGTTGGCTTCAGGTGTTGTAACAACTGAAGACTTGGTGTTAGTCATCAGTAGTTGTGAAACTACTGAAGACATGGTTTTGGCTTCAGTTGATAGTGAAGCAGCTGTTGTAGAAACAACTGAAGAGAAAATTTTCTCATCAGCTGTTGTCGTCAATTCTTAGCTCATCAGCTGTTTCATTCTGACCTCAACACTTCATCAGACTTTGTCTGAGTTTCAGATGTTTCATAGGTCATCAGTACTTATCTGTTATTCTGACATCAGCAGTTGTAACTACATCAGTAGTTGTAACCACATTAGTTCTGTTCAACAGATGAGTACTTCAGTACTTTTAAGTAATTTAGTCTTCAGTAGTTATGAAAACTACTGAGGATAAAAGAACTTCAGTACTTATTTGTGACAGTAGTATACGAATGCTCATCAGTACTTGTTGACTGAGATCATCAGTAGTTGTCACTTATTGGTAGACCTCTCACTAAACTATTGTGGATCAGCTGATTCATGTTTTTGAGATTAACATGACTCAGCCTTCTATGCCACAGTTTAGATTCCTGAGGAGAGGCCTTGGAGAACAGGCAAGGATGACCTTTTAACGCAATCTTCTTTGACAAATCCAAGGCATATACTCTTCCTATCCTGTTGGCCTTCAGGAGAGTATGTTCATCCAATACCTTGTCAATCAGCCTCAGAACTTTGGAAGACAGAATCCGGCAGTTCTGGCTTGTGAAAAGTGCAACATGCCCTTTATCACACATCTGACTAACACTCAGTAGATTATACTTGAGATTCTCCACATGGTTAACATCATCAAATCTGATTTCTCCATTTGACACAAATCCTTTCCCGATGATGTAACCCTTAGCATCTTTTCCAAATGAGACAAATCCCTTCTTTCCTTGAGAGTAGTCATTAAGAAGAGAACTGCTCCCAGTCATATGCATAGATCCTCCACTGTCTACATACCAGATGCTTCTTTGGCATGCTGAAGAACCCTGCATTTATCATAAGAAACTAGTTAGCTTTAGAGACCCAAACCTTTTTGGTTTTGGGTATGTTTTCATCAACAGATTTAACCATAACTTGTTTCTCATGATTAACAGCTGATGAAGGTGGAGATGGTGCTGAAATGGAATTCTTAGATTTGGGCTTGGATTTCCTTTTCAGTGGTTTGATCACAGGTGCATCTAGTTGGTTAACTCTCCCCAACAAATGCTGAACCATCATAACAAGTTGTGTCTGATTTGTTGCTAAGGCCTTCAACTCATTTGACACATCAGTACTTGTTTTTGATGAGTTCCTATGACCCACCATTTCCTCCTTGAAATTCACAGACTTCGTCTGATGTTTATCATGAGGAACACTATCAGCTGTTTTCTGATAAACCCCATCCTTCTTTTTGGATTTTGGTGAGGCCTTGGGTTTATCAGTTTTAGATGACTGTGGTACAAACTTGGTTTCAAACTCATTTTTCATTTTATTTATTTCTTCTTTAATGAGCTTATCTCTGTTGAGTTTGGAACCCTTTTTGTACCAGCATTCATCAGATAGATGATTGAATTTACCACATATTTCACATGGCTTATTCTTCATCTTGGATTGATCAACTGCTGAAGTGGAAACTACTGAAGGTGTGATCTTCAGTACTTTCCTCCTTTCAGTACTTGTGTTAAGTACTGAAGGATCGGTAACAACTGAAGACTTGTTCTTCAGCTGTTCTCTATCCGTCCTGAAAGACCGTATGATAGATTCCTCAGCAGTTGTTAATCCTTTTATTTCATCAGATTTGAAATGCTTTTCAGATGTTGTGACTTGCCCTTCAGTACTTGGAGTACTTTGAGGAACAACATCTGAATTTCTCAGCTTCATGTGTTTATCAGCATTTAAACCATCAGGCAATTGATTTGCTGAGATCTTAACACTGACTTCATCCTCTAATTTTGTATTATCATTTGAGGATGAATCACATGATGATGTGGTTTGGAAATTACTTTCACCTTCAGATTTTACTATTGATTTTGAAGTAAAATCAGTAGGTGGTGCAGTATGATTGTAACCTATTCCAAACTTCACATTTGAAGCTGTTTGCTTGCTGAGAAGCATTTCAAATCCCTTGCAGGATGTTACCCATCGGTCACACTCAACTTGGGTAGCTGCAAGTGTCTCTTTGAGACTTCTGTGGTTCTCGAGTATGACCTCTACCTTAGCCTTTTCATCATTAAGTTGGCATTTAAGCTTGTAAATCTCATCATCTTTGTCATTAAGTGCAGACACATACTCATCTTTTCTTTTGGAAATAGTTTTCTCAAGCTCAAGATTTTGACTGATTAAAGCTACATTTGCCTCTCTAATAGAGACAAAGGCAGCTATGCATGATTCAGAACATAACTTGGCTTTAGCCTCAGAAGATATCTGGGTTACCTGTGAAGATGAAGCATCTGAGCAGGAACCCTCAGTAGACTCCAGGGCCATGAGAGCAAGATTCCCAAAAGGATGTTCACCACCATGTTGACCAGCACCAGCAGATAGTTGCTCATTGAAACCAGAAAGATCATCTGGTAAGCTGCTCCAGTCAACAACTCCTGGTGTGAAGAAGCTGTGATGAGGTTGAGATTGTGATGGAGATGGTTGAGGCTCAGGTAGGGCTTGAGGTTGTTGTGCTATAGGGACATGAACTGGATTTGGCTGTGGCATATAATAGCAGGGATAAGGATATGGCATTGAACCCTGAGGGACAAAGTATGCAGGAGATTGAGGTTGTGAGTGATGACCAGAACTAGCAGGATGTTGCCCTTTGTTTTGTGAACTATTGCTTGGAAAGGTCACAAAGGGTGCAGAGGAGTTAGATCCAGTTGATCTACACTCTCTTGCAAAGTGCCCAAGCCTGTGGCATTTGTGACACCTCAACTTACTCTTGTCAAAACCAACTTTGGTTTTGCCAGAGAGTCCTGGAAATTTCCTACCAGTTCTCTTGTAGAACTTTTGAGATCTGATATTGATCAGGGCCATTTGGCTCAAAATATCCATCTCTTCTAAATCATCATCAGCAATACCTTGCAAATCATCCATGATAAAATAAATTATCACTATTACACCCAGAATGACTGTCAACACCAACAAATGCATGATCAGAACTGTTTGAAGAGAAATCTATATGCTCATCATAATGACTTTCTGATCCAGCATATTCTGACTCATGACCGACCAAGGCAGTGTTACCTGGTACAAAGTCATCAGAGAGCTTTCCTGATGATGCCAGTTTCCTTTTCTGCTCTATCTCTCTTTCAAATGTAAGCAGTTTCCCATGGAGTTGGGTGAGAGATAGGCTATCCAGATTTGCACTGGAGCGTAGGACAATGGTGTATGTGTCCCATCTCTCAGGCAGTGATCTGAGGAATCTGTTGTTCATCTGGCTGTTAGTATACTCTTGCTTGACCATTTTCAGTTCAGAGATCAAGCAGGAGAAACGCTCAAACTGTTGAGTCAGTGTCTCACCCTTCCTATGAGAGAATGTCTCATATTGTTGGGCGAGGATTTCTCTGTTGTTTGCTAAGACCTCATCAGTTCCTCCGAATTGTTCCTTCAAAGCATTCCAGAGGTCATGAGCAGTTTCATGATGCATAAGCCCAGAATAGATTTCATTCGGTAGTGCCATGGCCAGAATTCCATGGGCTTTAGCATCAATCTCAAACAGTTTACGATCTTCATCTGAGTATTGCTCCTTCTTCTTCGGAACCATTTGATTGGTCTCCGGATTGTTCACCATAGGCTTGTGTGGACCATGAACCACAGATGTCCAACAACCTGAACTGTTAACAGACAGGTGATGGAGCATTCTTCGTTGCCATATGTTATACTCACTCCTAACCAGCATCGGAGGCTTGGTTGAGGAGCCAGTATTGTGAGGATCATTAGATGGAGTAGTCATTCTCAGATTCAAACCAAATCAATCAAGTTTCAAAAGATTTTGCACAAAAACACAACAAACTCAATAAGAACCAAGAAGAAACTCAAATTAAATAACCAGAAGCAGCAGAAAATCAATCTTTATAACCAGTTCTTGCACATATGCTAATTCGATCAAACTATAGATATCAAAATAGCAGTTTCAATGATCAATTGTTAAACCGATCAATGATTAACCCGCTCTGATACCATTTGTTAGGATCAGTGATCTAAGTTTGATCAATTAGAGTTGAGTCACAGCGGAATTAGAGCAAGAATTAAGCAAATATAGCAAGAACACAATAAATATTCAATGGAACAGTACACGGTTATATAGATATAGGGTTTTCTGCAAAGAGATAATAACATTCATGCACACATGCTTCGGTGTGGCGGCTGCTATGTTTTCCTAAGCTGCACCGATTACAATTAGGTCAGCATTCCTTATATATAGGAATGTGACGTCTGCTGATGTCACTTGATAGTGACATCTAACAGAATTATTACAAACTACTGAAAGTAAGCAAACTACTGAGAATGTTCACAACAACTGAGAACATCTCAGATTATTCTAAGTACACGAAGAAACATAAAACTACTGAAACTATAAGTACAGAAAAGAAACTACAACTACTGAAAGGAAACCATCACAACTACTGAAGAGGTCTTCTTCAGCTGTTGTGACAATCATCTGAAACTTGGTCTTCAGTCTTTGTCTTCAGCTTTTGTCTTCAGACTTTGTCTTCAGCTCTTTCACTTCAGACTTTGTCTTCAGCTCTTTCACTTCAGACTTTGTCTTCAGCTCTTTCACTTCAGACTTTGTCTTCAGCTCTTTCACTTCAGACTTTGTCTTCAGCTCTTTCACTTCAGACTTTGTCTTCAGCTCTTTCACTTCAGACTTTGTCTTCAGACCTTGTTATCAGCTGATGTCTTCAGCTGTTGCAGACTACTTCAGTTGTTGTAATGTCCGTGGGACTTAAAGGTTTTTCTGATCAGGCTCATTGGTTCTTTTGGTCCAACAAACTAGTAATTTCTAGGCTAGAGCAAATCAAAGTAGAATCTTCTAAGGCAATTAAGCATGTAAACAATTAGCATAGAAAAAGGAGAATAACAATAATAATAATAAAAATGAAATAATGCTAGATTAAATTAAAGTTTAAAGTAGAACCTAGAGTCTGGTTGTTACATTCTCCCACCGTTTGGGAAATTTCATCCCAAAATTTTAGTTTCAATTAGATTCTGGACGGGTGGGTTTAAAGAGATGCAGATACTCCTTTCTCATCTCGTCTTCTCATTCCCAAGTGAACTCGGGTCCTCGCCTAGAGTTCCATCTTACTTTAACCCTGGGTATACGACTTCGCCTGAGTTTCTTGACCATTCGGTCAGTAATCTCAATAGGCTCCTCCACAAATTTCAACTCGTTATTAATTCTGGCCTCCTTCAATGGTAATTCCAAGTCTTTGTCGGCGAAACACTTCTTCAAGTTAGACACATGAAAAGTGTCATGTATGTAACTCAACTCTTGTGGTAGCCTTAATTGATATGCTACCGGGCCAACCCTTGACAAAATTTCAAATGGTCCAATGTATCTTGGGCTTAGCTTGCCTTTCTTGCCAAATCTGATTGCGCCCTTCCATGGTGCGACTTTTAACATCACTCTATCACCCACTTGGAATTCCAGGGGCTTTAATCTTCTGTTTGCGTATTTCTTCTAACGATCCCTGGCTGCTCTTAATCATTCCTTAATTTTAAATATCTTGTCTGTGGTTTCCATTATGATATCAGGTCCTATTACTTGGCTATCCCCAATCTCATTCCAGTTTAATGGTGATCTACACTTTCTACCATATAGGGCTTCATACGAAGCTGCTTTTATACTTGCATGATAACTATTATTGTAAGAGAACTCCACTAGGGAAGGTGGTTATCCTAACTTCCACCAAAGTCGATAACGCAAGCTCTTAACATGTCCTTCAGAGTCTGAATGGCTCTTTCACTTTGTCCATCAGTTTGAGGGTGGTATGCAGTGCTTAAGTCAAGTCGGGTCCCCAAAGCCTACTGGAGAGATCTCCAAAATCATGAAGTGAAGCGACTATCATGGTCTGAGATAATCGATAGTGGCACTCCATGCCTGGTCACTATTTCATTGATATATATTTGTGCTAGCTTCGATAAGTCGTAGTCTTCTCGAATCGGCAGGAAGTGAGCCGACTCGGTAAGTCTATCCACAATTACCCAAATAGCATCATGACCACGAAATGTCCTTGGTAATTTCATGACAAAATCAATCATGATGTTATCCCATTTCCACTCTGGGATTTCGGGTTGTTGTAAAATTCCTGACAGTTTTTGGTTTTCATCCTTTACCACTGCACATGTCAGACACTATCCCACATAGGTGGCAATGGACCGCTTCAATCCAAGCCACCAGAAAAGTGCCTTTAAGTCCTGGTACATCTTTTCACTCCTAGATGTACTGAGTATCTAGATTTGTGAGCTTCATCTAGAACTATTTCTCTAATTCCGCCATATTTCGGCACCCAAGTTCTTCCTTCATACTTAAATAACCCGTCATTACTCACTTCTAAATGTTTTTCCATTCCCGTTAACATCTCCTCAGTTAGTTTGTCCACCTTCAGATCTTCCCTTTGTGCTTCTTTTAGTCTAGCGGTAAGGCTAGTACACACGCTCATTCTCAAGGCACGGACGTGAAGGGGCTTTTTCCTTTCCTTCCTACTCACGGCATCTGCCACCACATTTGCCTTGCCGGGATGGTACCGGATCTCACATTCGTAATCGCTCAACAATTCTACCCATCTTCTCTGGCACATATTTAACTTTTTCTGATCAAGAATGTGTTGAAAACTTTTGTGATCAGTGTAAATAATGCATTTGGTACCGTAGAGATAGTGTCTACACATTTTGAGCGCAAACACGACAGCACCTAGTTCTAGATCGTGAGTAGTGTAGTTTCTCTCATGCTCATTTAGCAATCTAGATGCATATGTAATCACCTTGTCTTGCAGCATTAATACACATCCCAGCCCCTAACACGAGGCGTCACAATAGACTACGAAATCTTCAAAGCCTTTCGGTAGGGCAAGGATAGGTGCACTGCATAACTTCTCCTTGAGTAATTCAAATGCTTCGTTCTGTTCCTTTTCCCATGTGAAGGCCGTATTCTTTTTGGTTAGAGCGGTTAGTGGCTGCACAATTCATGAGAAGTCTTTGATAAACCTCCGATAGTATCCAGCCAAACCAAGGAATTGCCATATCTCGGTAGGAGTCTCAAGAATTTTCCAGTTTTTAATAGCTTCTATTTTGATGGATCTACTTGAATCCCTTCTTTATTCACCACATGCCCTAGAAACTGGATTTCGCGCATCCAAAACTCACATTTAGAGAACTTCGAGTACAATTGCTCGTTCTTAAGCAATTCAAGAATCAGTTTAAGATGCTTCTCATGCTCTTCCTTGCTACGGGAGTAGATCATAATATCATCAATAAACACAATCACAAATTTGTCCAGATATGGGCGGCATACTTGGTTCATAAGATCCATAAATACCGCAGGTGCATTAGTCAGTCCGAAGGGCATGACTAAGTACTCATAGTGTCCATATCTAGTTCTAAAGGCTGTCTTGGGTATGTCCTCTTCCCTTATCTTCAGTTGATGGTATCCCAATCTTAAATCTATCTTGGAAAAATAGCTGACTCCTTGTAGTTGATCGAAGAAGTCTTCGATTCTCGGGACAGGATAACGGTTCTTTATTGTAAGCTTGTTTAAGTCCCGATAATCAATGCACATCCATAGGGTTCCATCCTTCTTTTTAACAAATAGTACTGGTGCACCCCATGGAGAAACACTTGGTCGTATGAATCCTTTGTCCAACATCTCTTGGATTTGTAGCATTAGTTCCTTCATCTCGGGTGGAGGAGTCGGTAAGTTGCCTTGGCCACTGGGGCGGCACCAGGCACTAGATCTATCTGGAACTCGACCTGTCTAGTTGGAGGGAGTCCCGGTAGATCCTCGGGAAATACTTCTGGGTACTCAGACACCACCTGTGTATCGTCGATTTTCTTTTCTTCTCTCGCTTTCATCACGTAAACTATGAAAGTTGAGCATCCCTTGTGGAGACTCTTGGTAGCCTTTAGGTGGGATATCATGGGGTATTGCATGTTGCTTCTTGAACCATCAGTGTCTTTCCGTCAATTAAAGGTATTTTAAGCAAACACTCATCACACACTATTTTAGCCTTATTTTTGGCTAACCAATCCATTCCCACGACCACATCAAATCCTCCTAATGTTATAGGCATCAAGTCTAAAATGGATTACCCTTTAATTCTAGGGTGCAGTCCTCGATGATTTCATTAGTTTCTATTATGTTACTGTCGGCTAATTCTACGGTATATGCATCGGTTAGGGTGCGAGCTTCTAAATCAATCAAAGATGTAAAGGTAGTGGAAACAAAACTACCTATCGCTCTAGTATCAAATATAATGGTAGCAGGATGGTTGTTTATGAGAAACGTACCATTAACCACATCAGGTTCCTTACGAGCACCATTTGGATCCATCACAAACGCTTTTCCCTTGGGTTTGTTAGGTCTGGCGTCATTATCCCTTGCTAGCTTAGGACATTTGTTCCTCATGTGTCCTGGATCTCCATACTCGTAACATTGCTTACCCGGCTCATACGTACAATCCTTAATCAAATGACCAGCTCGTTTACACCTGAAGCAAGGCATCGGGTTGCACTCGCCTTGGTGATGTAGTTTACACTTGTTGCAAAAGGGGCTTGTACCTAAGTAAAGCTTTCGAGCCCTTCCACCATGGTCATCACGCCTTACACCTTCGCCAGCTCTCTTGATTGAGTTACCACTATTATCGATCGCCTTCTTAGCATCTAACCACTTCCTTTTCTCACCGATCGCCATTTTCTTGTCCTCAGTTTTTCCATGTTCTATCCAACCAGCTCTAATCAAGTCATCTGTTAAGCTGCTAGTGAGATCAACCACTGCTTGGAGGGTTGTAGGCCTGGAAGACCGGACAATGCCTCTAACTCTAGGATGTAATCCCCAGATGAAACGGGCTACACCTTTAGCTTCTGTTGTCACCAGGTGGGGCACTAGTCGAGACAGAGCCAAGAACCGGTTGATGTACTCAATGTAATTTGAGCCTTTCATTTCCAAATTCAGGAATTCGGCCTCCAGTTTCTCTAGTTGATTGATTGGACAGTACTTGCTGGTCATCAGCTCTCTGAATTCAGACCATTTTATTCAGCTTGTAGCATTCCTGCCTCGGGGCTGAATGATAGTCTTCCACCACTCCAGTGCTGGTCCTTTAAGAGATTAAGAGGCAAACCTTACCATGTGCTCGGTCTTGCACTCACTGATGTCCAATACGGCTTCAATCTTGTCTAACCACCGGTAAGTTTCAATTGCACCTTCAGTGCCATATAAATCCTTTGGTTTGCAATCCATGAAGGTTTTGTAGGAGCATCCAGTCCTTATCCCCTCAGTATCATCAGTGTTACCTTCGTCATTTCCAGGTCCTCCGCTTCCGGTTGTGATTCCCCGGTCTGCATTGATCTGGTCGATAATGGTTGGAGTAGCATTAGCGATTTGTTGAGCCACATTGCAATTCTCTCTTCATTCTCGTGGTTGACATTTTCTCCACGTGGGGTTTCTGGTGGAGTAGGTGGTTGATTTCTACCCTGGTTCCCAGTTCGCCCAGCTTCCTCGTTTCTTCCCCTGGTTGCTCCTCTCCTTCCACCACGAGTTCCTCATCTAGGTAGCATTCTGGTGTCATCATAGATAAACTCATTTAGTGTCTCATATCTTGGTTTCAAGTATCTCGTTACATTGATTTTTACACCTATAAGTCCCATCACCAAACACATGAAATTCCTATAACACACTACAAGACATGTATAGTTGTTTCATACTAGTAACACGGAGTCAACAAATTTCATAAGGCAACAAGACTAATTTCTTGGAAATATACTATTGCATATTCCCATTTTAGGCACCTTGCAAAAGTTAGTATCATAAAAGAAAATTCATAAGTATTTAATTATAGCATCAATCAAGCAAAATAGTAATAGTATCATAATATTACAATTTGGAAGGTGCCATCACCCCTATAAGGTAAATAATAGTGTCTGAGATAAATAAAATTGTTTCTTCAAATAGTTCTGAACCCAAAGCCCAAAAATCTGATATCACCCCATCATCACTACACTTCTTCTTCAACCACCCAAACCAGCCCGAATCCTTCTTCTTCTGCTCCTGTTCCAAGTGTTGAACACCTTGAGATGCCATCATTTCCTGGAACTGGGCGGACTGTGAGGTCCGCGTGGCGCGCTGAAGAGTCACCTCGTGACGCTGAATAGTCCTGAGTATATCACTCAGCGTGGGGTCTGACAGACCAAAATCACTAGCCCGACGGCTGGACTACGAGTAGGGGTCTCCAGCAAGGACACTCGGGCCATCATACATGCTGTGCCTAGGCGGCACCCAATACTCGTCACGTAGTTGGCATCTGGGCGGGTCAATCACCAGAGGTGCTGGTGCGGGATCCATCGCAGAAGGAGGTGGAGGGGGTGGCATCCTAAAGGAAATAGATGCTCCTGGCCTAGTGCTCTTATGCGGTCGTGTAATGACACGCGCACCCCTATTCCTGATAGACGGGATAGGTGAGTGAGTGGGTGCAGTGACATGCGGTGAGTGGGAGCGGGTTTTTATAAAGTTTAAACTACAAAAATTTATTTTCCGAATTTATTTTTTTTATCTTGGAAGAGAGGTTTTTTAAAGTCACTTAAGGGAGCGTGCCAGAATTCTTGCGTCTGGTAAATTCATGATTATGTTGATCAAGTGTAATCATCAATTTACCCAACCCTCTTATTCCAACACATTCCAAAACAAGGACAGTCCTAAGTTATCAGGGTTGTAGCCTAGGGTCTACTAAGGTATTCCCGCTTTCTCTACAACCTCTGGCTCTGATACCAATCTGTCACACCCCGGGACCAAAGGGGGGTGGGACGTCACAGACTGGTAAAATACATGGCAGCGGAAACTAACCATTGTAAGAGCACACAAGGAGAGAAATCACATGGCATTACATTAAAATAACATCACCAGGCCATAACAGACTATCCCAAATTCAAAAGTATCAATTCATCACAGAAAAATTCAAATGTTTAATGGACATCAAATTAAATTGTCTAAAATGTTTCAAGGTCAAGTAATGCCATTGGTAGTCACGGTGCTAGGCCATCCATAAAAGGTTTCCAACGTAATCCAAGCTTCCATCAAGGGTTACCTGAAACATGCTCAAAAAGATTTTGTGTCAACTATAAAGTTGGTGAGTTCAAGTGCTTAAAGTTTAAAAACAGAAGACTCTTTAGAATCCATAAGTTAATCTTAAAAACATAAGTATCAGTGTTATGGAATCACAATCAACCCTGCACACAGTTCTGGCTAGCCTCTTCTAAACTTGTGTTATTACCAGTTAACCCATAGGGAGAACTGAGCCTCAAACTGTGTATCATACCTGCCGAGTTGTACACCATATTATCTTATAAAACCTGTCACATGCCACAAACGACCCCGTAGGATCTCAGTGTGGTACCCTTCCTATTATGTCATTGGGTGATGACGGAAGGCACTGTGTTTGGGGGATTTCCCAAGTAGATCTACCCATATAGAACAAGCGGTTCACGAAGAATTAATGATTATGATACAATATAAGAGCAGGTTCTAACAATCACCACAACATATAAGCATCATATTATAGCACGTAAATAATTTTTGTTCAATTACAGCATGTTTCATCCTAAAACAGTAGTAAAGAGGGGAACACTAAACTCACCTTAGAATCAAATAAAAGTCCTTCAAGTACCAACAAGTCCGAGTCCTAGCACCCTATTATCATGATACAAGTAGTAAGCTATATGTTATTAGACTATTGAAAGTGTAACTAAGTGTACATGATGGTCATAAGTTCAAGTGGCTTCGTTTCTTAGGAGTTGCTTCAAAAAGTTTCCTTTTTAGAAAAGTTAGTGTTTTCGATGCATGGATGACAAGTTATACGTCTCTTAAGAATTTGTTTATATGATAATAAGTTTGATAAGGGTTGCTAGTCATATGGTTACTGAAATTTAGTTATATTTATGAAATTTACGCTTTGGACCCTCAAGTTTCAAAATTTACAATATTGACCCAAAACTTGCTTTCTTTCCATTTCTTGACCCACTATGGCCCTTATTAGTTCCTAGGGGTTATTATATTACTTTTAGGCCTGTTAAAACATAATATTTCCATAATTTAGCTTGAGGGATTAAAAACACAAAATTTGAGTTACCAGTTACGGCGAAACCAAAAATCTAAGCTTCAAGTTTTAAATCTTTTAACTTCAGCCCATAACACACAAGTATTACTTATAACGAAGCACTAGTTCACGGGTCATAACATACACAGCACCTTAAGTTGCATCCAAGGGTGAAGTACCATATTTACACTTATGTAACCCCCATAATTCGAGCATAAATGTTATCAAATCTCTTTGTAGATTTTGAAACATGTTTTAGTGAAGGTTCCTTTACTGTTTTAGAGCAGATTTTAACAATAGGTGGAGAGGTTTTCAAAGCAGTGAGGTTTTTGGTGCTTAAACTCATGAGAAATGGGGTTTTCGGGGTGAAATCGGGTGCACCAACCCTTGGTCCATGAAAACCCTTTAAAAATATACCTTATGTGAAGTCGTGAGTTCCTCAAAGACAGTGGTGTGGCCACAGGTTTCTGTTTTTGAACTAGAAAAGTGAGGCTTATGGTAGAAAAGTGGGAACAAACATAAGAAATGACTTTGTTCGGGTGAGATGAAGCTTACACTTTGGAAGTTTGTGCTTTTGGAACAATTTGTAGAGTTTGAAGGCTGTTGATTTCATATTCTTAAGCTGGAACACCTTGTTCTTGCAAGAGCCTTGCCTGAGAACTCACTTTAGCTCACCTTCCAGCTTTGTTCGGGTCCTGGTCGAATGTTGATGAAGTTATCTTTGAAATCTTGTTGGAAAGAAGAAGTGAGTACTGGATTTTTTGGGAGAAATGTCTACTTCGAGGGTTAGAGAGAGATGGAGAGAAGAGTGGAAGTTTGCATGTATGGGGAGAAGAGAGGGGTTGAGTGTGGGTGTGGTTTTGAAATAGTCAAGGGAGAGGAGTGTACGGTGCGTGGGGGCGGCCGAATGAGAGGAATGTATTAGTTATATATATATATATATATATATATATATATATATATATATATATATATATATATATATATATATATATATATTTTTTGTGTTTAAAACAAAAGGTGCGAGTGATGTATTTTATAAAACTTTGCAAGTATCATTTATTCTTGCATACACATGGCCGTAATTATGTGTGTACACACATATGATCTGTCTTATTTAAAATTCTTGATGTCGGACCCAGGATGGATCACATATGTTAATTCAAGGGGTGGTTGACGGTTGCTCTGGTTGGAAGAAATCACAAGTCCAAGAACAAATGCGGATGAGCAAGACAACAAATGCGGATGAGGCAGCAACAAATGCTGATGAGGCAGAAACAAATGCTGAAGAGGTAGCAACAAATGCGGATGAAGACCAAACATCCGCATTGACCAATGCGGGTGAACATTTCAAATGTAGATTATTATTTTGTATATGGGCTAGTATTCAGATGTACAGTTGTCAGGATAGATTAGTCATTTAAAATTTTCTAACATTACTTAGTAATTTCTAGGCTAGAGCAAATCAAAGTAGAATCTTCTAAGACAATTAAGCATGTAAACAATTAGCATGGAAAAAGGAGAATAACAATAATAATAATAAAAATGAAATAATGCTAGATTAAATTAAAGTTTAAAGTAGAACCTAGAGTCCAGTTGTTACAAGATAGATAATCCTTCATTTTCCTGTCTATCATGCTATAAGGATTAGGATAATAGGATTGAGGCACTTGAGACTGTTGAGATTGTGTTATATGAATGAGATTGGGGCCCTGTATGTCTTCTTTTCATAATCAGTCACATAAGTAGGGTCAAGAAGTTTGTGCATCTTGCTAACTTCTTCTACCATTCCCTCATATGTCATCCTAAAAACTTCATCAGCATCATAACCGTGGTTCATCAAATACATGGTTTTAACCATAGGATCATCAGTTTGTGCCTTCTCCACCATCTCTTCAACAGATGACTCAAGCTTTGCAGGACTGTCCCTGAACAAAGGTGCAGGACCATTTAAGGGATGGTCAATACAATCAGTCTCACAATGAGGAGAGTGTTAAAACACTTAACAGATCAAATAGGGAACCGGGTTTATGTAAATGATACTAAGAACACAAGTAAAGCAATGAGACAGAACTAAGAACAAGAATAGAGTAATATGGTTTTCAAGAATGCTGTATATTGCTCTCATGTTCTTTTACAAGTGTTGCCAAGCATAAAAAGAAATAAAGGAATTGAGATACTTTATACTACATCCTACAGCCGGCCATACTTTGAAGGCCAGCTGGAAACACTAATCTAGATTACAAGATCAATGTAAAGTCAAAAGGCAGATTGCCTTTTGACTAGTGACTATGACATGCCATAGCTCACATCCTAATATATTACAAAAAGGATAAAAGGTACAAAGTAGGAAGTTACAGACTCAAGACCATAATCTACAGTTTACTAAAGCATGGACCTTTTCACCAACTTGTATAAGTTGATGAGTCATCAAAGTTATAATAGAAAGTAAGTCAGCTTTGTAAAAGTAGATCAGAGAAAGCATGTCCTCTCTGTCTTCGGAGGAAATCAGTTTTCACTTCATTGGCTTCGGAGGACTTTGTCTTTGAAGCTTCAGAAGACTTCATCTTTGGCTTCGAAAGATTTGGTCTTTCACTTCGGAAGTTTTTACACTTAGAATAATTTCTGTGATGAGTGTAAAACTTCCGAAGTAACTTCTACCTTGTACATCAATGCATGCATGCAGGAAGCTCCTTGGTTGTTTTGGTTTCTTTGGTTGCATCAGCCTTATAATATAACCTTACAAACTCCCCCTAGGCTGATGCTACCAAAACAGAGATGTTATTCATATGTTAACGGTCTTTATTAGGATCAATACCATACCTTTCTTCATCATCTGGTTAGGATCCCTCAGACTCCTATAATACCTTCTCATGTCATTGAGATCATGCAGAGGAAGATCAAGTATGTCCTGCCAAAAGTAGACATCTTGACCTCCTTGATCTCTGATGACATACCACCTATCTGGATTAGTAGCAAAGGTCCAGGACAAGATGGGTCTTGCAGTTGCAAGAGGCTTTACTTGAATTGGAGTTGGTTGAGCAACCTCTTCTTGCACCACCTCAGGATTCTCTGACTCATCCTAAGATGTAGAGGTGGATGCCTTGGACTTCTTCTTGGGAACACTCTTCTTGGCCATCCTTTTCCTCCTCTTTGAAGTCTTTAACTGAGAGGACTGGTCTTCAACACCAGGTTCTTCTACTGTGTCTCTCTCATTTGGGTTCTCTTCTCTTAAAGGTTCAGAAGGAGAGGGAAGAGGACCCTGTTGTGGACCAGAAGATAAAGTTGGTTGAGATGCAGCTCTAGGTCCAGGTTGGGTTGTCTTAGGGGGTTTAACCTTGACCTCAACTTCAGGTTAAGCTGGACTTTGTGGAGAATACAAGTCAACAAGCTCTCCCTTCTTAATCTTCTGCTTGATCACCCTGATGTGCTTATCCATACAGTTTCAAGAAGCTTATCATCCTTTGTCTGTCAGCGGACTTTTTTTGGCTCTTTTGGATGATGGCTCTTGACTTTGCAGCTTCTTCCCTTAGTTTTCTCTTAGCAACCTTTTGTTCCTTGATGACTTGTTGCTCCAGCTGCTTAAGATACTCAAATTCAACATACTCATATGATAAGGAAAGAAGTGTAGATGCCTGATAGAGGCCTGTGGCACTCAAATAGTTGATCATGTTCAGTCTATCAGCTTCCTTGTCTACCTAAGGTTGTACAGGTGCCACATCCTCTATCTCAGGACTTTCTTAAACTGGGGAGAGTGTAGGAGCATGCTTGTAGAACCTTTTCTGTCTCTTTTCTTCCTTGTGCTTGAGGAGAAATGCTGCATCCTCTGCCTCCTTTCTCTCCTTGGACAACTCCTTGTCAGCCAGTTCATTCAGTTCATCTAAGGGGAGAGAGTAGTTCATCCACATTATTGTTTCTGGTCCCCAAGTAGTTTATCCTAGCTGCCCTTAACTCATCATTCTAAGTATTTGGCCTGGGGGCAGCCCTGATGGCTGTTTCCATGAAGCCTGGAGACCCTTTTGAACTTTCTCCCCTTAGCCTCCTCTTCCTCTCTCTCTCCTCTTCCTTAATCTCCTCAGGAGTCATTTTTCTTTTCCCTTTGTTACTCACAGGCCTTGGTGACTCAGGGTGGAGAGAGCTTTAGCCTTCATTGCTTGGTTTAGCAGCCATGCTCTGGCCAGAGAGAGGTTGTGAAACACCTTCACTAGCTGGTGCCTCACTGAGGGTAATGGGTGCTGAAGAAGTTCCAGTCTCAAGGTTCATAGGTTTAACTTCTGGGCCTTCAGTCAAGGCTTCCCCTTCAAAGCTAATCTTAGGGTCCACCTCAACATCTAGTTGACCAAAAGTCTCACCTGCTAGCCTCTGTCTATATAGTCTTGACCTCAGCTTGAATTCTTCTAGCACCCTTTCTTGAATCCTCTCTGCTAATATTGTAGCTTGTCTGTTTTGACTTGGGTTGACAAGTAGAAGATCAATCATATGGATGCTCTCATAGAAGCCCAGGTTGGACAAGTTGAAAATTTACTGTTAACCCTGAGATCTAGAGATGACAAGAGCTCTTCTATCAGTGTCATATCTCCATCCCATGATTGGGTTCTTAGAGTAAGGAGATGGGATAGGCATAGCTTTGGGAATACCCTCCTCAAACAAACTTTGTATGAGTGAGTCTACATCCATGTAGACTTGAAAAGGTTGCTGAGTATGGACCATTGCAAGTGAGGGTGGTGAATCCTCAAAGTCCATACTTTATGAAGAACTCCTAGCTTCTATGATTGTTTGGACTTTCTCCCCCTTTTTAGTAGCATCACCATCTTGTATAGGTGAGCTTGTGGTTGGGTCTGTCACATCCATAAGTTCTTGTGGACCTGGTTGAGTTCTCTTGAGTGGTCTCTCAGCTAACTTGCCCTTGAGATCGGTGATCTCAAGTTGCTGATCATTGATCCTCCTTTGTAAGACAGTCACCTGAGATTCCAGGTGACTTATCTTTGATACTAAATAGGTGCATGTTTTTGTCAGTTTTTGCACCTTTAGTTTCAGACTCCCCTTATTTTCATCAGAAGAATCATGGGGGGGGGGTGAGAGAATAGGACCAAGGTCTTTTTCCTTATCACCATCACTTTGTTCTTGGCTGCTAGATTTCCCCTGCACCATGACAACTTCAATTGAAGTGTTAGTGGGATGGGTTGCCATGGTTGAGGTCTTAATGATGTAGTCACTTGGTAAAGTGAGAGCATCTTCCATATGGACCTCCTGAACAGGTTTAGGGAGATCCATATTAGTAGTAGGTGGAGGAGGTGGGCTAGACATAGGAGAAATAGGAGTACTCATCTCTCCTTGAGCAGGGAAGGAGAAGAGAGACTCATGATACTCACTGAATCCCATGTCTTCATCATCATAGAGTTCAAGGTTTGGGATTGGTTGGTTTAGATCAAGAGGCTGGGGATGGTAACTGTCCCCTTAAGGTTGTTCATTAGAGTTTTAAGACTCTGAGTGAAGGCTTAAGGCTTGGGGGTTGTGAGCTCATCAGGCTGAGCATGAAGAACCTTAGCACTGATCATTTGTAAGATGGGAGTGGTTTGCTCCTTAGTAGAAGTAGGAGCTCCAGTGTCCACTTTCTCCTATTTGAGTGATGATATAGGGGCCTGCACAGACTGAGTAGCATGTGCAGGGGTTCGTTTAGATTTTCTTTGGTAGGTGATGGTTATTTGTGGCTGTATAGGTAGTTGGGAAGTAGAAGGTGCGTGTTTAACACTAGCTGGTGCTGCTAGGCTGTCACCTTGAGCAATGAGCTCTAACATTTTTGGAACAAGGGTTGTTTCTACCCCTGAGAAGCCAACAGTTGGCTTCCTCATAGTTTTGAAGATGCCGGGCTTCATCTGTCCCAATTTTAGAACATTTCCTATTCCCCTCAACTGTGAGCCCAGTTCACAGTTGTGAATGTGCTGGACATATCTAGGGAACATGTAATATTCTATGGAGTCTAAGTTTGCAAGTAAATTAGTGTATACAAATTGTGAATACCTGAACTTGACCCCTTGAACCATCCCATGGACTATAAAGGAAAGATCTTCAGGAATCTGGTCCCATCCTCCATGTTTGTTGGATAAACTATGGATAACCACATGGAGGAGGTACTTCCACTGAGAGGAGACCTTCCTTTTTTTAAAGGCCCTAACTGAGAAGTCACCTTTATAGCCCATCTGCTCAAAGGATTGGTTAACAGCAGATTTTGGAAAGGACAAATCACCTTCTACATCGTCTAGCTGAAGATGAGTGTTTATGGAGGTTGGAGTGATGATGATTGTACTCCCCTGCACAGTGGTAGACAGTGCCTTCTCCCTATCCATGGTGACCTCTTGGCAGGTCCTCCGAAATTCCAATAACTGATCCTCATAGAGTGGAGGATCAATGGTGAGGGAGGTGAAGTAGTTTGACAAAGAAAGGAAACGACAAACCTCTGAGAAACCAGGATCTTTCTCAAAGTCTAACAGAGCAACTTGATTATGTTGTCTATGAAGATGCATGGAGAAATTAGGTTGGTTTCTGCGGTCAGGGTTAGCCATTTAGGTAGCTTTACTGTGAAGGAAGATAAGAACAAAGTCGGTTTGAGGGTGAATTTAGGTTAGAGAAAAATTCAGATGAAGAGGATAGTAAAAAGAGGGGGGAACCATTGAGAGTGTATATAAAATGGATTTGAGACAAAGTTAATGCAAAAGAATAAACTTTGAAATCCGAATGTCGGTCCCACCTCTGAAAAAGTGCCCAAAAATGTAGTTTTCTTGGAAGTTGAAAATATTCCGAAGGTAATTTTGTCTTCGGAAGTTTTAAGAGAAAGCTTCCTAATCCAATTTTGACTTCGAAAGATATTTCTAAGGTTTGTGAAAATTTTGCTTCGGAAGGAAAATACTTAGATAATTTTCACTTCTGAGACATTTTTGGTTTCGGAAGAGATTAAGACTTGGTAGTTTTATTCTAAAAAGAATAAATCTTTTGAGACTTAATTGCTTTCGGAAGAAAATTGTCCTTCAAATACATGTAAGTACTTAGAAACATATTTAAGCTTCGGAAGATATCTCAGAATTTCTTCCAAAGGTAAATTTCTTATAAGTAGTTAGTTGATTTGAAGACATAATGTTCTTCCGAATACAACTTGAAATCTTTCGAAAGAAAATATGTTTGAAAAATTTTCAAGAATCTAAGGAATATCATTAAAAAGATTTTCTTCCAAAATAAACTGGGCTTATGAAGATGATAAAATAGACAACTTAGGACACACAGGTTGTAGAAATAGATTTGATTTAAGTTTAAGAAAATCTATTCAAAGTTAATCATCCTAGTAGCTGATACAACATATTTGAATCTCTGTTCATCAAAAGCTTTAGTGAAAAGATCAGCATATTGTTCATTTGTGTTAACTTTGACTAGTTGATTAATCCTTTTTCAAAATTCTCTCTAATCAAATGATACCTGATGTTGATGTGTTTTGTCCTTGAGTGCTGCACATGATTCTCTATAATAGAGATAACACTGTTGTTGTCTATGTGAATGGGAGTCTCTTTAAAGTTCAATCCATAGTCAAGCATCTGATTCGAAATTCAAAGCACCTGAGCTCAGCAACTTGCAGCACCAATGTATTCAGCTTCAGCAGTTGATGCTGACACACAGGATTGTTTCTTGCATTGCTAAGAGACTATCCTTCCACCAAGGAATTGGTATTCCCCAGATGTAGACTTTGTAGTCATGTTACAGCCACCATAGTCACTATCTGTATAGGCATACAGATTGAAGTCAAAATTCTTTGGATACCAAAGGCCAAGCTTAGGAGCACATTTGAGATATCTAAGAATCCTTTTGACAGCAACTAGGTGTGACATGTTAGAGTTGGCTTGATATCTTGCACAGATGCATGTAGCAAACATGATATCAGGCCTGCTCGCTGTGAGGTACATAAGAGACCCAATCATAGCCCTGTAGAGATGTTCATCCACACACTCCCTCTCAAGATCAGGTCCAAGGGAGTGGTTTCTGGCTATGGGTGTCTTTGCAACCTTACAATCAGTCATTTTGAATCTTGTAAGAATGTTGTACATATTTTGACTGACTTATGAAGATCCTATTGTCAACTTGCTTCACTTGAATTCCTAGAAAGAAATTGAGTTCCCCCATGGCACTCATTTCAAATCTATCCTTCATCAGCCTCTCAAAGTCTTTGCAGTGCTTTGGATTAATTGTCCTAAAGATAATGTCATCTACATATACTTGAACCAGCATTAAGTCATTCCCGGTTCCTTTGATGAAGAGAGTTCCATCTATAGTACCCCTCTTGTATCCATGTTGACAGAGATACTAAGATAGTATCTCATACCACTTTCTTGGAGCTTGATGCAACCCATAAAGAGCTTTATCAAGCTTGCAAACATAATCAGGATGATTTGTGTCTGCAAAGCCAGGTGGTTGTTTGAGATACACCTCTTCATCAATCACCCCATATAAGAAAGCACACTTGACATCAAGTTGGTAGACCTTGAAATCCTTGAATGCAGCATAAGCCAGGAATATTCTTAGAGCTTCAAGTCTTACCACAGGAGCAAAAACATCTGTGTAGTCAATTTCCTCTTCTTGTGTGTATCCTTAAACAACTAGTTTGGCTTTGTTCTTGATGACAAGTCCTCTATCATCCTTCTTGTTTCTAAAAACCTAATTGGTTCCTATGGTAGTCTTCCCTTGAGGAAGAGGACATAGGTTAAACCTTTTGTTTTTGAATTGAAGCAGCTCCTCTTACATTGTTTCAACCCAACTTCCATCTTTCAAAGCCTCATCAAGTTTCTTTGGCTCTATCTGGGACAAGAAGCAAGAGTATAGACAAACATTTTTGTCATGGGTTTGTCCTCTTGTTCTCACCTTTGTATCAACATTTCCAATGATGTTTGTGGTGGGGTGTGACTTGTGGATCCTTAGTTGAGGGATCATAACAAGTTGATTGGAAAGATCTAAATTTGAGAAATTCAGATCTGGTAATGGAGTGTCACCCACCACATCAGCACACTTATCAAGAGAGGCTTAATCCAATGAGTATGTGACATTATTTATGTTGTCTTGTATGGAGTGGTTATCAGCATCAAGAAATTCTTGATCACTGTCACCACTTCTATTTCCTCTAACATTTGAAGCTCCTTTACTAGAGTTTTGAGCCTCTAAGCTGGAATTTGTAGGCACCTCAGATGTATCAGCTGAATTTGTCATGTTTGTGCTGATAGGATCTTCATCTGCAGGGTTAGTTACCACTGGAGCTGAGGTAGTATGCTTGCTTGGTTTTCTCAGCTCAAATCTTGGGTCAGGATCTCCTATTGATAAGTTACCTGTAGATCCTGAAATACTTTATGTTGCTTCCTTTTCAGGCATGCTACATAGTGGTCATCAATTGTAAACTCTTTCTTTGGCATTCCAGTTACCAAATCATTCTTAATTAGTTTATTCATGTTTTTAAAGTTTACATGGCACATTCTTTTATGACAGAGGAAAGACTCATCACTATTTGCTTTAGATAGAAAGCAAGAAAATTTTCCTGAGGGAGATGTTTCCTGCAAATCCATCTTGTACATGTTTCTTTTCCTGAAGGCTCTGAGCAGGATATGCTCTTGAGGAATGACCATACCAGGCTTGAGAACAATGCACTCATGCTCAGTGAAGAGCATGTTGTGTCTCTAATCATAAAATTGGATACACTCAGTAGATTGTACCCAAGCTCTTTAACAAAGTTTACCTTTTCAATGCTGAGCTTACCATTTGAGACCCTGCCCCTTCCAGTAATGTAACCTCTAGCATCTCCTCCAAAAGCAAATGGTCCTCCATCAATTTTCTCAGAATTTTGAAGCAAAGAGCCATTGCCTGTCATGTGCCTGGAACAACCACTATCAATGATCCATACATTCCTCTTGGTCTTTAGCTATTCCTGCATAAAAGGAAATGTTTAGTTACATTTAGAAACCCAAGTCACATTGGTCTTGGGCTTATCAAAGTTATTTGAAGACAATGTAATAGTAAGTGATCCTATGTTCAAGCTTTGAGGATCATTAGATGTTGCTGATGAAGAACTTCCAGTCACTTGGTCTTCCTTCATCTTCCACACCATCTTTGGAAGATTAGACTTGACCTTCAATACTTTGAAAGTTTTGACAACTTCGGAAGTTTTGGATACTGGACCTTCGGAAGATCTTGCATTCATTGCAGCAGGCTTTAGTACTTCGAAAGCATTTATTTCTTCCGAGACTAATTTTTCTTCCAAAGGCAAGTTTTCACTTGTCTTCTTCTTCACCTTGGAGCTTCCGAAAGGAAAATATTTTCCTTCCAAAGCTAGTTTTTCTTTCTTCTTCTCAGAAGTTTTCTTTTTGATCATGTGAAGAGTACTTTTAGGATTGTAGATGCAATCTTTAGCAAGATGAGAAGTACTACCACACATGATGCAATTCATTTGCTTCCTTTTGAGAGTCTTCTTTTGAGAGAAAGATTGAACTTGATCACTTTCCATCTCCATCTTCATCTTCACAGATGAAGCAGCAAGCTTCTTAGGGTGAGGCTTGCTCTAGGAACTGGATGGTCCAGGCTGTGTAGCAGTGGTGCACAGTTGATCAGCCTTCTTCTCTTTGCTAGAATGAGTTGTACATGAACTAGAGCTCCTGGTACTAGAGTTCATAGTTGAGTCTTCATCCTTCACCACTTCAAATCCTGCAAAGATGAACACTTGTTTCTACTTAGAGTTGAAAGTGGCCTTGATCTCTTGAGCCTTGTTTGATTTCCTTTTGGCCTTTTTGATCAAGTTCTTCCTCTTAGACTTGGTCATCCTAAATTCTTTTCTCTCCTCAAAAGAATAGTGACCCTTCTTAGGATGATATTTGTAAGGTTATATTAGAAGATTAGAAGGCTGATGCAATCAAAGAAGTCAAAACAACCAAGGTGCTTCCTGCATGCATGCATTGATGTACAAGGTAGAAGTTGCTTCAGAAGTTTTACACTCTCCACAAATAATATTCTAAGTGTAAAATCTTCCAAAGCCAAAGTCCCAATCTTCCAAAGCCAAAAATAAAGTCTTCCGAAGCTTCAGAGACAAAGTCTTCCAAAGCCAAATGGTGTGAAGACTGATTTTTTTAGAAGACAGAGAGGACATGCTTTCTCTGAATTACTTTTTCATAAGCTGACTTACTTTTCACTACAACTCTGAAGACTCACCAACTTATACAAGTTGGTAAAAAGGTCCATGCTTTTGTAAACTGTAGATTACGGTCTTGGGTCTGCAACTTCCTACTTTGTACCTGTTATCCTTTTTGTAATAGAAAAGGATGTGAGCTATGGCATGTCATAGTCACTAGTCAAAAGGCAATCTGCCTTTTGACTCTACATTGATCTTGTTGTCTAGATTAGTGTTTCCAGCTGGCTTTCAAAGTATTGATGGCTATAGGATGTAGTATAAAGTATCTCAGGTCCTTGTATTTCTTTTTATGCTTTGTAACACTTGTAATAGAACTTGAGAGCAATATACAGCATCCTTGAAAACCATAATACTCTGTTCTTGTTCTTAGTTCTGTCTCATTGTTTACTCGTATTCTTAGTATCATTTACACAAACCCGGTTCCCCATTTGATCTGTTAAGTGTTCTAAAACTCTCCTCATTATGAGACTGATTGTATTGACCAACCCTTTAACGGTCCTGCAATTTGTATCAGAGCTTTTTAGGCTATTGATTGTAAGATCTCACCATCTTAAATCCCTTTAGTTTCACAAAACACTTAACAACTCAAATGGCAGCTATCATAAAGGCTGATATGGAAATCGGTACTATAACAAAGTCTCCACTGATCACTCCTGATGACTTTGATACTTGGTGCCAAAGAATGAAAGGCTTCATCAAGTCTCAAGACTTCAAGATGTGGGGATCTGTTGTCCATAGACCTCATGTACCATCTACCTCTTCTGCTGCTGCTGCTACTGGTGGTATGATACAAAAGGAAGTGGCTGATTATTCTGATGAAGACTGGATGAAGATTGACATAGATCAAAAGGCCATGATCGCCCTCCAAACTTCTCTTCCAAACTCTATCTATAGAGGCTTCAAGAAGTACAAGACTGCCAAGCAACTATGGGATGCATTGAAGCTGATGTATGAGGGGTGAAATGAAGCAAAAGAAAACAAGAAGGACCTCTTGAAGCAACAGTTTGAGAATTTCACCTTCAAAACAGGTGAAACTATGACTCAACAATACTTCTTCTATGTTGAGATTGTGGATACTCTAATGGATGTTGGAGTAACTCTTGAGAACAGGGACATTATGAGGAAGTTCATGTCCTCTCTTCCCAGACAATAGACACACTATTGTGTGGTCATTAAGAGGACTTAGAACCTCAAGACCCTTACTCTCATAGAGTTTTATGGTATCCTCAGTGGCTACCAGATGGAGATGAACATGCAAAATCAATCTGGTAACTCCAACAATCAGCAGAGTTTAGCCCTTAATATGGTTTAAAGGGATTGCAGAAAACCATAACATCATCTCATCTGCTACCCTGACAACTCATAAAAGGGTACTTTCATCACCTTCCTAGAGACACCAAGAGAGAGTTACATCTAAGGAAGCCCATTCCAAGAGACAAGCTCTTCACAAGCCTTTATGTCTACTGATGAAAGCACGGGAAACTTTCTCTTTACCCTTAAAGACCTGGACTGTATCCATCCAGATGATTTGGAGTACATGGAAATAGTCCAGCAAATGGCTCTTCTCACTCACAGAGCCATGAAGTTTAGCAAGAGGACATGGAGGAAGTTTCCTAGCAATACAACCAGTGAAAAGTTTAGGCTGGACAAAAGCAAAATGAAGTGTTACAACTATAACCAAATGGGACACTTTGCTAGAGAGTGCAAGGCACCAAGGAAAAATGATGTCCAAGCATAAACCAAACCAAACTACACTGATGGAGCTCCCCTAGAATGAGAAACCCAAGCAGCAAGCTGCAGTTGCTATTGAAGAGGGAGGCTTTGACTGAAGCTTTCAGGTTGAGGATGCATCTTCAAACCAAGCACTGATGGCAGATCATGAAAAAGCCAAGGTATTGGAACATCCTTGTACACCTAAATATGTGTATTCTAAAGTTAACTGATATAGGTCCTATAACTTAGAGATAAGAACTAATCTTGAGTCCTTAAAAATTTTAAAAGCTGTCTTCGGAAGAAAATTATGTCTTCAAATCAAATAACTACTTATAAGAAATTTACCTTCGGAAGAAATTTTGAGATATCTACTGAAGCTTAAATATGCTTATAAGTACTTACATGTATTTCAAGGACAATTTTCTTCTGAAAGCAAATTTCAAGTTGTCTTCAGAAGAAAATTAGGTCTTCAAGTCAAATAACTACTTAAAAGAAATTTACATTCGGAAGAAATTCCGAGATATCTTTCGAAGCTTAAATATGCTTCTAAGTACTTACATGTATTTGAAGGACAATTTTATTCCAAAAGCAAATTAAGTCTCGGAAGATTTTAAGAAAGCCATTTCAACTCTTAAGCATGAACATACCAACTACCAGACTCAGAAAAGATCTCATCACTAAGTTAAATGAATGCCAGACTAAGCTTGTGATCAGCAAAGCCAGGGCAGACATGTTCTTAAAGAAGAGACCTTCAAGAACATGATATCCTCATCCTTGCATGCAAAAGTTTGTTATCAGAATAAGCAGGGACTGGGATCTATTGAGATAGCTCCTCCACACACTCTATTGTCTTTAAGACCTCTAAGGTGTGGAACTTGTGAAGATGAGCTTCTCCTCATAGACCCCATTGATGAAGAGGATAAAAAGGAGATAGCGAAGGATGATTCTGAGAAGAGTGAAGAAAATCATCCTAAAAAGGGTCACTATTCTCCTAAGAAGAGAAAAGAATCTAGGATGACCAAGCCTAAGAGGAAGAACTTGATCAGGAAAGCAAAAAGAAAATCAAAGAAGGCTCAAGAGATCAAGGCCACTTTCAACTCTAAGCAGAAACAATTGTTTATCTCTATAGGATTTGAATTGGTGAAGGCTGAAGACTCAACTATGACCGCTAGTACAAGGAGTTCTGGTTCATGTCCAACTCATCCCAGCAAAGAGAAGAAGGCTGATCAGCTGTGTACCACTACTACACAGCCTGAACCATCCAGTTCCAAGAGCAGGCATCACCCTAAGAAGCTTGCTGCATCATCTGTGAAGATGAAGATTGAGGTGAAAAGTGATCAAGTTCAATCTTTCTCATAAAAGAAGACTCTCAGAAGGAAGCAAATGGATTGCATCATGTGTGGTAGTACTTCTCACCTTGCTAAGGATTGCATCTATAATCCTAAAAGTACTATTCACATGATCAAAGAGAAAAATTCTGAGAAGAACTAGCTTCTGAAGGAAAATCTTTTCCTTCGGAAGCTCCAAGGTGAAAAAGAAGACAAGTGACAACTTGCCTTTGGAAGAAATTTGGTCTCGGAAGAAATCAATGCTTCCAAAGTACTGAAGCCTGCTGCAGTGAAAGCAAGATCTTTCGAAGGTCCAGTCTCCAAAACTTCCGAAGTTTGTCCAAAACTTCCGAGGTGTTGAAGGTCAAGTCCAATCTTTTAAAGATGGTGTGGAAGATGAAGAAAGACCAAGTGACTGAAAGTTCTTTATTAACAACAGCTAATGATCCTCAACCTTGAACATAGGACCAGTTACTGTTACATTGTCTTCAAATCACTTTGATAAGGCCAAGATCAAGGCTTGGGTTTTCCACTTGGGACAGATAAAGCCCGACATCTTCAAGACTATGAAGAAGCCAACTGCTGGCTTCTCAGGGTAGAAACAGCCCTTGCCTTAAAAATATTAGAGCTCATTGCTCAAGGTGACAACCTACCAGCACCAGCTAGTGTTGAACCCACACCTTCTACTTCCCAACTACCAATACAGCCAAAAATAACCATCACCTACTAAAGAAAATCTAAATGAACCCCTGCACATGCTACTCAGTTTGTGTAGGCCCCTATATCATCACCCATACAGGAGGAAGTGGACACTGGAGCTCCCACTTCTCCTAAGGAGCAAACCACTCCCATATCACAAATGATCAGTGCTAAGGTTCCTTATGCTTAGCCTAATGAGCTCACAACCCCCACAGCCTTAAGCCTTCACTCAGAGTCTTAAAACTCTAGTGAACAACCTTAAGGGGAAAGTTACCATCCCCAACCTCTTGATCTAAACCAATCAATACCAAATGTTGAATTCTATGATGATGAAGACATGGGCTTCAGTGAGTATCATGAGTCTCTCTTCTCCACCCCTACTTACGGAAAGATGACTACTCCTATTTCTCCCATGTCTAGCGCACATCATCCACCTACTACTGAGGTGGATCTCCCTGAACTTGTTCAGGAGGTCCATATGGAAGAGGGTCTCACTTTAGCAAGTGATTACTTCATTTAAACCTCAACCATAGAAACCCAGCCTCTTGACACTTCTCTTGAAGTTGTCATGATGCAGGGGAAATCTAGCAGCCAAGAACAAAGTGCTGGTGATGAGGAAGAAAACCTTGGTCCTACTCTCTCATCCCCCCCGTGATTCTTCTGATGAAGATGAGGGGAGTCTGAAACTAAAGGTGCAAAAACTATCAAAAACATGCACCTATTTAGTCTCAAAGATAAGTTACATGGAATCTCAAGTGACTGTCTTACAAAGGAGGGTCAACGATCAGCAACTTGAGATCACCGATCTCAAGGGAAAGTTAGCTAAGAGACCACTCCGGAGAACTCAACCAGGTCCATAAGAACCTGTGGATGTGACAGACCCAACCCCAAGCTCACTTATGCAAGAAGGTGACAAAAAGGGGGAGAAAGTCCAAACAATCACAGAACCTGGGAGTTCTTCACAGAGTATGAACTTGGAGAATTCACCACCCTCACTTACAATGGTCCATACTCAGCAACCTCCTCAAAGTCTACATGGATGTGGACTTACTTGTCCAAGTCTACATGGATATGGAATCACTCATACAAAGTTTGTTTGAGGAGGGTATTCCCAGAGCTATGCATACCCCATCTCATCACTCTAAGAATCCAATCATGGGATGGAGGTATGACATTGATAGAAGAGCTCTAGTCATCTCTAGATCTCAGGGTCAACAAGAAATTTTCAACTTTTTCAACCTGAGCTTCTATGAGAGCATCCATCTGATTATCTTCCACTTATCAACCCAAGTCAAAACATTCAAGCTGCAAGATTAGCAGATAGGATTCAAGAAAGGGTGTTTGAAGAATACAAGCTGAGGTGAAGAGTATACAGATAGAGGCTAGCAGGTAAGATTTGGGTCAACTGGATGTTGAGGTGGACCCTAAGATTAGCTTCAAAGGGGAAGCCTTGACTGAAGGCCTAAAAGTTGGACCTGTGAACCTTAAGACAGGAACTTCTTCAGCACCCATTACCCTCAGTGAGGCACCAGCAGGTGAAGGTGCTTCACAACCTCTCTCTGGCAAGAGCTTGACTGCTAAATCAAGCAATGAAGGCCAAAGGTCTCTCCACCTGGAGTCACCAAGGCCTGTGAGTGACAAAGGGAAAAAGAACACTGACTTCTGAGGAGATTGAGGAGGACGAAAGAGTGAAAAAGAGGAAGCTAAGGGGAGAAAGTTCAAGAGAGTCTCCAGGCTTCATGGAAGCTGCCATCAGGGCTGCCCCTAGGCCAAATACTCAGGATGATGAGTTGAGGGCAGCCAGGATAAACTATTTGGGGACCAAAAACTACAATGAGGATGAACTACTCTCTCTCCCCTTAGATGAACTGAATGAACTGGCTGAAAAGGAATTGTCCAAGGAGAGGAAGGAGGCTGAGGATGCAGTATTGCTCCTCGAGAACAAGGAAGAAGTGAGACAGAAATGGCTCTACAAGCATGCTCCTACCCTCTCCCCAGTTCAACAAAGTCAAGAGCCATCATCCAAAAGAGCCAAAAGAAGTGTGCTAACAAAAAAAGGATGATGAGCTTCTTGAAGCTGTATGGATTCTCTGGAAGGAGGCTTGGTCCAATGCCTCTATCCACTATGGATGAGCACATTAGAGTGATCAAGCAGAAGATTAAAATGGGAGAGCTTGTTGACTTGCATTCTCCACCAAGTCCAGCTTAACCTGAGGTTGTCAAGGTTAAACCCTTTGAGACAACATAACTTTATCTTCTGATCCATAGCAAGGTCCTCTTCACTCTCCTTCTGACCTATGAGAGAAGAGAACCCAACTGAGAGACACTGTAGAACAACCTGGTGCTGAAGACCAGTCCTCTCAGTTAAAGACTTCAAAGAAAAGGAAAAGGATGGCCATGAAGAGTGTTTCCAAGAATAAGACCAAGGCATCCACCTCTACACCTCAGGATGAGTCAGAGCATCCTGAGGGAGTGCAAGAAGAGGCTACTCAACCAACTGCAACCTAAAGAGGAGCCTCTTATAACTGGAAGACCCATCTTGTCCTGGACTTTTGCTGCTAATCCAGATAGGTGGTATGTCATCAGAGATTAAGGAGGTCAAGATGCTAATTTTTGGAAAGACATGCTTGATTTTCCTCTACATGATCACCATGACCTTAGAAGATCTTATGAGAGTCTGAGGGATCCTGACCAGATGATGAAGAAATATATGGTCTTGATCCTAATGAGGACTATCAATATCTGAATAACTTCTCTGTTTTGGTAGCATCAGCCTAGGGGGAGTTTGTAAGGTTATATTAGAAGATTAGAAGGCTGATGCAACCAAAGAAGCCAAAACAACCAAGGTGCTTCCTGCATGCATGCACTGATGTACAAGGTAGAAGTTGCTTCAGAAGTTTTACAGTCTCCACAGAAAATATTCTAAGTGTAAAGTCTTCTAAAGCCAAAGTCCAAATCTTTCAAAGCCAAAGAGGAAGTCTTTTGAAGCTTTAGAGACAAAGTCTTCTAAAGCCAAATGGTGTGAAGACTGATTTCTTCCAAAGGCAAAGAGGACATGCTTTCTCTGATATACTTTTTCATAAAGCTGACTTACTTTTCGCTGCAACTCTGAAGACTCACCAACTTATACAAGTTGGTGAAAAGGTCCATGCTTTTGTAAACAAATTATGGTCTTGGGTCTGTAACTTCTTACTTTGTACCCGTTATCCTTTTTATAATAGAAAAGGATGTGAGCTATGGCAAGTCATAGTAACTAGTCAAAAGGCAATCTGCCTTTTGACTCTACATTGATCTTATTGTCTAGATTAGTGTTTCCAGCTGGCTTTCAAAGTATTGACGGCTGTAGAATGTAGTATAAAGTATCTCAGGTCCTTGTATTTCTTTTTATGCTTTGTAACACTTGTAATAGAACTTAAGAGCAATATACAGCATCCTTGAAAACCATATTACTCTGTTCTTGTTCTTAGTTCTGTCTCATTGTTTACTTGTGTTCTTAGTATCATTTACACAAACCCGGTTCCCCATTTGATCCGTTAAGTGTTCTAAAACTCTCCTAATTGTGAGACTGATTGTATTGACCAACCTTTTAACTGGTCCTGTAATTTTTTTCACTCCTCTCAGAATCATCCTTCACTATCTCCTCTTCATCCTCTTCATCAATGGGGTCTATAAGGGGAAGCTGATCTTTACAAGTTCCACACCTTGGAGATCTTATAGTCAATAGAGTGTATGGAGGAGCTATCTTAATAGATCACAGTCCCTGCTTATTCTGATAAAAAAAGTTTTGCATGAAAGGATGAGGATATCATGTTCTTGAAGGTCTCTTCTTCAAGAACACATTTTTCAGCCCTGGCTTTGCTGATCACAAGCTCAGCCTGGCATTCAGTAACTTAGTGATGAGATCTTTTATCCGAGTCCTGTAGTTGGTATGCTCATGCTTAAGAGTTGAAATAGTTTTCTCTAAATCTTCTATTTTAAGTTTGTAATCATTTTTAGCTCTTTTGAAATCGGCTTTTAAAATAATTAAGGACTCAAGATCATATCTCATCTCTAAGTTATAGGACCTATATCTGTTAACTTTAGCAATACATTCAGGTGTACAAAGATGTTCCAATACCTTGGCTTCTTCATGATCTGCCATCAAGATTCTTGGTTTGGAGATGCATCCTCAACATGAAAGCTCCAGTCAAAGCCTCCTTTTTCAACAACAATTACAGCTTGCTACTTGGGCTTCTCATTCTGGGGAGCTCCATCAGTATAGTTTGGCCTGGTTTGTGCTTGGCCACCACTTGTTCTTGGTGCCTTGCACTCTCTAGCAAAGTGTTCCATTTGGTTATAGTTGTAACACTTCACTTTGCTTTTATCCAACCCAAACTTTCCACTGGTTGCATTGCTAGGAAACTTCCTCCCTGTCCTCTTGTAAAACTTCTTGGCTCTATGAGTGAGAAGAGGCATTTGCTGGATGGATGCAGTCCAGGTCTTCAAGGGTAAAGAGAAAGTTGCTTGTGCTTGCATCAGTAGACATAAAGGCTTGTGAAGAACTTGGTTCTTGGAATGGGCATCCTTGAGTGTAGCTCTCTCTTGGTGTCTCTGAGAAGGTGATGAAAGGACCCTTTTGTGAGTTGTCAGGGTAGCAGATGAGATGATGTTATGGTTCTCTGCAATTCCTTTCAACCATATGAAGGGTTGAACTCTGCTAATTGTTAGAGTTACCTGATGGATTTTGCATGTTCATGTCCATCTGGTAGCCACTAAGGATACCATACAACTCAATGAGAGTAAGGGTCTTGAGGTTCTCAGTCCTTTTAATGACCACATAGTAGTGTGTCCATTGTCTGGGAAGAGAGGACATGAACTTCCTCATAATGTCCCTGTTCTCAAGAGTTACTCCAACATCCATTAGAGTATCCACAATCTCAACATACTTGAAGTACTGTTGAGTCATGGTTTCACCTGTCTTGAAGGTGAAGTTCTCAAAGTGCTACTTCAAGAAGTCCTTTTTGTTCTCTTTTGCTTCATTTGACCCCTCATGTATTAGCTTCAGTGCATCCCATAGTTTCTTGGCAGTCTTGCACTTCTTGAAGCCTCTGTAGATAGAGTTTGGAAGAGCAGTTTGGAGGGCAGTCATGGCCTTCTGATCTATGTCTATCTTCTTCTAGTCTTCTTCAGAATAATCAGCCACTTCCTTTGGTATCATACCACCAGCAGCAGCAACTAAGGAGGTGGATGGTACATAAGGTCCAGAGACAACAGATCCCTACATCCTGGAGTCTTAAGACTTCATGAAGCCTTCCATTCTTTGGCACCAAGTATCAAAGTCATCAGGAGTGATCAGTGGAGACTTTGTTATAGTATCGGTTTCCATATCAGCCTTTGTGATAGCTACCATTTGAGTTGTTAAGTGTTTTATGAAACTGAAGGGATTTAAGATGGTGAGATCTTACAATCAAGAGCCTAAAACATCTGATACCAATTGCAGGACCGTTTAAGGGATGGTTAATACAATCAGTCTCACAATGAGGAGAGTGTTAGAACATTTAATAGATCAAATAAGGAACCGGGTTTATGTAAATGATACTAAGAACACAAGTAAAGCAATAAGACAGAACTAAGAACATAAACAGAGTAATATGGTTTTCAAGAATGCTATATATTGCTCTTAAGTTCTTTTACAAGTGTTGCTAAGCATGAAAAGAAATACAAGGACGTGAGATACTTTATACTACATCCTACAGCCGGCCATACTTTGAAGGCTAGCTGGAAACACTAATCTAGACAACAAGATCAATGTAAAGTCAAAAGGCAGATTTCCTTTTGACTAATGACTATGACATTCCATAGCTCACATCCTAATATATTAAAAAAGGATAAAAGGTACAAAGTAGGAGTACAGACTCAAGACCATAATCTACAGTTTACTCAAGCATGGACCTTTTCACCAACTTGTATAAGTTGGTGAGTCATCAGAGTTGTAGCGAAAAGTAAGTCAGCTTTATGTAAAAGTAGATCAGAGAAAGCATGTCCTCTCTGTCTTCGGAAGAAATCAGTCTTCACTTTATTGGCTTCGGAAGACTTTGTCTTAAAGCTTCGGAAGACTTCATCTTTGGCTTCGGAAGATTTTACACTTAGAATAATTTCTGTGCTGAGTGTAAAACTTCCGAAGTAACTTCTACCTTGTACATCAGTGCATGCATGCAGAAAGCTCCTTGGTTGTTTTGGTTTCTTTGGTTGTATCAGCCTTATAATATAACCTTACAAAAGGGTCATCAATCAAGCTTTCCAGGTATCCTCCTTCTATCTCTCCTTCTTTCAGGATAACCACCTCAGTCTTCTTCTTTAATTGTTCCTCAACCTTCTCATGTTCATCCAGAAATTAGGCAATAGAAGCAAGGCTTCTTGGATTATCCTTTTGTTTCTTCAGAGCTGGTTCCTCTTCTACCATAGGCATTTTGCCTTTGGCCTTTTCGGACAAGTACTTCCTTTTTCTGGAGTATGTATGCATACGGGTACCAGAAGAAGGGGGTACAAAGGCTTTAGCTTCCTGTTTCTTCTTTTCTTTCTTAAGCTTTTCATCTTCTTCTTTTTCTCTAAGCTCTTCACACAACCTCATTATAAGTTCCTTTTGTTCATCAATCAATGAGATTACAGGAACAAGCTGGAAGCTTAGTTCTTCTTCTAATGGCATAAGGTTAGGGGGAATCACTACTATTGGTTTAGTAGGAGCTCTAAGGATCCAAGAAGTTTGTATCAATAATGAACTCTCCTAAAGAATAGATGTCTAGGTCTTCAATCATTTCTTTCATCTCAGACTCTTCATCAAGTCTTTCTTCAAGAGATTGACCAGAGTAAACAACCATAGCCATGCTTTCATCTTCCTCCTTAACTTCACTATATAGAGATTGCTAAATAATTTTAGTAATTCTCTGTCTCTTTGATGGTGCTGAGTCATCATCATTATTACTGCTCCCACCAGAGACATTTTCATCTTCTTATGATCCTTTGTCTTTTTCAGCCTCATCATCTTTGTCTTTATCAGTTTCATCATCACTCTTCTCATCCTTTTCCTTTACCAATTCTTCTTTAATCTTAATCAACATCTCCAGTTCTAAAACTCTTTTTGTTAGAGCTTCTATATGTCTATGAAGATCAGATATAATATTAGTTTGGATATCAAGGAGATTCTCTTATTCTTCCATGGCAATAGTTTGAATGGTTGCAGTATCCAAGAGTCCACTGTTTTCTTGTTTGGCCTGTTCTAGGGCTGCTTTAAGTCTATCAATCTCTTTTTCTTTTTCTTCTTTATCAGACTGATATTTGGCTTTTAGTTCTTTCAATTCTTTCTCCTTCTCATCCAGCTCAAGGAGTCTATCTCTTATTATGCCAGACCTTCTATCCAAAAGTTTCTCCATTCTGGCTACCTTCAGTAATAGCTCAGAAATCATTTCATCCTTGGCATCAGGATAGTTGACTTCAGATTCTGCAAACCTTTTTGAAGCACCGGCCTCTGAGTGTACTTGTCTCTTATGCCTTTGAAAATCAGGATGATGATCCTTCTCATCCGAAGATGATTCAGAACCATCTGATGAACTGGTATAGATTCACCAAATTCAACAGATACAGCAATAGCTTCTGGTGAAGAATGAATAGGAGATATATGATGAGAGTGGATAGGAGATAATGGTGGAGAAATAGGTGAGGCTCTAAAAGGAGATGGTATTTCAGCTTCTTGAACTGAAGGCACAGTGTAAAGATCACCACCTACATCAACCTGTGGTGACACTTGCCTTAGTCCTTCTTTAGCTATTTCAGCATGCTCTTCAATAATTTGTTGATCATGAGCAGCTGGTTGTTCCTCTACAAACTCATGCACATCAGCAGGAACATCATCATGAGCTTGTTCCTCACCATCAGAAACAACTTCCTCATCTTGAACTTCTTTAGGATTGATCTGATGTAACATCCATGGAAGTAATGGAAAGAAAGTTCCACTATAGAAGTTCCTTGGATCTCTCTTTTTGATATACTTGTAGGTTTTGGCGTTGTAGTGGGGAATATCCATCACAGGGCCTTCTGCTACAATATCAGGGAAAGTTTCATTGATGAAGCATTGGATGAATCATGGATACATCAGGAACATATGTCTTCTACCTTCTTGAATGTTGGAGACCAGGCCATTGAACACATAAGCAGACATTTTGAATTGTCTGTTAGTGCATAAGGCACAAATAGCTGATGATGTTGTGATGGGGATGTCATTCCAACCAGTCTTCCTCTTGACAGGCAATGTTGGAATAGATGTATCAGGAATCTCCATTGTAAGTCAACTAACCCCCTGACTATTTGCTTTCCTTCAAAACCCCCTTCATAACCAATGTTGGAAAAGAAGGTCATGATGTCATCCTCTTCTAGTTCTTGGGAAGAGTTAGCATCATCCCTAAACTGTAGACACTATATCACAGTTTGTTAAGAGTTGACTAATGTGTGATCATCAGTGATCCTTCCTGATATGGTCCTCACACCATCTATTTCAGTCACTTCACCTGTTCCCCATAATGATCTAATGAAGTTCTCATAGATGATTGGTCTAACAGTGATGGCATGTGCTACTCTTGTTATGGAGATGAATTTGATCATGTCTCTTAAACTCTCAGATTCTGGCACATCTCGATCAAGGTATCCACTAACATTGTAGAGCTTGCTCCAAGTGAGGTTTGCCATTGATTCTATAATAGACACACATGTGGTAGTAATATACTAACAATTATCAAATTATACAACTAAGATCATGTTTGACTTTTCTCAGTTTGACTTTCTTAGGTCAAAATTAAGAGTTCAATGGTTACTGTTGTATAGGAATTTGACCTATCTTTGATTTTGTGATGAATAATCATTTGTGTTATGTTTTATGCTTATTTTCGATCATCTTTTCTGTTTCAAACATCTGTGTACACTGAAACATTTGATTTGATTGCAACATTTTCAATTTTCGATTCCTCTGTTCATTATGGTTAACGTAGAGTTTGTAAATCTGTTGTTCTTTGTTATTCACATTAACATCCGGTTCATTGAACTTGAAAATGTCATTGAAATCCATTGTTCATTATTACTTTTTGAACTTTTTTAAACCTAGGGTTCTATGTTCATCGCTGGTTCGGTATTTGAAGTTAACAAACCCATCGAGAATCACCTCGTTTAGATACTACTTTTTCTAATAATCGAAATAGAGATGAAATGGAGTTGGATGAATAATTGACACTCAAGGTTTGAGATGATTTGGATGATTGATGATGAGCAGTGAGAAAAACGCTCATCACACTATAGGTTCACTCAAATTTGAAAAGTATTAAATGACTCTCATTAATGTGCTTAAATGGTTGATTTAATGACTTTCTCAAACATTGCAAGTGTGTGAACAAATGCGAAGGTTTTATTTTTTTTTATATTGTAGTAAATGCGGAAGTTTTTTGACTTGTACGTATTTGTGTACTGTGACAAATGCTGAAGCACAAAACTTACAAGCATTTGACCCTGTAACAAATGCGAGAGACCATTTGAACTTGTCCGCTTTTTTGCAACAAATACGGATGAACAATTTAGTTGTCCGAATTTATTGAACTTCTTCCGCATTAGTTAATGCTGATGGATGTTAATATTTCTATGATTCGCATTATCCATCCGCATAAACTGAGATTCAAACACTTATCATGACAGAAGAGTGTGAGCACATGATTTATTTTGTTATAAATAAACAACAATGTTGTTCGCATTGATCATGTCAACCGCATTTGGGAAATGCAAATGAACAAAACTTAACCGCATTAGAAAATGCGGAGGAATAAAATTTTAATCCGTATAAGTTTTCATCGATACTTTTAGATATTGTTGTACACATTTGTTAGAAAACAAATGCGGAAGTGTTAACTTGTCCGCATTAGTTTTACTTTGAATTTTCTTGCACAAAACTACCCGCATTGGTTATATGCATGGGTTACCTTCACCCGCATTAACCAATATTCTTACCCGCATTAAAATTTGAACTTGTCAAAAATTAATGTTTTTGCTGTGCATAGTTTTGACCGTTTTTGCATTGATGCTTTGACTTTTATGAAGATGTGTTTGTTTCTTTGACTTCTATAAGGTTTTGACTATTGCTTGGATTGTCAATTCTTGCTTGGATTGAATTGTTCACCCGGTGTGATACAAATTTCCTAGATTTGATTGATCTTGGACTTTTGTGCTTCTAAATATCTACATACATTGAGATACTATGGTATAACTTTAACACCAACACTATCATTTTTCTGATTTTATATTTTAAGAAAAACAACAACTGTACATAATAATTAAAATTTTAGTTACTCCCCCTAAAGTTTATATTCATATGAGATAAAAACTTTAAAGATATTTTTTAATATTTTTGAATACTGAAAATAATTTTGTAAATTTTGATTTTCTTATCTGTACATGAAGAGGAAGTATACCTTACTTGGGATCATATCAATCTTACCTTTCACAAGTGCAAGCAATTGTTAGTAAAGTAGACATAATCATGAACATATTGATTGTAGGTATGTTTGTCCTCTTAAACTCATGCTTGGTTAATATTTTAATGCTTGTGATCTTTATCATGTTTTGAGTGGATTGAGTATTCAACATGTACCTCACACTCAAAAGCATGGCAAGATCAACCACCCGCATGACATATATGGTAGAACTTTTTCACAACTTACATGACTAGGTCATTTAAATTATGAATTCTCATTTTGTTTTGAGGTAAGGGGATCCTCATTGGGATTTTTTTTACTTTGATCCTTATATTTATTTGATCCACATTGGGATCCTTTTGGTACTTCACTTTGGAAGGTGATCTTCTTTGGGATTCTTTTTGTTCATTCACAAGGAATGTATTCTTTATTAATTCATCTAGGTTGGATGTGTTCTACATTGGAAATCTTGTTGGATCATGCCATTAGCACTATATGCCTGTTTCTCCAGATCTTTGCTCAGCAAAACAGAGGAGAAACTGATATGGGTGAATGAGATTCTTAAGGCATCATTACCTGGTGTGTTTAGGTTACTACACACACACACACTTGGATAAGCAAATACTTACTTATATTCTGAGATAAAGACTTCACAGTTGAATATGAGCTTTAGTTCATCACAGCATGTATCTTCTTTTCCAAGCTGAGCCTACCTGCATATCAGATAAGTCATGTCAGTCTTTCTAGATTTTGAAATAAGCACAGTGAATGATATAACGACTGTAATTATATCATTTCCTAGATTTGAAGTACACATCATATTCTTCAACAAAAATAACTTCTTTTTGTATTTTTATAATATTCGAATGTTTTTGTAAATTTTGATTTTTACTCAAGGTTAATCATGCCAATTGATTGGACTAAGAATTCAAACTGACTAGGGTCAAATGCCTTAGTGAACAAATCAGCTAATTATTTGTCCGTGTGGACCTGTATCAACTTGATTAACCCTTTTTCAGCACAGTCTCTCAAAAATGATATCTAATTTCAATGTGTTTGGTTTTTGAGTGCTGAACTGGATTGTTTGTTATGAATATGGCGGCTGTGTTGTCAATGTGAATTGGTGTGTGCAAGAAGTTATAACCATAATCAAGCATCTGGTTTTGAATCCAGAGAACTTGAGAGCAACAAGCTGATGCTGCTATGTACTCAGCTTCTGCTATTGAAACAGACACGTTTGTTTGCTTCTTGCACTGCTAGGGGACCACCTTGGGACCAAGAAATTGACAACCCCCAGAAGTGGACTTCTGATTGAAGTTGCATCCCCCGTAGTCACTATCTGTGTAAGCATAGAGGCTAAAATTCCCTTCCTTTGGATACCATAATCCAAGTGCAGGCTTACCCTTGAGATATCTGAATATCTTCTTTATAGCATTTACATTTGATTCCTTAGGATCTGCCTAATATCTAGCACAAACATATACACCAAACATTATGTCAGGTCTGCTTGCTGTTAGATATATGAGTGATCCAATCAATGATCGATAGTGAGTCTGATCCACTGATTTGCCATCTAAATCTGGACCTATCTTCATTTTAGTATCAACAGGAGTTCTGATGGACTGATAATCTACAAAATGAAATTTCTTCAACATGGTTTCCATGTATTTTGATTGATTCATGAAGATTCCATCTGTTGTTTGCTGTACTTGCAATCCTAAGAAGAATGTAAGTTCCCCCATAGCACTCACGTAGATCTGGAATTTAGAATGCATAAGGTCTTCAAAATCCTTGCAAAGTTGCTTTTTTGTTGATCCAAAAATGATATCATTCACGTAGATCTGGAGTAGCAACATTTCTTATCCTTTTCTTTTTCTGAATAACGTCGGATCAATCTTTCCTCTCTCATACTCATGTGCAAGAAGAAAATACGGTAGAGTCTCATACCACTTTCATGAGGCTTGATGTAGACCATATAGAGCTTTGTCAAGCTTGTACACCCTGTGAGGGAAATTCGGGTCTTCAAAGCCTGGTGGTTGACTCACATAGACTTCTTTAGAGATTTTTCCATAAAGAAATGCACACTTTACATCCATTTGATACACAGTGAATTTCATGGACGTAGAGTAAGCAAGAAAAAGTCTGATGGCTTCTAATCTGGCAACAGGAGCAAACACCTTAACATAGTCTATTTCTTCTTCTTGAGTGTATCCCTGTGCAACCAATCTTGCTTTGTTTCTAATAACAATACCCATGTCATCAGTCTTGTTTCTGTATAACCATATGGTACCAATAGGATATTGTCCTTCGGGAAGGTCTACCAGCTACCATACTTCTTGTTTATTGAACTATAGTAAATCTTCCTGCATTGCCTCTATCCAGCTGTTGTCTTGAAGATCCTCTATTATATTCTTAGGTACAGTTTGACACAGAAAGCAAGAAAACAAACAGATGTTTGCAATACTTGACTTGCTTCTTGTCACCCGCTCGTCTAATTCACCAATGACGTTTGACACTGGATGATCCTTATGTATCCTGGTGGTTGGAATTGAGTCACCAGTAATTGATACATCAAGGTTGGAGACATTCAGATCATCTTGGTGAGAGGCACCTTCAGGTTGTGATGTAGGAGAAATGTGAAAGTAATCAAATGCTTCACCAGCTTCTGCTTCAGCATCTGTAGCACTTTGAAGACTTTCATCATTTGCATTCCCTTCAGTTTTAACTGGCATAGTAGCTAGTTCTGGATTTCTAACTTCAGTAGACGGTTCTGCTGAATGAGTGGGAAGTGTACTAGGACCAGCCTCAGTTAAAACACTCTGATTTTGTACTTCCTGTCTAACAGGATCAGTTTGCAATGGAACTTCTTCATCAAATTGATTAGCAAAATAAGGAAGAATCATTGGAAAGTCATCTCTTCTCTCTACTATTCCAAAAGATCCAGCTGATTGTAGGTTACCTGTATTTGACAAGTGAAACTGATCAAAAGGTCTTGTAAATGAGTCAATATCGAACAACCAATCGGGACCATTAATTGACTTAGGAAAGGAATTCTCATTGAATTGAACATTTGTTGATTCATCAATAATGTTTAATCTAGGATTAAACACTTTGAAAGCCTTTGAGACAGAGGAATAACCTATAAAGAATCCCTCATCAGACTTAGGAGCAAACTTTCCTAAAAGGTCTCGGGTGTTTAATATTGAGACAGGACAACCAAATGACTTAAAAAATCCAATAAATGGTTTTCTATTGAAAAGCAGTTCATAAGGTGTTCTGTTGATTTCTTTAACTATCAAAGTTTGATTTTCCACAAAGCACGATGTGTTAACTGCTTCGCCCCAAAAGGTAATTGGTAGTTTAGCATCGGCTAGCATTGTTCTTGCTGCTTCAATCAGTGTTCTGTTTCTTTCAGCTACCCCATTTTTTGAGGAGTTCTAGCTGCACTGAGTTGATGAGCAATGCCTTTGTTTATGCAAAATGAACTTAGATTTTCATTTTTGAATTCTGTCCTGTTATCACTCCTAATTGATTTTACTTTTTGATCAAGTTGATTTTCAATTTTAGTGATAAAATCTATTATTATTTGGGACGCTTCGTTTTTATGAAGTAGAAAGAAGACCCATGTGAATCGTGAAAAGTCAACAATGATCACCAAACAATACTGCTTCTTTTCAATACTCATGACATGAGTTGGTCTAAAGAGATCCATATGTAGTAACTTCAATGGAGAAATGTTTGTGTTCACAAGCTTTGGATTATGGGAAGACTTATGTTGTTTTCCTTTGAGACATGTTGAATAGTGGTCAATGAAATTCCTTTTGAGGTAAACCAATTACATGGTTTCCTTATACCAATCTGTTCATGTTTTTTAAATTTGTGTGTCCCAAACATCTATGCCAAAGCTGTGACTCATCAAATGATGCTTTAGACAAAAGACATGTTTCTTCTGATGGTTGTGTAGAATTAAGGTTCAAGACATAGGTGTAATTCTTTCTTGGAGTCTTCAAGACAATCCATTCTTCAGGAATTTGAAATTCTGGTTTCAGAATGTAGCATTGAGTGTCTGTGAAGTTAGTGGAATATTTCTTGTCACAGATCTGAGACACGCTGAGGAGGTTGAAATTCAGTTGCTCGCAGTAGTTCACTTTGTGAAAACTTAGCAGTCCATTCGTCACAGATCCTTCCCCAATAATTCTACCACCTTGTGAGTTTCCATCGAATGCTACAGTAGTTCCTTGTATATGCTTGAATTCATGAAAGAGGGAACTGTCTCCGGTCATGTGTCGGGAGCATCCACTGTCCACATATCATAAGCTGTTTGACCTGTATGAACGACCCTGGCATAAAAGAACTAGTTAGAATATGGAACCCTAGCCATGATGGTCTTGGGTTGCCCGTTTCTATCCATTACTGTAACCTTTTGATACTTGCCTCTAGGTTGTGATTTAGAGGGTGATTCTTTGAAGAATTTTTGTAGAGTCCTTTTTGGTTTTGTTTGATCAATTTCAACTGAGATGTCTGAAGAGTAGTCAAGTCTTTCATCCTTATTTCTAAGTAGAAATTGGGCACGTTTTTGATTTTTAGAAATCACTTTTGTTTTAAATCTTGGATGAGAACTCAGTGATTGTTTCATATTATGATTAAGATTCCTTTAGATACTCTTTGACTGCCATTGATCATAGAAGTCATCATCAGATTCCTTTTGATCTCACTATCAAATATTCTTTCAGCAGAAGATTTCATAGAAAATTCAGCATTCTTTTCCACCTTGAGATTTTCAGGAATGAATTTCACAAATGGCACAATGGCTTTGACTGGGCTCTTTGGTTTCTTAACAATTATAGGTTTGTATGAGCACTCTTCGATTTTGATTGGGTGACCCAATTTGATTTTATCCTCATCGGCTTCAATATAAACACTTGGTTTATTTTGAGGATTGGTTATTTGTGAAATCATTGTTTTAGTTTCAATAACTTTAGGTTCAGTTGATCAGATTGAGTGAGTGAATCAGGCATAACCGTATAGTTGTCATTGTATGGAAGTGGACAAGAATTGTATCCTATCCCAGTCATATCTTTGGTTTTTTCTATGAGTCAAGTAACTCTTGTAGCTTAGCAGAAGAGAATTGAAACTTTTCAAGTTTCACTTCAGTAGCAGATTGCTCAGCTTTGGTTTTTGTTAACAATTCAGTTAACCTCTCATTCTCAACTGTGAGAGTGTACTTTTCACCATGGAGTTTTTCAATATCTGAAAGAAGTGATTTGATTTTAATTTCAAAACTTTTTATTTCTTTTTTTAACATTTCAGATTTGACCTTCTCTTCTTTGACTTTAAGAGCCAACTTGTGATTATGTTCTCTGTATCCCTGTACTTCTTGAATGCATTTATCAGTACAGAGATTGGATTTTACCTTAGTTGGCATTGGAGTTGGACCATCATTGATGTGAGCCATAAGAGCATGATTCTGGAATTAAGGCTTGACTTCCTCTACATATAACTCCAATCACAAACACCATCTTGTCTGAAGACAAGTGCATTGAAGGTTTGATGGTTGCTTCCACGAGCTTGATGAGTCAGTTGTGGCTGAATTTGATGAGTTTGTTGGTGTTGATTTTGATGCTGATACTGATGTTGATTGCTTGATTGAAAGCTTGAATTGGGTTGAGATGATGGTTGACCATGTGAAGTTCTTTGGTAATTGCTGTTACTTCTTCTAGGAGCATTGTATTCCCTAGAGAAATGGCCAGTCATACCATAATTAAAACACTTTACTTTGGATTTGTCATATCCAAGTTTTGTGTTCTCATTGTTGGTCCACTTGATCATTAAAACCGTGCAATTGATTGCCAAACACAAACAATTTGCACTGATAACATAGATATCAATGATATTATAGATCAAACACTATAAAATTGATAAATATATGAAGAAAACCCAAGAACACCAAATAAAACCCTTGATTGATCTAAATTTCATTGCTAAAGATATTACAAAGTAAAAGCCCCTCAATCAATGGCTCATTCAAGCTACTTAACCTAATTGCCACTAATCTATTTATAGTGATAATATTCGCTAATGACATATTAAGCTCCTAGACTTAGACAATTAGAGAAATTACATATAAAACATAAAAGTGACTGAAACATAATTAAATATATTTTGTTGACACAAAATATATTTATTAACAATAAAACTCCTAGTCAAATATATCTTCAACGACTCGTCTCAGTTCTTCGTCTCGAACGTGTCTATTTGACTTTTTCGATGACTTTGACATTTGTTGACTGTGACTGTGTTGATAATATAAACTATCCTTTTCAGACCCAACAATACTCCCCCTTAGTCTATCATTATCAACCCCTTGTATCATCTTCAGCTCGGATAAGACAACCATATAATGATCTTCAATCTCCCCCTAGATAGATGATCTATTACCGAAGATCTTTCATCTTACAGGCTCCCCTTTTTGTATGTTCCCCCTATTCGTGTGCATCCTTTGTGAATGATCTGGAACAGCTTTTCCAACTCTCTATTCTTGAGAGCTTCAAAAGATGTAGGAGGAGGAATCCTAGCTCGGTATTTTCTGCAAACTTGAAGAACAAGTTCTCTAGTCAGGTACTTTGCTCAGCAGATGATCGGCCATCATTTGCAGCAAAAATCTGTAACACAATCACACCCACAATCTCGCGACTTGTTTTCAGATTATTTCAATTAACAAATAAACCCGAGTTTATCTGTGTGTGCAATTTTCCATGAAATGCATGTGAAAATGTTAACATTTTAATAGCATAATATGGAAGACTTGAAAAATAATTTGAAATGAATTTTTTTTATTATTTTATTTTATTTTATTTTATTTTTATTTTATTATTTTATTTTTTTTATACCAAGAACCAGTTCGATCATAAGATCACATCCTCAGGATATACTTAAGCACAAAGATGTATTTAAACATCGACAAGTTAGTGAGATCACACTGATACAGAGTCTGATCATAATTTTAAGTTTTTAAAAGCCAAAATAGTTCAAGAATGATTATTGGTATATTTGTCCAATTAAAACCCATGCAACCTTCTTTCAACAAGTAATCTATGATTTTTTTATCATGTTTTGGTATGATTTAAATGAAATTTGGATTCCGCACTCATTTGGTAAGACCTACCCGTCCTCATGGTTTATTGAGTTTACCCGATGGAAGATGTAGTAATAATGAAATTTCACAAATAATCTCTGAGTGATGAATGAATCTAATAACAGATGATAAGCGCTCCAGGTCTATATTTACATATAACAGAGGACATGATCATCTGGCGTGTTGATGACAGCTTCAGGTCTATATTTACATATAACATAGAAGATCATCACTCCAGGTCAATGCTTCCTCATAGAAGAGGACATAAGCACAAATATATATGATATGAATGGGTGGAAAAAAGCCAACTCTCAACCCCTTTTTGACGGGACTTAGTCATGTGCAGACCAATAATGAGATGAAATCCAGTTTTCACACAAAAGCTTTAGTTTATCACAAGATTACTGTCTACTTGTTTGAAGCTGAGCCTACTAGGAATATCATATAATAAAACTGTCAGTTTTAGATTTTAGAATTTTAAGAGATAGAGACATCTACATCAGTTACTATCATTTCTCACAAAGTATAAGACATGCAAACAAGCATACAAAAAAACATACTATCATTTCTCAGTCATCCCAAATCAAGTTCTCAGAAATGAAAATAGAATTTAACCAAAGAAAGTCTTACAAATTATACTAGCAAAAAGATGAGAATTGAAGTACCAAGAAAAATGCAGTGATTGTGAAGTTTGAACTGTAATAGTGCAGATAAGAATCCAGAATGTGGATAAGATACTGTAACCATAACCTATTTGTTCTGCCTTAATTTTGAATTAGGAACAATCTCAGTCAGTAAACCGGATTACTAACAGGCCTCCTGAATTGTTCCTGCACTCATGAATAGACTAGTTAAAGAGGGGGACCCAGGCCATCGTAGTCCTAGGATTTCCATTTTCATCAGTGTACATAACCTGCTTAAGCACACACCCTTTTGAATAATCATTTATCTCTTTAACCTTTTGTTTTACTTTCCAAATTTGTTTTTGTTCAATTACTTTTGATTTGAAAGAATTGAATTTGGAAGACATTTTCTTATTAAGACCCGAAGGAAGAGATTTTGATTTCGAAACATTGGTCATTTTCATCTTTGAATCATGTGAAACCGGCTTCACATGAGAAGGTTTGGATAGATTGTTCATCATCCAACCATTCAAAGATGTGTGCTTTTTACCTTTTGAACCATAGAAGCAAACCGTGTTAGCGGAAGCCTGTCTTTGAACTTGAGGGCACTTCTTTAGCACATGACCTTCTTTTCTACATCTAAAGCAAGCCTTGAAAGGCTTTTGGTTCTTTGTAGTCTTGTGAAAAGCAGGAGAGGGTGGGCCTGCTTTGAGATTGTTGCAGCTTGTCGACAACCTTGAAGCTTCTTCTTTCGGATATCAGAAGATTGAACTTTTTGAGGTTTTGTCGATGTGAATTTCGAACTGAGCTGTGATTTGATGTGTGATGTTCCAGGAGATGAGATCTGAACATTCTTCTGAGAACCTTTTTGTATGACTGGTGACATGGCAGACTTGGAGGCAGATTTGTGATGAGCTTGATGGATAGCAGATGAAGATGGTGAGTGCTTCTGCTGAGTTTTAGAGGAACTGCTGATTTGTTTAGCAGTTGGAGATGAGATCCGTATAGGTCTTGATTCGAATTTTGGAAGCATTTGAGACTTGACAACTTCAGGTGACTTAGTGATCTCTGATTCATCATTTGAGCTTGTCCAGTCTTGTATACACAAGTCTGCTTCCAACGGATCTTGATTGATAACTCTTGTTGTGTCAGTTTGTATTGTTGAGTTCTGATTGCTTGACGATTCCACAGCTGTTCCTTATTTGACAAACCTGACAGGAACAAAAGAAGGTATGTTACCTGTTTTGAATTTGTTAAAGAAGTTACAGGAAACAACTGATACTGGTTTTGAAGCATCAAAGTTGGAATTATCATTTTGCTTATCATATCCTTTCTTGATGAGTCCCAAACCTGCAGGAAAATCATATTCATCTCGAACCTCTTTGTGATTAACGCTGCTTAAACCTGCATGTAAACTGTTAGTATCTGCAGCTTCAATTAAATCATTAGATGGATGAGGTTGAGGCATAGGAGAGTAACAATGAGTGCTAGGAGGAGGATAAACATATGAAGTTTCACCACATCCCACACCCGTTTTGATTCTAGCTCCCCTTTGCTTACAGAATAGTGTTGGGTTTTGAATAAGTTTATCAGAGTCATTTTATCCATATAAAATAAAAACACAACGGAATAAGGATTAAAAAATTGTTATAGTTAATATATATAAACCATTTTATATATCTGTTAAAACCCATAATGGATCGATATATGAAAAACATGCTTACAAATAACCTTAGGGTGTTTAGAAGACTACCTCTCGTATGGGTTTGAGGAAGATAATTGATGAATGGCAGCTTCCAAAGAAGGACGCCTCAAGCAAGTCTACCCTCAAGCCTCCAACAAACACCCGGTTGCTAGGATTTTCACACTTGAATGGACCTCTATTCTTGGTTTTTATTTCTACCGATCGAGAGAAAACCAGAAATACAGACGTGCATTTTTAAGTGTCTTATAAGTTATCACAGAGAGTGGTTGATTGCAATCATATATTGCATGTCCTATGAAACTGAAACTTCAGACGAGGAGAGAGAGAAGAGTGGGCGGGGCCCAGCCCCTTATCCCATCCGTATTTCTCAAACATTCATCCGCATTAGTAAATGCGGATGAATGGTCTCCTTCCACATTTGTAAATGCGGATGAAGAAATTCCATCTGCATTTCCAAAATGTACATCCGCATTTGTAAATGCGGATGAGTAGTTTCATCAGCATTTCCACAAATACACATCCGTATTAGTAAATACGAATGAGGAACCTTCATCCGCATTAGTTAATGCGGATGAGTAATCTTCATCCGCATTTCCTCAAAAGCACATCCGCATTAGTAAATGCGGATGAGTAATTAAGAAAAGTGGACAAAAGACTATATTGTTGTTCAACCATTTGAATAACAATATAGAATGCTCTTTCTAAAATAAATTATGCATATAATTTATTTACAACACAAGTGTAAATGCGGATGAATGGTCTCCTTCCGCATTTGTAAATGCAGATGAAGAAATTCCATCTGCATTTCCAAAATGTACATCCGCATTTGTAAATGCGGACGATCAGTTTCCATTAGCATTTGCACGTTCGCATTCGTAAATACGGATGAGGAACCTTCATCCGCATTAGTTAATGCGGATGAGTAATCTTCATCCACATTTCTTCAAAAGCACATCCGCATTAGTAAATGCGGATAAGTAATTAAGAAATGCGGATGAGTAATTAAGAAATGCGGACAAAAGACTATATTGTTGTTCAACCATTTGAATAACAATATAGAATGCTCTTTCTAAAATAAATTATGCGTATAATTTATTTACAACACAAGTGCAAATATTTAAAAACGCATTTTCTAAATACTTTAAATGTCAATATTTATTTACATGATCATATCATAAAATAAATATTATAGGTGTTTGTCTAGCTTGTTATTGGGTATGACCCAACTTGGATCATAACGTACTAGCCACATCAATTCAATATGTCTTGGGCAGACCGTTTCTAACAAATAGTTCTTCCTGTTTCATCCCGAATATTGTCCATTTATCAAGTTTAGTTTTAAGCTTGCTAGTCTCAAACTCTGCTAAGGTGACTCGTTCTCTCAAAACATTAATCTCGACATTCTTTTCTAAAATATTTCTTTTTAAAAGATCATTTTCTTTTAAAGCTTCTCTTAGTTTGATAAAATATTTTGACTCATTGGTTTTAAGTTATTTGTTTATTTGATTTAATTCTTTTTCATTTTCTAGTAATAACCTGTTAGCTTTATAAACTCCAAATAAACGAATTTTGCAGGGAGGAGAACACATGTCTTGAACTATGTCATATGGGAGTCCCATAACTATCTTTTTAGCAGCTAAGGCTTTTTCATATTGACAGACGGGAGTGTTCTTTTTGTACTCTTCCTCCTCAGCAGTTCTCTTCTTAGTTTCCTCAGCTTCACCTTCCTCTTACTTTCCTTCATCCTGAACCTCCAGCATCACTTCATCTGTTTTACTATCCTGTTGCTTCTGAACTTTACCCCAGCTTGCACAAGCATCAACATCACAAACACTTTCACCTTGAGTTTCACACCTGAATTCTTTGAAAGGATAAAAATCCTCAAAAAAAATCCTCATTAGTGTTCATCGCCTCAGCCATCAATGCATGGTTGACTTCTTCTTCAATTTCTTTGATCTCAGCACTTGAAGATCCACCACCAGACATGGATTGATTGTACTCTCTTCTTTTCATATCCACATCAAATGACTTCAGCTTGTTGATAACATCCATGAGTTTGTAGTTAGCAAAATTTCTTTCATGCTTTAACAATCTAACTTGTGGACTCCACTGTGGAGGAAGAGAGTCCAAAAGTTTTGTGACTTGTTCATGGTTTCCCAACTGGTCATCATACTTCTTAAGGTTGCTTGCCACCATCACAAATCGATCAACAAAATCAGATATCATTTCATCTTTCATAGCTGTAAAAGAATCAAACCGACTTTGTGTCTATATTAGATTATCAGATTTGATGGAATTAAAGACTTCTGAAAAAGCCATTTTTGACATGATCAAAAGCTAATTTTGCAAAAATTGCACTAATTTCACAGGCAATTTCGCTGGTAGTTTCGCTCGTAGTTTCGCCTGTAATTTCGATAGCAGTTTTGCCCGGCAGTGGCACACTAATGCTAGTTTCCCAGGGTAGTTTCACCCAAAACTAGTTGAACTTTCATTCCGAGATCAATTTGGAATCAATTTCGCAGGGTTTGGCACACAAACACCATGAACTTTCGTTCAAACACTCGTACTTTCGCAGGGACAAAGAAACCAGATCCAAAGACCAAAAACTATGTAGTTTCGCAGAATGAAAATGCAGTTTCACAGAATGAAGATGCAATTTCGCTGGAAGAACACGATGCAGTTTCACTGGAAGAACACTAGTTTCGCCCGACGTATCTGAACAGCTTTTGCAGCATAAAATCAGCTCAAACTCATCTAAATCTCAATGGATTTGAGACCTGATAGTTTCTATAGCTTCCCACACTAAAATCGAACAATCCTCAATCAATTTCCATATCCAAAACACGTAGATCAGATAAAAAATGAATGAAACTGTGTTTTGACTTGAAAACTTGCAAAACCCAAACAATCACAATGGCTCTGATACCAAGTTGTTGATCCACTTGATTGTTGAAACCATGCAATTGATTGCCAAACACAAACAATTTGCACTGATAACACAGATATCAATGATATTATAAATTAAACACTATAAAATGGATGAATATATGAAGAACACCCAAGAACACAACAAGAGTTATCAATCAAGATCTGTTGGAAGCAGACTTGTGTATACAAGACCGGACAAGCTCAAATGATGAATCAGAGATCATTAGGTAACCTGAAGTTGTCAAGTCTCAAATGCTTCCAAAAGTCAAATCATGACCTATACGGATCTCATCTCCAACTACTAAACAAATTAGCAGTTCCTCCAAAACTCAGCAGAAGCACTCACCATCTTCATCTGCTATCCATCAAGCTTGTCACAAATCTGCCTCCAAGTCTGCCATGTCACCAGTCATACAAAAAGGTTCTCAGAAGAATGTTCAAATCTCATCTCCTGGAACATCACACATCAAATCACAGCTCAGTTCAAAATTCACATCGACAAAGCCTCAAAAAGCTCAATCTTCTGATATTTTAAAGAAGAAGCTTCAAGGTTGTCGACAAGCTACAACAATCTCAAAGTAGGCTCCACCCTCTCCTGCTTTTCATGAGACTACAAAGAACCAAAAGCCTTTCAAGGCTTGCTTTAGATATGGAAAATAAGGTCATGTGCTAAAGAAGTGCCCTTAAGTTCAAAGACAGGCTTTCGCCAACACGGGTTGCTTCTCTGGTTCAAAAGGTAAAAAGCACACATCTTTGAATGGTTGGATGATGAACAATCTATCCAAACCTTCTCATGTGAAGCCGGTTTTACATGATTCAAAGATGAAAAAGACCAATGTTTCGAAATCAAAATCTCTTCCTTCGGGTCTTAAAAAGAAAATGACTTCGAAATTCAATTCTTTCAAATCAAAAGTAATTGAACATAAACAAATTTGGAAAGTAAAACAAAAGGTTAAAGAGATAAATGATTTTTCAAAAGGGTGTGTGCTTAAGCAGGTTATGTACACTGATGAAAATGGAACTCTCAGGACTATGATGGCCTGGGTCCCCCTCTCTAACTAGTCTGTTTATAAGTACAGGAACAATTCAGGAGGCCTATTAGTAATCCAGTTTTCTGACTGAGATTGTTCCTAATTCAAAATTAAGGCGGAACAAACAGGTTATGGTTACAGTATCTCATCCACATTCTAGATTCTTATTTGCACTATTACAGTTCATGTTTCACAATCACTGTATTTTTCTTGGTACTTCAATTCTCATCTTTTTGCTAGTATAATTTGGAAGACTTTCTTTGGTAAAATTCTATTATTTTTTTCTGAGAACTTGATTTGGGATGACTGAGAAATGAAAGTATGTTTTCTTTGTATGCTTGTTTGCATGTCTTGTACTTTGTGAGAAATGATAGTAACTGATGTAGATGTCTGTATAACTTAAAATTCTAAAATCTAAAATTGACAGTGTCATTATATCATATGCCTGGTAGGCTCAACTTCAAACAAGTAGACAGTAATCTTATGATAAACTAAAGCTTTTGTGTGAAAACTAGATTTCAATCTCATTATTGGTCTGCACATGACTGAGTCCCATCAAAAAGAGGTTGAGAGTTGGCTTTTTTCCACCCATTCATATCATATATATTCGTTCTTATCTCCTCTGCTAAGTGGAAGCATTGACCTGGAGTGATAATCTTCTTTGTTATATGTAAATATCGACAAGAAGCTCTCATCAGCACGCCAGATGATCATCTCCTCTGTTATATGTATACAGACCTGGAGCGCTCATATTTTGTTTATTACATTCATTCATCACTTAGATATTATTTGTGAAATTTCATTATTACCATATCTTCCATCTGGTAAACTCAATAAACCATGAGGACGGGTAGGTCTTACCAAATAAGTACGAAATCCAAATTTCATTTAAATCATACCAAAACATGATAAAAAAAATCACAGATTACATGTTGAAAGAATGTTGTATGGGTTTAAATTGGATAAATATACCAACAATCATTCTTGAACTATTTTGGCTTTCAAAAACTTAAAATTATGATCAGACTCTGTATCAGTGTAATCTCACTAACTTGTTGATGTTTAAATACATCTTTGTACTTAAGTATATCTTGAGGATGTGATCTCATGATCGAATTGGTTCTTGGTGTAAAAAAAAATAAATTAAAAATAAAAAAAAGATAAAAAAATAAAAAATAAAATAAAAAGAAAATTCATTTCAAATTATTTTTCAAGTCTTCCATATTATGCTATTAAAATGTTATCATTTTCACATGCATTTCACGGGAAATTGCACACACAGATAAACACGGGTTTTTTTTGTTAACTGAAATGATCTGACAACAATCGCGAGATTGTGGGTGTGATTGTGTTACAGATTTTTGCTGCAAATGATGGTCGATCATCTGCTGAGCAAATTACCTGACTAGAGAACCTGTTCTTCAAGTTTGCAAAAGATACCAAGCTGGGATTCCTCCTCTTAAATCTTCCGAAGCTCTCAAGAATAGAGAGTTGGAAAAGTTGTTCCAGATCATTCATAAAGGATGCACACAAAGAGGGGGAGCATAAAAAAAGGGGGAGCCAGTAAGATGAAAGATCTTTAATAACAGATCATCTATCTAAGGGGAGATGGAAGATCATTATATGGTTGTCTTATCAAAGCTGAAGATGATACAAGGGGTTGATCATGATAGATTTAGGAGGAGTATTGTTGGGTCTGAAAAGGATAGTCTATATTATCAACACAGTTAAAGTCAACAAATGTCAACGTCATTGTCAAAGTCATCGGAAAAGTCAAAAAGACGCGTTCAAGACGAAGAACTGAGACAAGACGTTGAGATATATTTGACTAGGAGTTTTATTGTTAATGAATATATTTTGTGTCAACAAAATGTATTTAATTATCTTTCAGTTACTTTTATGTTTTATATGTAATTTCTCTAATTGTCTAAGTCTAGGGGCTTAATATGTCATTAGTGAATATTATCACTATAAATAGATTACTGACAATTAGGTTAAGAAGCTTGAATGAGCCATTGATTGAGGGGCTTTCACTTTGTAATATCTTTAACAATCAAATTCAGATCAAACGTGGGTTTTATTTGGTGTTCTTGGGTGTTCTTCATATATTCATCCATTTTATAGTGTTTGATCTATAATATCATTGATATCTATGTTATCAGTGCAAATTGTTTGTGTTTGGCAATCAATTGCACGGTTTCAACAATCAAGTGGACCAACACTCATTCATACTCAGCTTCTTCCCTTTTTGGAAGAATTTCTTGGCTCTCATTGCAATCATGGCCATCAACCATTGCAATTCCATTTATTCAACATCATCTGGATCCATTTCTTCCAGATCTTCCTGAATTAGATGTGCTGAAGTAAGTCTTCCTCCCATATATGCCTCAAAACTCGCAACAAAGGCATTGTAAGTTGCTTTTTGCTCTTTAGATCTTTGATCACTAGGCATGCATGTGGGTGTTGCAGTAGATGGAGTTGAAGATGATGGCTTGTTTTGTTATGAAGCAACAATGAATCTAGTAGTTCTAGCTTGATCTCTAGAAGATAGAAAATCATCTTCCTCTGTCACAAAGGCATTTTCAACAAGTTTCTGATGGAAACTTGTATGCCTCAATGACTTGAGGTCCACTAAGATTTCCGCTTCTCTCATCCAACTTAAGAGATTCAATCTTAACAATCATGATGTCTACACTGGTGCTCTCCAGGTCAAGAGTGTTCTTCAGTATTATGACATTCTACTTTCAGCTTTCAGGCAGATTGTGCAGCATCTTCTTGTTCATTTCCTTTTCTTTGTATGTAACCCCCATGATTTCCAAATCATTCACCAACTGTACAAAATGATATAGCTGCTTGGAGATTGATTCACCCTTGGTATGATGGAAGGTTTCATATTGGTTCACTAGTTTGTCTTTGTTCAACTTTGTCACCTCATTGCTTCCTTCACACATGATTTGTAGTGCATCCCAAACACCTTTGGCTGTTCCATACTTTTCTAGTCTTTTGAGGACATCCATTTTCAAATCCTATGTCAGAATGGAGTAGGCTTTGAGATCTATCTTGATTTTCTTGTATTCATCATCATCAAGGTTTAGACTAGGATCCTCAATAGGAATTTTGATGGTTTTGTACTGTGCTACTTGATCAGCATTGAGTGAAACAAGAATGTAAGGTCCTTTGCATATTGAAGTCCAGTAGTTGGGATCCATACCTGTAATGTAATTTCTAAACCTTATTTTCCACTGCTTAAACTCAGATTTGTGTTTAAGCATTGGAGGTTCGGATGCATGACCAAGTTCAGAAAAATTAGCAGAATCCATTATAATAAACTTGTTTTTAGATGTTTTGAATATTGATTAAGTTGATTTTTATCTCCAGAATGTTCAAACAGTCTAATGTCAAGTTTTTCTTGTCTTAATGCGGTGAACAGTAGTAACAGTAAGAGAGAATGCTATGAACAGTGGATAGTATTTGATGAATAGTTCTCAACCATAGTTTGATTGAATCTTCAGTTGATTTTAGATTAATATTTTTGATTATGAGTGGTTTTTGTCTGGTTTTTGTTTGAGAATCGACAATCAAACAGTGTTCTTGTGTTTGTTGGACAGAAGAAAATCGATGGTTGATGAAGTTTCATGTATTTTCAGTATGAATGCTTCTTAGAAGTATAAAACTTGCTAATAAACAACTCAATCACCAGTTCAATCACTTTTCGTTCAAGATCTGCACTAATTTTGAGACGAATTCAAGAGCCAAGGCTCTGATACCAATTGACCGGGTCCGAGATGTGAATCTGAGTTGATGTGACTCAACTAGGATCGAATATGATGATTGAGTCAATTATTAAGTAGCAGAAATACAAAATCAAAGAACATTTAATGCTGAAAATACTAATAAATGCTTTGTATATTGATGTTATTAAACAGTATACAAAGTGTGCTAGGGTTTGTAGCACAATCAGAAACTTGTGAATCTTTTTAATCAAAAAACTTATAAAAGTAGTTTATACTATTCTATTTATAGGCTGATACACTGCCTGTACAAAATGACTAAACTACCCTGACAATTATACATCAGAATACTAGTCTAAGTACAAAAGATAATCAGCATTTGTAAATGTTCATCCGCATAAACTTATGCGGATGTGTTTGTCTTCATCAGCATTTCTTCTTTTGAGCTTCCGCATTAAGTATGCCATCAACATTAACTAATATGGATGAACAAATACTTAAGCGCATTTGGTTCTGTACATTCGCATTAGTTAATGCGGATGAACAAATACTTAGCCGTATTTGTTCTGCCTATCCGCATTAGTAAATGCAGATGAACAAATATTTACCGTATTTATTCTTTGCTCATCCGCATTGACTAATGTTGATAGCCGACACTTGTGTCTTTATTCTTCTGTTTTCTTCACCTCCATTACTTCTTGGACTTGTGGGAGATTCCAACCAGAACAACCTTCAACCACCTCTTGAATTGGCATGTATGATCCTTTCAGGGTCCAACAGATCTCTTTAACCCTACCAGGGTAATGATGCAGGATCGGGTAAGGGTGCTTAAGTTTGCAATTAGCTTCACAGGAGAAAAGAACTTTAGATCATTTAACAATTCAAATAGGGAACTGGTAACTATTTAGAAGATACTAAGCCAACACAAGTAATGTAAGTGAAACAAGAACAAAATCATAAGAACATAAGATAAAGTTTTCAAGGAAGTTGTATATTGATTCTTTAGTTCTATTACAAGTGTGTTCATTATCTTAGTTACAAGAACTTGAGACTCTTATATACTACAACCTACAACCATCAATATACAAAAAGACAGTTGGGATTTGACTAATCTAGACAACAAGATCAATCTATAGTCAAAAGGCAGATTGCCTTTTGACTAGTGACTATGACATGCCATAGCTCACTGACTTTATCTAATAAGACAAGTCTACAGGAACAATTATGGGAAGTTACTGGCAAAGACCTTTTTCTACAGTTTGATAAAGTATGGAAGTTTCACCAACTAATGAAAAGCAGGTGAGTCTTCAGAGCAGCAGCGAAAGGTACAACTGCTTTATCAAAAAGTAACTCGGAGAAAGTATATTTTCTCTGTCTTCGGAAAAAATCAGTCTTCTCATCAAATGGCTTCGGAAGACTTTGTCTTGTGAAGCTTTGGAAGACTTCATTCTTTGGCTTCGGAAGAAAAGTGTCTTTGGCTTCGGAAGATTTCATACTTGTAATATTTTCTGATAAGTGTGAAACTTCCGAAGCAACTTCTTCTAAACTGTTGGCTTCGGAAGATCTTACACTTAGACTTATTTGTGAGTGAAAGACTTCCGAAGCTAGTTCATCCTTGTTCTTTAGTGCATGATGGAAGACTTGGTTATTCTGGTATCCTTTGGTTGCATCAGCCTTTAATCTTCAGATATTCCTTACAAACTCCCCCTAGGCTGATTCTACTAAAATAGAGAAGTTCTTCAGATTTTGATAGTCCACATTAGGATCTTCAGCATTCCTTTCTTCATTATAAGATCTGGATCCTTTAGACTGACATAGAACCTTCTCATGTCAAAGAGATCATGCAGAGGAAGTTTAAGCATGTCATTTTTGAAATAGACATGTTGTTCTCCCTGATCTTTTGTGACATACCATCTGTCTGGATCTACAGCAAAAGTCCATGACAAAATTTGTCTTCCAGTAGCAAGAGGCTCTACTATGATCGGAGTTTGTTGAGAGACCTCTTCATGCACTCCCATAGGATGCTCTGACTCATCCTGAGGTTGGGAGGTGGATACCATTCTTCTCTTCTTCTTTGAAGTGGATCTTCTTCTGGCCATCCTTTTTCACCTCCCATATTTCTTCAACTGAGAGGGCTGGTCTTGAGTACCAGTTGGTTCTGTTGTGTCCCTCTTAGTTGGGTTCTCCTCTTTTACAGGTTCAGAAGGAGAGAGAGGAGGACTCTGCTGTGGGTCAGAAAATGAAGTTGGCTCAGATGCAGCTCCAAGTTCAGGTTGTGTTGTCTCAGTAGGTTCAACCTTCACCTCAACTTCAGGTTGAGCTGGACTTGGTGGAGAATGCAAGGCCACTAGCTCTCCCCTTTTTATCTTCTGCTTGATCACCCTAATATGCTCATCCATTATGGATAGAGACATAGGACCAAGCCTCCTTCCAGAGAACCCATACAGCTTCAAAAAGCTCATCATCCTTTGTCTGTCAGCAGACTTCTTTTGGCTTTTGTGGATGATGGCCCATGACTTTGCAACTTCTTCCCTTAATCTTTTCCTTGCAGCTTGCCTTTCCTTTTTGGCTTGTTCTTCCAACTGCTTGTTGTATTCAAACAATATGTACTCATATGATAAGGGAAGAAGTGTAGCTGCCTGATAGAGACCTGTGGCACTCAGGTAGTTGATCATCTTTAGTCTTTCTTCTTCATTAACTACCTGAGGTTGTTCAGTGGCCACAGTCTCTGGCTCAGGACTTTCTTGAACTGGAGAGAGGACAGGAACATCTTTGTAGAGTCTTTTAAGTCTCCTTTCTTCTTTGATTTTGAGGAGCAATCCTGCATCCTCTGCTTCCTTCCTCTCTTTTGACAATTCAATGTCAGCCAGTTCATTCAGCTCCTCTAAGGGGAGAGAGATGAGTTCATCAACATTATAGTTTCTAGTTCCCAGGTAATTCAGCCTGGCTGCCCTTAACTCATCTTCCTGAGTGTTTAGCCAGGGGGCAGCCCTGATTGCAGCTTCCATGAATCCTGGGGAACCACTTGAACTCTCTCTATCAGCTTCCTCTTCCTCTCTCTCTTCTCCTCCTCAATCTCCTCAGGAGTCATTTTCCTTTTGCCTTTGTCAACCACAGGCCTTGGTGACTCAGGCTGGAGAGAGCTTTGGCCTTCATTGCTTGGTTCAGCTATCAAGCTCTGGCCAGAGAGAGGTTGTGAATCACCATCACCAGTTAGTGTTTCACTGAGGGTAATGGGTGTAGAGGGAGATCCTGTCTCAAGGTTCATAGGTTCAACCTCTGGGCCTTCAATCAAGGCTTTCCCTTCAAGCTAATCTCAAGTCCACCTCAACATCCAGTTGACCAAAGATCTCACCTGCTAGCCTCTGTCTATATAGTTTTGATCTCAATTTGAATTCCTCTAGCACCCTGTCTTGGATCCTTTCTGTCAATCTTGCAGCTTGTCCGTTGTTGCTTGGGTTGACAAGTGGCAGATCTACCAAATTTATACTCTCATAGTAGCTCAGCCTTGAAATGTTAAAAACTTCTAGTTGACCCTGAGCTCTAGAGATCATAAGAGCTCTCCTGTTACTGTCATACCCCCAACCCCTGATTGGGTTCTCAGAAGGGGCAGACATTGCTCTTGGTATTCCCTCCTCAAACAGTTGTTGGATGAGCAAGTCTAGATCACTGTCATGAGGAGGTTGCTGAGTATGGACAAGTTCAAGAGAGGGTGGTGAATCCTCATTGTCCATACTCTGGGAAGAACTCCCAGGTTCTGTGGTTGTCAAGACTTTCTCCCCCTTTTTGATAGCATCACCCTCTTGACTAGGTGAGCGGGGGAATTGGTGCAACACATCCACAGGTTCTTGTGGTCCTGGTTGAGTTGTCTTCCTTGGTCTCTCAGCTAATTGGCCCTTAAGATCGGTGATCTCAAGTTGCTGGTCATTGACCTTCTTATGTAAGATAGTCACCTGAGATTCCAGGTGAGCTATCTTTGAAACTAAGTACGTGCATGTTTTTGTCAGTTTGTGCACCTTTTGTTTCAGACTCCCCTCATCTTCAGTTGAAGAATCACTAGGGGATGAGAGAATTGGACCTAAGTCTTCTTCCTCATCACCAGCATGGTGTTCTTGGCTGCTGGATTTCCCCTGCCTAATGACAGCTTCCAAAGAAGTGTCAAGAGGTTGGGTTGCCATGGTTGAGGTCCTATTGATGTTATCACTTGCAAAAGTGAGAGCCTCTTCCATATGGATCTCCTGAATAAGTTCAGGAACATCCACCTCAGTGGAGGGTATATGATGTGGGCTAGACCTGGGTGAGTTAGAAATACTCATCTCTCTTTGAGCAGGGGTGGAGAAGAGAGACTCATGGTATTCACGGACATCCAAGTCCTCATCATCATAAAAGTCTAAGCTGGGTATTGGTTGGTTGAGATCTAGAGGTTGGGGATGGTAGCTATCCCCTAAAGGTTGATCCCTTGAGTTTAGAGACTTAGAGTGAAGGCTAGAAGCTGTTTGGGTAATGAGCTCATCAGCCTAAGCATGAGGAACCTCAGAACTGATTATTGGAAAGATGGGAGTGGTTTACTCCTCAGGGGAAGTGGGAGCTCGAGATTCCACTTCCTCCTGTATGGGTTGTGATATGGGAGCCTGCACATGCTCAATAGCAAGTGCAGGGGTTTGTTTGGATTTTCTTTTGTAGGTGATGGTGATGGTAGGCTGTGTTTGAGGTGGTTAAGAAGTGGAGGGTGTGGGATCAACACTAACTGGTGCTGCTAGGTTGTCACCCTGAGCAATGAGCTCAAACATTTGTGGGACAAGGGCTGTTTTTACCCCTGAAAAGCCAATAGTTGGCTTCTTCAAGATTTTGAAAATGCCAGGCCTCATTTGTCCCAATTTAAGAATATTTCCTGTTCCCCTCAACTGTGGTCCCAATTCACAGTTGAGAATATGTTGAACATACCTGGGGAACATGTAATATTCTAAGGAGTCCAAGTTTGCAAGTAAATTTGTATAAAGAAACTGAGAGTACCTGAACTTGACCCCTTGTACCATCCCATGGACTATGAAGGAGAGGTCTTCTGGAACTTGATCCCATCCTCCATGTTTGTTAGATAAGTTGTGTATGATGACATGGAGGAGGTACTTCCACTGGGATGAGACCTTCCCCTTCCTGATGGTTTTGACTGTGAAGTCGCCTTCGTAGCCCATCTGCTGGAAGGAATAGTTGACAGCAGATTTTGGAAAGGACAGTTCACCTGCTTCATCATCCAGCTACAATTGGGTGTTTATGATAGCCAGAGTGATGAAAATTGTCCTCCCCTGCACCGTAGCAGACAGTGCCTTCTCCCCATCCATGGTGACCTCTTGACAGGTCCGCCAGAATTCAAGCAATTGTTCCTCATAGAGAGGAGGATCGAAAAGCTTGGATCCTTCACAGAGTTCAATAGGGCAACTTGATTGTGTTGCCTGTGTAGGTGCATGGTGAAATCAGGGTCGTTTCTTCGATCGATGTTGGCCATTTGTGAAGCTTATCAGTGAAGAAAGGAAGAAGAAAGTGAGTTTGGGGTGAAATTAGGTTAAAGATTGTGAGAATAGAGAGAAGAAATGGACCCGTTGAGAAGATATATTCAGTGGATTTGAGACAAAGTTAGAACAAAAAGATAAACTTTAAAATCCGTAAGTGGGTCCCACTTCTGAAAAAGCGCCCAAAAAGTTAGTTTTCTTGGAAGTTGAAAATCTTCCGAAGGTATTTTTGCTTCAGAAGTTTTTTAAGAAAAGCTTCCAAAGGCAACTTTGCTTCGGAAGATATTTCAAAGAGTTGTGAAAATTTGGCTTCGGAAGGAATATACCTAGAGAAATTTCTTCCGACATAAATTTTGCTTCGGAAGAACTAAGTCAGAAAATTATTATCCGTAGATAATAAATCTTTCGAGACGAAATTGCTTTCGGAAGATATGTGTTCTTTGAATGCATTTAAGTACTTATAAGCACATTTAAGCTTCGGAAGATATTCTAAGAATTTCTTCCGAAGGTAATCTCATATGAGTAGTTAAATGATTTAAAGACACAAATTTCTTCCGAAGGTAATTTGAGTTCTTCCGAGACAAAATAATAAATTTTCCCAAATCTAAGGAATATCTTAAAAAAATGATTTACTTCAAAAGAGAACTGGGCTTATGAAGGTGATAATATAGACAACTTAGGACACGCAATTTTTAGAAATAATGTTGATTAAGTGTCTAAAGAAAAATCTATTCAAAGTTAATCATCCCAATAGCTGATATAAGATATTTAAACCATTGTTCATCAAAAGCTTTAGTGAACAGATCAGCATATTGTTCATTTGTGTTAACCTTGATTAGTTTGATTAATCCTTTCTCAAAATTATCTCTAATCAAATGATACCTGATGTTGATGTGTTTGGTCCTAGAGTGCTGCACAGGATTCTCTGTAATAGAGATAGCACTGTTGTTGTCTATGTGGATAGGAGTCTCCTTGAAATTGAATCCATAGTCCAGCATCTGATTCTGAATCCAAAGCACTTGAGCACAGCAGCTTGTAGCAGCAATGTATTCAGCTTCAGCAGTTGATGCAGACACACAGGATTGCTTCTTGCATTGCCAAGAGACTATCCTTCCACCAAGAATTGACATCCCCCAGATGTAGACTTTGCAGTCATGTTGCAGCCACCATAGTCACTATCTGTATAAGCATACAGATTAAAGTCTGAATTCTTTGGATACCAAAGGCCTAGTTTAGGAGCACCTTTGAGGTATCTAAGAATTCTTTTCACAGTAACTAGGTGTGACATCTTGGGGTTGGCTAGATATCTTGCACATATGCATGTGGCAAACAAAATATCAAGCCTGCTAGCAGTGAGGTACATAAGAGACCCAATCATAGCCCTGTAGAGATGTTCATCAACACACTCCCCCTCAAGATCAGGACCAAGGGAGTGGTTTCTGGCTATGGGTGTCTTTGCAACCTTACAATCAGTCATCTTGAATCTTGTAAGTATGTCTTGTACATACTTTGACTGACTAATGAAGATGCCATTTTCAACCTGCTTCACTTGAATTCCTAGAAAGAAGTTGAGTTCCCCCATGGCACTCATTTCAAATCTATCCTTCATCAGCTTCTCAAAGTCTTTGCAGAGCTTTGGATTAGTTGAACCAAAGATGATGTCATCTACATATATCTGAACTAGCATTATGTCATTCCCTGTTTCTTTGATGAAGAGAGTCCCATCAATAGTACCTCTTTTGTATCCATGTTGACAAAGATACTTTGATAGTGTCTCATACCACTTTCTTGGAGCCTGATGCAGTCCATATAGAGCTTTATCAAGCTTGCAGACATAATCAGGATGATCTGGGTCTGCAAAGCCAGGTGGTTGTTTGACATAAACTTCTTCATCTATCACCCCATAGAGAAAGGCACACTTTACATCAAGCTGGTAGACCTTGAAATCCTTGGATGCAGCATAAGCCAGGAATATTCTTACAGCTTCAAGTCTTGCTACAGGAGCAAAGACATCAGTGTAGTCAATTCCTTCTTCTTGAGTGTACCCCTGGACAACCAGTCTAGCCTTGTTCTTGATGACAATCCCTCTATCATCAGTCTTGTTCCTGAATACCCATTTGGTTCCTATGATACTTTTCCCTTGAGGAAGAGGACATAAGTTCCACACCTTCTGTCTTCTGATTTGAAGCAACTCTTCTTGCATTGCCTCAATCCAGCTTCCATCCTTCAAAGCCTCATCAACTTTCTTCGGCTCAATCTGGGATAAGAAACAAGAATGCAGACAAACATTGCTCTCATGTGTTTGTCCTCTTGTTCTCACCCCTGTGTCAACATTTCCAATGATGTTTGTGGTGGGGTGTGACTTGTGGATCCTAAGTTGAGGGATCACAACAAGTTGATTTGAGAGATCTAAGTTAGAGAAATTTAGATCTGGCAAAGAAGTGCTACCCACCACATTAACACACTTATCAAGAGAAGCTTGATCCAATGAGTGTGTTACATCATTAATGTTGTCTTCTATGGAATGGCTATTAGCATCAAGAAATTCCTGATCACTGTCACCACCTCCATCTCCTTCTGCATTTGAAGTTCCTTCACCTGGATTTGGAGCCTCTGAGCTGGAATTTGAAGGCATCTCAGATGAATCAGCAGTATTTGTCATGCTTGTGCTGATAGGAGTTCACTTGCAGGGTTAGTTACCATTGTAGCTGAAGTAGTATTCTTGTTTGGTCTTCTCAGCTCAAATCTTAGGTCAGGATCACCTGTTGATATATTATCTGTAGATCCTGAAACATTCTCACAAGAGTTGTTAAAACAGTTGGTAACTAAATCAAGATCAAACATCCAATCCAAACTAGAACCTTTAACAATGGGAGTGTTTTCATTGAAGGTTAGATTGGCTGACTCCTCAATTACTCTAGTTCTGAGGCTGTATACTCTATAAGCCTTAGCTTGAGAGGAGTATCCAACAAAGTGTCCATCATCTGATTTCTCAGCAAACTTGGCTACTTGATCTTTGGTATTCAAGATGGTGCATGGACATCCAAATGACCTGAGGAAACCAATGAATGGTCTCTTTTTGTGTCATAGCTCATAAGAAGTCTTACCATGAGTCTTAACTACTAAAACTCTGTTCTGCACATAGCAGGTTGTGTTGACAGCTTCTGCCCAGAAGGTGATAGGCAGTTTAGAGTCAGACAACATGGTTCTAGCAACCTCAATAAGTGTCATGTTTCTCCTCTCAGCAACACCATTTTGCTGAGGAGTCCTGGGAGCACTATATTATCTTGAAATACCCTTTTCATCACAAAATGTATCAAGGATTTGGTTTTTAAATTCTGTTCCCTGATCACATCTTATGGTTTTGACCTTGTGATCACATTGATTCTTACTTTTCAGAATGAAGTTCTTCAAGATCTTAGGAGTCTCATCCTTAGTTCTAAGGAAGAAGACCCAAGTGAACCTTGTGAAGTCATCTGTGATCACTAAACAATAAGAGGTCCTTCCTAGACTCATTACACTGGTGGGGCCAAACAGATCCATGTGTAACAAGTGTAGGGGAGTAGTGATGAAGTTGGTTTTCTTTGGCTTGTGAGACACTTTGTGCTGCTTTCCTTTCACGCATGCAACACAATAGTCATCACTTGTAAACTCTTTCTTTGGCATTCCAGTTACCAAATCATTTTTAATCAATTTATTCATGTTTTTGAAGTTTACATGGCATATTCATTTATGCCAGAGGAAAGACTCATCATTATTTGCTTTAGATAGAAAACAAGACATTTCTTCGGAGGGAGTTGTTTCTTGCAGATCCATCTTGTACATGTTTCCCTTCCTGGGGGCTCTGAGAAGGATGTACTCCTGAGGAATAACCACCCTAGGCTTGAGAACAATGCACTCATGCTCAGTGAAGAGCATGTGATGTTTTTGGTCGTAAAATTGGGACACACTCAAAAGATTGTATCCAAGCTCCTTGACAAAGTTTACCTTCTCAATGCTGAGCTTACCATTTGAGACCATGCCCCTGCTAGTGATGTAACCTCCTGCATTTCCGCTAAAAGAAACTGGCCCTCCATCAAACTTCTCAATGTTTTGAAGCAAGGAGCCATTGCTTGTGATGTGTCTTGAGCAGCCGCTATCAATGATCCATACATTTCTATTGGTTTTCAGCTGCCCTTGCATAAAAAGAGATGATTTAGTTACATTTGGGAACCCAAGCCTCACTGGTCTTGGGCTTGTCAAAGTGAATAGAAGACAATGAAATAGTAAGTGATCCTATGTTCAGGCTTTGAGGATCATTTGCTGTTGCTGATGATGAACTTTCAGTCACATGGTCTTCCTTCATCTTCCACACCACCTTCGGATGATTGGGCTTGACCTTCAAAGCTTTGGAAGTTTTAACAACTTTGGAAGATTTGGAGACTGGGCCTTCGGAAGATCTAGCTTTCACTGCAGCTGGCTTTGGTGCTTCGGAAGTCTTCCTTTCTTCCAAGACCATTTTTCCTTCCGAAGGCAATTTAACACCTGTTTTCCTTTTCGCTTTGGAGCTTTCGAAGGAAACAAATTTTCCTTCCGAAGCTAGCTTTTCCTTCTTCTTCCTAGAAGCTTTCTCTTTGATCATGTGGATAGTGCTTTTGGGATTATAGATGCAATCCTTAGCCAGATGAGAAGTACTACCACACATGATGCAGTCCATTTACTTCTTTCTGGGAGTCTTCTTCTGAGAGTAAGACTGAGCTTGAACACTTTCTTTCTCCAGCTTCTTCTTCACAGATGATGCAGCAAGCTTCTTAGGGAGAGACTTGCTCTTGGAGGAGGATGGTTCAGACTGTGTAGCAGTGGTACATAGCAATTCAGCTTTCTCTTTACTGGAATGAGTTGGAACTGTACTAAAACTCCTGGTACTAGAGTTTGTAGTTGATTCCTCAGCCTTTACCACTTCAAACCCTACAGAGATGAACACTTGTTTCTGCTTAGAGCCAAAAGTGGCCTTGATCTCTTGAGCCTTCTTTGATCTTCTATTTGCTCTTCTAATCAAGTTCTTCCTTTTTTTTTCTTTGTCATACTGGCCTTCTTACTCTCCTCAGGAGCATGGTGACCCTTTTTGGATTGACTCTCTTCACTCATTTCAGAGTCATCCCTCACCATCTCCTCTTCATCCTCTTCAACACTTGGGTCTATAAGGGAAGCTCATCTTCACCATTTCCACACCTTGGAGATCTTACAGATAATAGAGTGTGTGAATGAGCTATCTCAGTAGATCCCAGTCCCTGCTTATTCTGATAACAAACTTTTGCATGCAGAGATGAGGATATGATGTTCTTGAAGGTCTCTTCTTCAAGAACACATTTTTCAGCCCGGGCTTTGCTAATCACAAGCTCAGCCTGGCATTCAGTCAACTTGGTAATGAGATCTTTAATTTGAGTCCTGTAATTTGTTTGCTCATGTTTAAGAGTTGAAATTGTTTTCTCTAGATCTTATATCTTAAGTTCATAGTCATTTTCAGCTCTTTTAAAATCAACTTTTAGGATATTCAAGGACTCAATATCAGATCTCATTTCCAAGTTATAGGACCTGTATCTATTCACTTTAGCAATACATTCAGGAGAGCAAAGATGTTCTAGTACCTTAGCCTCATCATGGTCAGCCATTAGTGCTTGATTTGGTGAAGCATCTTCAGCTTGAAAGCTCCAGTCAAAGCCTCCTTCTTCAACGGCAACAGCAGCTTGCTGTCTTGGCTTCTTATTCTGGTGCCCTCCATCAGTGTAGTTTGGCCTGGATGATGCTTGGCCACCATTTGACTTAGGTGCCTTGCATTCTCTCGCAAAGTGACCCATTGATTACAGTTGTAACACTTCACTTTGCTCTTGTCCAGTCCAAACTTGCCACTAGCAGCATTGCTCAGAAACCTTCTCCATGTCCTCTTGTAGAACTTCTGGGCTTTGTGAGTGAGAAGAGCCATCTGCTGGACTATCTCCATGTATTCCAGATCATCTGGATGGATACAATCCAGGTCTTCAAGAGTGAAAAGAAAGTTTCCTGAACTTTCATTAGTAGAGACAAAGCTTTCAGCGGTGCTTGTCTCATGGAATGGACTTCCTTGGATGTAGCACTCTCTGGGTGTCTTTGGGAAGGTGATGAAAGGACCCTTTTGTGAAGTTTCAAGGTAGCAGATAAGATTGTGTTGTGGTTCTCTGCTATCCCTTTCACCCACATGAAGGGCAGAACTCTGGTGAGTGTTGGAGTTACCAGATGGGTTTTGCATGTTCATCTCCATCTCGTATCCACTGAGTATTCCATATAACTCAGTGAGAGTCTCCTCTTAATAGCCACACAATAATGTGTTCATTGTCTGGGAAGAGATGACATGAACTTCCTAACAATATCCATATTCTCAATAGTTACACCAACATCAGCCAGAGTATCCACAATCTCAACATACCTGAAATACTATTGAGTCATGGTTTCACCTATCTTGAAGGTGAAATTTTCAAACTGCTACTTCAAGAGGTCCTTCTTGTTGGACCCCTCATACATCAGTTTCAGTGCATCCCACAGTTGTTTAGCGGTCTTGCACTTCTTGAAACCTCTGTAGATGGAATTTGGAAGAGCAGTCTGAAGGGCTATCATCGCTTTCTGATCAATGTCAATCTTCTTTCAGTCTTCTTCAGAGAAGTTAGCCCTTTCTTTGAGTATCATACTACCACCAGTAGCAGCTGAAGTGGTGGATGGTACATGAGGTCCCTTGACAACAGACTCCCACATCCTAGAATGCTGAGACTTGATGAAGCCTTTCATTCTTTGGCACCAAGTGTCAAAATCCTCAGGAGTGATCAGTGGGGACTTTTTCATAGTTCCAGTTTCCATATCAGCCTTAGAGATAGCTGCCATTTGAAGAGTTAAGTGATGTGTGAAGCTAAGAGGATTAAAGACGGTGAGATCTTACAATCAAGAGCCTGTAATGCTCTATACCAATTGCAGGATCGGGTAAGGGTGCTTAAGTTTGCAATTAGCTTCACAGGAGGAGAGAACTATAGATCACTTAACAATTCAAATAGGGAACGGGTAACTATTTAGAAGATACTAAGCCAACACAAGTAATGTAAGTGAAACAAGAACAAAATCACAAGAACACAAGATAAAGTTTTTCAAGGAAGTTGTATATTGATTCTCTAGTTCTATTACAAGTGTGTTCAAGTATATCTTAGTTACAAGAACTTGAGACTCTTATATACTACAACCTACAACCATCAATATACAAAAAGACAGTTGGGATTTGACTAATCTAGACAACAAGATCAATCTACAGTCAAAAGGCAGATTGCCTTTTGACTAGTGACTATGACATGCCATAGCTAACTGACTTTATCTAATAAGACAAGTCTACAGGAAAAATTATAGGAAGTTACAGGCAAAGACCTTTTTCTACAGTTTGATAAAGTATGGAAGTTTTACCAACTAATGAAAAGCAGGTGAGTCTTCAGAGCAGTAGCGGAAGGTACAACAGCTTTATCAAAAAGTAACTCAGAGAAAGTATATTTTCTCTGTCTTCGAAAGAAATCAATCTTCTCATCAAAATGGCTTCGGAAGACTTTGTCTTGTGAAGCTTCGGAAGACTTCATCTTTGGCTTCGGAAGAATGGGTCTTTGGCTTCGGAAGATTTCACACTTGTAATATTTTTTGATAAGTGTGAAACTTCTGAAGAACTTCTTCTGAACTGTTGGCTTTGGAAGATCTTACACTTAGACTTATTTGTGAGTGTAAGACTTCTGAAAGCTAGTTCATCTTTGTTCCTTAGTGCATGCTGGAAGACTTGGTTGTTTTGGTATCCTTTGGTTGCATCAGCCTTTAATCTTTAGATGTTCCTTACAAATGAGTCTAGAAAGGGCCTCATATTGTTTGGTGATTATAGATGACTTCACAAGATACACTTGGTTCTTCTTCCTTAGAACTAAGGATAAGACCCCTGAGATCTTGAAGAGCTTCATTCTGAAAATTAAGAATCAATATGATCACAAGGTCAAAATCATAAGATGTGATCAAGGAACTAAATTAAAAACCAAATCCTTGATACATTTTGTAATAAGAAGGGTATTACAAGACAATATAGTGCTCTAAGGACTTCTCAACAAAATGGTGTTGTTGATAGGAGAAACAAGACGCTTATTGAAGCTGCAAGAACCATGTTATCTGACTTTAAACTGCCCGTCACCTTTTGGGTAGAGGTAGTCAAAACTGCCTGCTATGTGAAGAAGAGAGTTTTAGTAGGCAAGACTCATGGTAAGACTCCTTATGAACTATGGCAAAAAAAGAGACATTCATTGGTTTTCTCAGATCATTTGGATGTCCTTGCACCATCTTGAATACCAAGGATCATATAGCCAAATTTGCTGAGAAATCAGACGATGGACACTTTATTGGATACTCTTCCTAAGCTAAGGCTTATAGATTATACAATCTCAGAACTAAAGTAGTTGAGGAGTCAGCCAATGTCACCTTCAACAAGCGCACACCTAGTGTGAAAGGTTCTAGACCTGATTGGCTATTTGATCTTGATTTAGTTACCAACTGTTTTAACAAATCTTGTGAAGATGTTTACGGATCTACAGGTAACTTATCAATAGGAGATTCTGATCCAAGATTTGAGCTGAGAAGACTAAGTGATCAAACTACTTCAGCTCTAGTGTGAAAGGTTCTGGACCTGATTGGCTGTTTGATCTTGATTTAGTTACCAACTGTTTTAACAAATCTTGTGAAGATGTTTTTGGATCTACAGGTCACTTATCAATAGGAGATTCTGATCCAAGATTTGAGCTGAGAAGACTAAGTGATCAAACTACTTCAGCTCTAGTGGTAACTAGCCCTGCAGTTGAAAATCCAGTCAGCACAACCATGACAAACTCTTTAGCTGATATATTTGAGGTGCCTATAACTTCCAGCACAGAGGCACAAAACTCAAATGAAGGAGTTTCAAATATAGGAGGAGATGAAGGTACCGATAGTGATCAAGAATTTTTTGATGCTAATAACCACTCCATAAAAGACAACATTACTGATATGACACACTCATTAGATTAAGTTTCTCTTGATAAGTGTGTTGATGTGGTGGATGAAACTCAATCACCAGATTTGAAATTCACCAATTTAGATCTGTCCAACCAACTTACTATGATTCCTCAACTGAGAATCCACAAGTCACATCCCAGGGCAAACATCACTGGAAATGTTGAGATAGGGGTGAGAACAAGAGGACAAACCCATAACAAAAATTTTTGTCTTCACTCTTTTTCCTTGTCCTAGATTGAGCCTAAGAAGATTGATGAGGCACTAAAGGATGGAAGTTGGGTTGAAGCAATACAGGAGGAGTTGCTTCAATTCAAAAGACAAAAGGTTTGGAACCTATGTCCTCTTCCTCAAGGGAAGACCACTATAGGTACCAAGTGGGTATTCATGAATAAAAGAGATGATAGAGGACTTATCATCAAGAATAAGGATCAAGAAAAAGGCAAGACTAGTTGTTCAAGGGTACACACAAGAAGAAGGGATTGACTACACAGATGTTTTTACTCCCATAGAAAGACTTGAAGCTATTAGGATATTCCTTGCTTTTGCTGCATCCAAGGATTCAAGGTCTACCAACATGATGTGAAGTGTGCCTTCTTATATGGGGTGATTGATGAGGAAGTATATGTCAAACAACCACCTGGCTTTGCAGACCCAGATCATCTTGATTATGTCTTTAAGCTTGACAAAGTTCCCTATGGCCTGCATTAGGCTCCAAGGAAGTGGTATGAGATAATATCAAAGTACCTCTGTTAGCATAGATACAAGAGAGGTACTATTGAAGGAACACTCTTCATTAATGTAATAGGAAATGACTTGATACTATTCAAGTTTATGTAGATGAAATCATCTTTGGGTCAACTAATCCAAAGCTCTGCAAAGTCTTTGAGAAGCTGATGAAGAATAGATTTAAAATGAGTGCTATGGGGGAACTCAATTTCTCTCTAGGAATTCTAATAAAGCAGGTTGAAAATGGCATTTTCATAAACCAGACAAAGTATGTGCAAGACATACTTACCCGATTTCATCTAACTGAGTGCAAGGTTGCTAAGACACCCATAGCGAGAAATCACTCCCTAGGACCTGATCTTGATGGGGAGTGTGTTGATAAGCATCTCTATAGGGTTATGATTGGGTCTCTTATGTACGTCATAGCAGTAGGCTTGATATCATGCTTGCTACATGTATTTGTGCAAGATATCAAGCCAACCCCAAGATGTCATATCTCTTTGTTGTCAAAAGGATTCTTAGATATCTCAAAGGTTCTCCCAAACTGTGCCTTTGGTATCCAAAGACTTATGACTTCAATCAGTATGCCTATATAGATAGTGACTATGGTGGATGCAATATGATTGCAAAGTCTACATCTGGGGGATGTCAATTACTTGGTGGAAAGATAGTCTCATGGCAATGCAAGAACAATCCTATGTGTCTGCATCAACTACTGAGGCTGAATACATTGTTGCTGCAAGCTGTTGTGCTCAAGTGCTTTGGATTCAGAATCAGATGCTGGACTATGGTTTCAACTTCAAAGAGACTCCATCTACATAGACAACAACAGTGCCATCTCTATTACAGAGAAGCATGTGCAGCACTCAAAGACAAAGCACATCAACATCAGGTATCATTTGATTAGAGATAATTTTGAAAACATATTGATAAAACTTGTCAAAGTCAATACAAATGAACAATATGCTGATTTGTTCACAAAAGCTTTTGATGAATAGATATTTAAGTATCTTGTATCAGCTATTGGGATGATTAACTTTGAGTAGATTTTTCTTAAACTAAATTCAAGATTATTTTTTCAAATATATGTGTCTTAAGTTGTCTATATCATCACCTATATAAGCCCAGTTTACTTTAGAAGAATTTTTTCAAAATAATATTCCTTAAAATTTTGAAAATTTAAGATACATTTTCTTTCAGAAGATATTAAATTGACTTCGAAAGAAAGTTATGTCTTCAAAACAAATAACTACTTCTGAGAAATTTACCTTCGGAAGAAATTCTGATATATCTTCCGAAGCTTAAATATGTCGCTAAGTACTTATATGTCTTGAAGGACTAGTTTCTTCGGAAAGCAATTAACTCTCGGAAGCTTTATTTTCTCTTTGAATAAAATTTCTGATATTTGAACTCTTTCGAAGCAAAATTTTTCTAAGAAGTAAAAATACTCCAAGTATTTTCTTCTGAAGCAAATTATTGTAAAGCTAAGGAATATCTTCCAAAGGAAAATTGGCTTTGGAAGTTTTTCTCAAAACTTTCGAACACAAATTACAATCGGAATATTTTAGACTTCCAAGAAACCTACCTTTTTGGGCATTTTTTCAGGGTGGGACCAACATCCGGATTTCAAAGTTTATCGCTTTACGTTAACTTTGTCTCAAATCCTTTTATGTATATGTATATATATATGTATATGTATATATATATTTGTATATGTATATATATATATGTATATGTATATGTATATATATATGTATATGTATATGTATATATATATATATGTATATGTATATATATATATATATATGTATATATATATATATATATATATATATATATATATATATATATATATATATATATATATATGTATGTACAACGGTTCCCCCTCATTCACCTTCCTCTTCATCTGCAAAAGTTCAAACCCTAAATTCACCCACAAACCGACTTTGATATTAACCTTCCTTCACTTCTAAGCTACTAAAAATGGCCAACCCTGATCCCCGAAACCAACCATATTTTTCCATGCATCTACACAGGCAACACAATCAGTTTGCTCTGTTATCATCTGAGAAAGATCCAGGTTTCTCAGATGTTTGCCGCTTCTTAACTCACTCAAACTACCTCACTGCCCTCCATTGTACGAGGAACAACTCCTAGAGTTCTAGAGAACCGGCCAAGAGGTCATCTTAGATGGTGAGAGGGCATTGTCTGCCACAATACATGGGAAGACAATTTTCATCACTCCAGCTACAATCAACTCTCATCTGAGTCTGGATGATACAGAAGGCGAGTTGTCTTTCCCTAAATCTACTATAAATAACTCATTCCGGCAGATGGGCTATGAAGGGGACTACTCTATCAGAAGCTTCAGGAAGGGTAAGGTTTCCTTTCAATGGAAGTACCTCCTCCATGTGTTAATCCACTCTTTATCCAACAAACATGGAGGTTGGGACCAAATTCCTGAGGACTTATCCTACATAGTCCATGGGATGGTTCAAGGGGTCAAGTTCAAGTACTCCTAGTTTGTCTATACAAACCTGCTTGCCAACTTGGACTCCTTAGGGGGTGTTTGGTTTTTTCTGAGAATCACTTCTTGACCTCTTTTGTCTACGCCACGCAGACCACGCGTAGATATTGAGGTCTGCAGATTGTTTGTTTTTTGGAAGACTTTTCATTAAAAAAAAGTCTTCCAAGGTCTTCCTGAGGTCTGCGTGAAGAAGACATAACCTATTCACTTCTAACCACTTCTAACCTCTTCTACCCTCCTCCTTCTACCCTCCTCCATCCCCCTTACCATATTCCAGCATCCACCATCGGACCACCCGCCACCGCCGCCCCGCATCCACGCCAGCCACCGTCGTAACCACCGTTGAACAACCCCAATTCGTTATCAACCATGATTACAACATAGTATCTTCCCACAGGTTGTGCTCCGACGCCGTACACCGCCAACGAAAGATCATAGGACACTTCGAACTTTGAATCGTTGATTTCAAACGTTTTGCAACCCTTTTTTTTGTTAAAGAATCTTGAATTGGTGTTTAATCGGAGACCGGTGGTGGGGTTGTCACCGGAGGTGATTTCAAGGCCGTGGGCGGTGGTAGATCGCCGCCAGGTGACGGTGATGAGGCGGTGGGCGCCGGTGGATGCAGTGGTTGTGTATACATTGGTGGTGGTGGTTTGGATCGACGGTGGTGAATTTGAGGGAACTGATTTTGAAACATTTTTGTGGTTTGAAGATGATGAGTTTTGTGACAGTTGAACTGCTAATTCATTGTAACAAGAGATTAAACCCATGGTTTTGATGGTGATGTGTTGAACCTCCATTAATGGAAGATAATTGCATCATTTAAGAAAAGGGAATAGGTCAAGATTTAGGGGAATTAGAAGTCAAACAACAGGGTGAATTTAAAGATGAACAGAAAGAAATAAGATGAAGAAGATGAACCTTAGAGATGTTGGTTGTGGTGGTGGTTGTGGTGGTGGAGACGAGGAGGAGGGAGATGATAATGGTGGATGAACTTGACATATTTTATTACAGGCTATTTTTACAGTCTGCAGATGTTAAAAAAACAAACAGTCTTTTTCTTGTAGACTGCAGATATTTGGTCCACCTCTTCTGCTATAGATGTCTGCAGATGTGGTCCGCAGACTGCAGACATTTTGCTGCAGAAAAAACAAACAGTACCTTAGTGTACTATATGTTCCCTAGATATGTTTAACACATTTTTAACTGTGAACTAGGCTCATAGTTAAGGGGAATAGGTAATACTCTTAAAGTGGGATAGATGAAACCTTGCATCTTTAAAACAATAAGAAAGTCCACTGTTGGCTTCTCAGGGGTAGAAACAACCATGGTCCCAAAAATGTTAGAGCTCATTACGCAAAGTGACAACTTGACAGCACCAGCCAATGTTGAACCCACACCTTCTACATTTTCTCTACCCACACAGCAACAAATAACTATCACCATACCAAAAAATCCAAACGAACCCCTACTCAGTCTACTTAGGTTGAGCAGGCCCTCGTATTACTACCCATACAGGAGGAAGTAGAACCAAGAGCTCCCACGTATCCTAAGGAGCAGACCACTCTCATCATTTCTTTGATCAGTACTGAGGATCCACATGCTCAGCCTGATAAGCTCATTAACCTAGCCTTAAGCCATCACTCTAAGTCTTAAAACTCAAGTGATCAACCTTTAGGGGAGAGCTACCATCCCCGACGGTTAGAATTAAACTAACCCATCCCTGACCTCCAATTCTATGATCATGAGGATATGGGCTTCAGTGAGTACCATGAGTCTCTCTTCTCCACCCATTCTCAAGGAGAGATAAGTGCTCCTGAGTCATCCATATCTAGCCCACATCATCCAACCCCAGCTGGTGGACCTCCCTAAACATGTTCAGTAGGCCCATATGGAAGTGGCTCTCACTTTTGCAAGTGAGTACATAATTAAGAACTCAACCATGGCAACCCATCCCATTGACACTTCTATTGAAGCTGTCATGGTGCAGGGGAAATCCAGTAGCCAAGAAACCCAAGCTGGTGGTAAGGAAGAAGACTTTAGTCCTATTCTCTCATCCCCCTATGATTCTTCTGATGAAGATGAGGGAAGTCGGCAACTAGAGGTGCAATAACTGTCAAAAACATGCATGTATTTAGTTTCAAAGGTAAGTCACCTAGAATCTTAGGTGGCTGCCTTACAAAGACAGGTCAGTGACCAGCAACTTGAGATCACCGATCTCAAGGGAAAGTTAGCTGAGAGACCTGTCAGGCTAACTCAACCAGGTCCACAAGAACCTATGGATGTGGTGGACCTAACCCTTAGCTCCCCTATGCAAGAGGGTGATGCTACCAAAAAAGGGGGGAAAAGTCCTACCTACAATCACAGAACCTAGGAGTTCTGCCTAGAGTATGGACATAGATGATTCACCACCCTCACTTGTAGTTGTCCATACTCAACAACCTCCTCAGGCCCATATTGATATGGATTCCCTAATTTAAAGCCTGTTTGAGGAGGGTATACCAAGGGCAATGTCTACCCCATCCGACCTTGTTGAAAATCCAATAGTGGGATGGAGGTATGATGCTGATAGGAGAGCCCTGGTAATCTCTAGGTCTAAGGGACAACAAGAAGTCTTCAACTTTCACAACCTGAGATACTATAAGAGCTTCTCTCTAGTTGACTTGCCACTTGCCAACCCAAGTCAATCCAGGCAAGCTGCAAGGTTAGCTGAGAGAATTCAAGAGAAAGTGCTTGAAGAGTTCAAGAAGAGATCCAAGCTATATAGACAAAGGCTAGCAGGCAATACTGTTGATCAACTAGATGCTGAGGTGAACCCTAAGATTAGATTTAAAGGGGAAACCATGGCTAAAGGCCCAGTAGGTAAACCAGTGAACCTTTAGACAGGAACTCCTTTAACATCCATTACCCTTAGTGAGGCACCAGCTAGTAAAGGTGTCTCACAACCTCTCTCTTGCAAGAGCTCAAGTGCAACACCAAACAATGAATGCCAAAGCTCTCTCCACCCTGAGTCACACAGGCTAGTGACTAATAAAGGGAAGAGGAAAATGACCTCTAAGGAGATTGAGGAGGAGAAGAGAGAGAAGAAAAGGAAGGCAAGGGGAGAGAGTTTAATTAGAACCCCTGGCTTTATTGAAGCTGCAATCAAGGATACCCCCAGGTCAAACACTCAGGAAGATGAGTTGAGGGCTGCCAAATTAAAATATCTGGGGTCTAGGAGCTATAATATGGATGAACTCATCCCTCTTCCCTTGGATGAACTGAATGAACTGAATGAACTGGTTGATATGGAAGTGTCAAAGGAGAGGAGTGAAGTTGAGAATATAGAACTGCTCCTTAAAATCAAAGAGGAAAGGAGAAGAAAAAGACTCTACAAAGCTCCTACTCTCTCCTTAGTTCAAGAAAGCCCTGAGGCAGAGGCTGTGGCTACTGGGCAAGAAATTCAGGTAGGTTGGGAACAAGATAGACAAAACATGATAACCTACCTGAGTGCCACAGGCCTATATCAGGCAGCAGACCTGCTTCTCTTATCTTATGAATGCATTGAATTTGAATAGCTCAAGCAACTTGAGCAAGAAGTGCTAAAAGAGCAAAAAGATGCTAAGAGGAAGATAAGGAAAAGGTTGTAAAGTCAAGAGCCACCATCAGAGCAAATCAAAAGAAGTCTGCTGACAGACAAAAGATGGTGAGCTTCTTGAAGCTGTATGGGTTCTCCGAAAGAAGACTTGGTCCAATGTCTCTATCCACCATGGATAAGCACATTAGAATGATCAAGCAGAAGATCAAGAGGGGTGAGTTGGTTGACTTTCATTCTCCATCAAGTTAGGCTGCACCTGAAGTTAAGGTCAAGGTTGAACCATAAGAGACAACTCAACCAGTACCTAGTGCTGCACCACAGCCAGCTTCATCTTCTGACCCATAATAGGGTCCTGATCCCTCTCCTTCTGAATCTATGAAGGAAAAGGACCTAACTGAGAAGGACAAAAAAGAACCATCTGGTACTCAAAGCAAGCCTTCTTAGTTAAATTATAGAAAGAGGAAGAGGATGACCATCAGAAAAGACAAGAAAAAGAAGAAGAAGAAGTCCAAGGCATCCACCTCTACACCTCAAGATGGGTCAGAACATCCTGAGGGTGATCAAGAAGAGGCTACCCTGCTATGCACATAAGTTTCTGCAATAATTTATGACACAACGATTTCTCGAATCTCAATGGGGGGTTTCCCTATCCACAGGGCCCATTGTGTGCGGGGGATTCTCCAAATAGTACTATCCACAAATCAAGCGGCTCATCACAAGAGTTAATGATTATGCTCACGCTCGGGGACAAGAGCAGGAAGTATTTCATTATTATAAGTTATGACTAGAGTATGTAATTCACCCCAAAAGTTTATCAATTTAAAAGAGGGGTCATGAGATTCACCTTAGCGTATCTGTCACGGGTGTGTTCGTGGTACACAGTGCGGTTTGTGTTACTGGAACTAGCAAACTACATATATAAGTAGATGTAAATACTCCTTGCTCATATAACCCCCCCCCCCTAATTAATATATATATACATACATATATATATATATATATACATACATATATATATATATACATACATATATATATACATATATATATATATATATACATATATATATATATATATATATATAGGAGTACGGTCATATACAAACCCATTATTTTGTAAAAGCTGTGAGAACTTATATTATTTCACCACGTGGACTGTTTGCTTAGTAGGAAGTAGGGGTAATATTGTCATAGCAATTTAAGTTTGTTTTGGTAACTTCTTATTTCATGCAATTCAAATAACTCCTAAACTAGTTTACTAGTTCAAACATAGTTAACCATCAGAAATTGCAATTTATATTCATTCATTATTTCATCTTCACTTGTGCAGGACCGTTGAAGGGAGTCAATGCAACAGCTTCACAATGACTAGAGACTTAGAACACCTAAAAGATCAAATAGGGAATTAGGTTTATATTGATGATACTTAGTAAACACAAGTAAGTATGAGACAGAACAAGAACTACAACAAGATAATATTGGCTTTCAAGAATGATGTATATTACACTCAAGTTCTCTTACAAGTGTTACAAAGCATATCTAAAGATACAAGTACTTGAGACACTTTATACTACATCCTACAGCTGGCTATACTTTGAAAGCCAACAAAAAACACTAATCTAGACAACAAGATCAATGTAGAGTCAACAGGAAGATTGCCTTTTGAATAATGACTATGACATGCCATAGCTCATATCCTAATATATTACAAAATGGATAAAAGGTACAAAAGTAGAAAGTTACAGACCAATGACCATAATCTACAGTTGACAAAAGCATGACCCTTTTCACCAACTCATATAAGTTGGTGAGTCTTCAGAGTGGTGGCGGAAAGTTGTTCAGGTTTGTCATAAAGGTGATCAGGGAAAGCATGTCTTCTCTGTATTTAAAAGAAATCAGTCTTTGGCTTTGGAAGACTTTGTCTCTGAAACTTTGGAAGACTTCATCTTTGGCTTTGGAAGATTTTACACTTAGCATTTTTCTTTTGAGTTGTGTAAAACTTCCAAAGTAACTTTACTTTGTACTTCATGCATGCATGCTGAGAGTTCTTTGGATGCCTTGGTTGCATAAGCCTTTAAGTATAAGCCTTACAACCTCCCCCTAGGTTGATGATACCAAAACAGAAGAGATTACTCATCTATTAATAGTCCTCATCAGGATCAAGATCATTCTTTTCTTCATCATTTGATCAGGATCCCTCAGACTCTCATTGTATCTCTTCATATCATAGAGATCATGCAAAGGAAGATCAAGTATGTCTTGCCAAAAGTAGACATATTGACCTCCTTGATCTCTAATGACATATCATATGTCCGGATTAGTAGCAAAGGTCCAAGACAGGATGGGTCTCCCAGCAGCAAGAGGCTCTACTTGAATATGAGTTGGATGAGCAGCCTCTTCTTGATCACCCTTAGGATGTTCTGGCCCATTCTAAGGTGTAGAGGTGGATGCCTTCAACTTCTTCTTCTTCTTCTTGTCCCTTCTAATGGCCATCATTTTCTTCCTCTTTCTAAATTTCAACTGAGAAGACTGGGCTTCAGCACCAAGTTATTATTGTGTGTCTTTCTTAGTTGGGTCCTCTTTCCCATAGGTTTAGGAGAAAAGGGATCAGGACCCTACTATGGATCAGAAGATGAAGTTAGTAGTGGTTCAGCACAAGGTCCATGTTATGTTGTCTCTCGTGGGTCAACCATGACCTCAACTTTAGGTGCATCTTGACTTGGTGGAGAATGCAAGTCAATAAGCTCGCCCTTTTTAATCTTCTGCTTGATCACCCTAATGTTATCATCTATGGTGGATAAAGACATTAGACCAAGCCTCCTTCCGGAGAATCCATACAGCTTCAGGAAACTCATCATCCTCTACCTATCAGCAGACTTCTTTTAACTCTTTTGGATGATGGCTCTTGACTTTGCAGCTTCTTCCCTCATCTTCCTCTTAGCAGCTTTTTGTTTATTGATTACTTGTTGCTCGAGCTGATTGAGGTACTCAAACTCTATGTATTCATATGATAAGGGAAGAAGTGCAGATGCCTAATAGAGGCCTATGTCACTCAGGTAGTTAATCATGTTTTGTCTGTCTACGTCTTTGTATACATGAGGTTGTTACTCAGTTGCCACAGCCTCTATCACAGGGATTTCTTGAACTGGGGAGAGGGTAGGAGCATGCTTGTAAATTCTATTCATCCTCCTTTCTTCCTTGATCTTAAGGAGCAATTATACATCCTCTACCTCCTTCCTCTCCTTTGACAACTTAGTGTCAGCCAGTTCATTTAACTCTTCTAAGGAAAGAAAGATGAGTTCATCAATGTTATAGTTCCTGGTCCTTAAGTAGCTTAATCTGGCTACCCTTAACTCATCATCTTGAGTGTTTGGCCTGGGGACAGCCCTGATTGTAGCTTCTATAAAGCCTGGGGACCCACTTAAACTCTCTCCCCTTAGCTTCCTCTTCCTCTCTCTTTTCTCCTTCTTAATCTCCTCAGGAGTTAACTTCCTTTTCCCTTTGTCACTCATAGGCTTTGTTGACTCAAGGTGGAGAGAGCTTTGGTCTTCATTGCTTGGTTTAGAACTTGAGCTCTGGCCAGAGAGAGGCTGTGAAGCACCTTCACCAGCTGGTGCCTCACTAAGGGAAATAGGTGATGAAGCAGTTCTTATCATCTCATGGTTTATAGGCTCAACTGTCAGGCCTTCAGTCAAGGTTTCCCTTTTGAAACTAATCTTGGGTTCTACCTCAACATCCAGTTGACCAACAGTCTTGCCTGCTAGTCTTTGTCTATATATTTTTGTCTTTAGCTTGATCTCTTCAAGCACCCTCTGTTGAATCCTATCAACTAACCTTGCAGCTTACCTGTTTTGACTTAGGTTGGCAAGTTTAGGTCAACTAGATAGGTGCTCTAATAGAATCTCGGGGTGTAGAAGTTAAAAATATTTTATTGCCCCTACGATCTAGAGATTACCAGGGCTTTCCTTTGATCATCATATCTCCATCCCACAATTGGGTTCTCAAAAGGGTGATATGGAGTAGGCATGGACCTTGGTATACACTCTTCAAACAGACTTTGTATGAGTGAGTCCACATCAATGTAAACTTGAGATGGTTATTGAGTATGGACAATTGCAAGTGAGGGTGGTGTGTCCTCTATGTCCATACTCTGAGAGGAACTCCTAGGTTCAGTGATTATGATTAAGACTTTCTCTCCCTTTTTGGTAGCATCACCCTCTTGCACAAGGGATCTAGGGGTTAGGTCCATCACATCCTCAGGTTCTTGTAGACCTGGTTGAGTCCTCTGAGTGGGTCTCACAGCTAGCTTGCCCTTGAGATCGGTGATCTCTAGTTGCTGATCATTGACCCTCTTTTATAAGGTAGTCAGCTGCGATTCCAGGTGACTAACCATGGAAACTAAATAGGTGCAGGTTTTATTCAGTTGTTGCACCTTTAGTTTTAGACTCCCCTCATCTTTAGTAGAAGAATCATTGGGGGATGAGATAATAGGACCAAATTCTTCTTCCTCATCACCAGTACTAAGTTCTTGGCTATTGAATTTCCCCTACACCATGACAGCTTCAATTGAAGTGTTAATGGGCTGGGTTGCCATGGTTGAGGTCATAAAGATGTAATCACTTATAGAAGTAAGAGCCTCTTCCATATGGACCTCCTGAACTAGTACAGGGAGATCCACCTCAGTTATAGGTGGATGATGTGGGCTAGACATGGGTGAGTGAGGAGCACTCATCTCTCCTTAAATAGGGGTGAAGTAAAGAGACTCATGGTACTCACGGAATCCCATGTCTTCATCATTATAGAATTCAAGGTTGGGTATGGGTTGATTGAGGTCTAGAGGCTGAGGATGGTAACTTTCCTCTGAAGTTTGTTCACTAGAGTTCTGAGACTCTGAGTGAAGGCTTAAGGCTGGTGTTAGTGTAGTGAGCCTATTAGTCTGAGCGTGAGGAACCTCAGCACTGATTCTTGAAGTGATGGGAGTGGTTTACTCCTCAGGGGAAGTGGGAGCTCTAGTGTCCACTTCCTTCTGTATGGGTGATGATATGGGGGCCTGCATAACTTGAGTAGCTTGTGCTGGGGTTCGTTTAGATTTTCTTTGGTAGGTGATAGTGATTTGTGGCTATGTAGGTGGTGTAGATATGGAAGGTGTGGGTTCAACATTAGCTTGTGTTGCTAAGTTATCACCTTCAGCAATGAGCTCTAACATTTTTGGGACTAGGGTTGTTTCTACCCCTAAGAAGCCAACAGTTGGCTTTTTATTGTTTTAAATATGTCGGGCTTCATCAATCCCAATTTAAGAACATTACCTGTTCCCCTTAACTGTGAACCCAGTTCATAGTTAAGAATATACTGGACATATCTAGGGAACATATAATATTCTAAGGAGTCCAAGGTGGTAAGTAAATTATTATACACACAAATTATGAATACATGAACTTGACCCCTTGTACTAATCAATGGACTATGTAGGAAAAGTCTTTAGGAATTTGGTCCTAACCATGATATTTGTTTTATAGACAGTGAATGACAACATGGAGGAGGTACTTCCATTGGGAGGAGACCTTCCCTTTCTTGAAGGTTCTTACGGAGTAATCACCCTCATAGCCCATCTTCCTGAAGGAATGGTTGACAGTAGATTTCAAGAAGGACAATTCGCCTTCTTTATCATCCAGCCTTAGATGAGTACGAAGGGTGGCTGGAGTGATGAAAATTGTCCTACCCTGCACTATGGCAGACAACGCCTTCTCCCCATCCATAATGACCTCTTGACATGTCCTCCAAAACACCAAAAGCTGATCTTCATATGGAGGTTTTATGGTGAGGGAGGTGAAGTAGTGGGATAGAGTCAAGAAATGGCAAACGTCTGAGAAGCCAGGATCCTTCTCAGACACTAACAGAGCAACCTGATTATGTTGCCTGTGTAGTTTCATGGAGAAATTAGGCTGGTTTCGTGCATCCGAGTTGGCCATTTTGAGTAGCTTTGAGATGAAGGAAGGTAAGAAGAAGGTTGGTTTGTGGGTGAATTTAAGATTTGAATCTTTGTGGATGAAGAAGAAAGTGAAAGAAGAGGAACTGTTGTACAAATATATAGGATATGGATTTGAGACAAAGCTAATATAAACGGATAAACTTTGAAATCCAGATATTAGTCCCATATCTGTAAAAGGTGCCCAAAAAGTTAGTTTTCTTGGAAGTCTAAAATCTTTCGAATGTAGTTTGTCTTTAGAAGTTTTGAGAAAAACTTCCGAAGCCAATTTGGCTTCGGTAGATATTCCTTAGCTTTTCAAGAATTTACTTCTAAAGAAAATTACTTAGAGTAATTTTACTTCCTAGATAAATTTTGCTTCGGAAGATATCAAATATCAGAAGTTTTATTCAAAAGAGAATAAAGCTTCCGAAACTTAATTGCTTTTGGAAGAAAATGGTCATTCAATGCATATAGTACTTAGTAAGAAAATAAGCTTCGGAAGACATTTCAGGATTTCTTCTGAAGGTTAATTTCTCAGAAGTAGTTACTTGTTTTGAAGATATAATTTTTTTTCGAAGACAACTTGACATCTTTCGAAAGAAAATTTATTCAAAATTCTCAAAATTCTAGGGGATATTAGTTTTGAAAATTTTCTTCCAAAGTAAACTGGGCTTATATGGTGATGATATAGACAACTTAAGACACACATATTTAAAAATAATCTTAAGTTTAGTTTAAGAAAATATCTACTCAAAGTTAATCATCCTAATAACTGATACAAGATATTGAATCTTTGTTCATCAAAAGCTTTTGTGAACAGATCAGCATATTGTTCATTTGTGTTAACTTTGACTAGTTTTATTAATCCTTTTTTAAAATTATCTCTAATCAAATGATACCTGATATTGATGTGCTTTGTCTTTAAGTGCTAGTCAGGATTATCTGTAACAGAGATAGCACTGTTGTTGTCTATGTGGATGGGAGTCTCCTTGAAGTTGAATCCATTATCTAGCATCTGATTCTGAATCCAAAGCACTTGAGCACAGCAGCTTGCAGCAGCAATGTATTCAGATTCAGCAATTGTTGCAGACATATAAGATTGTTTGTTGCATTGCCATGAGACTATCCTTCCACCAAGAATTTAACATCCCCCAGATGTGTACTTTGCAGTCATATTGCAGCACCATAGTCACTATCTGTATAGGCATACAGATTGAAGTTAGAATTCTTTGGAAACTAAAGGCACAGTTTGGGAGCACCTTTAAGATATCTGAGAATTCTTTTGACAGCAACCAGGTGTGAGATCTTGGGGTTGGCTTGATATCTTGCACAAATGCAAGTAACAAACATGATATCAGGCCTGCTGGCTGTGAGGTACATAATAGACCCAATCATAGCCTTGTATAGCTGTTCATCAACACACTCCTCCTCAAGATCTAGTCCTAGAAAGTGTTTTCTTGGTATGGGTGTCTTAGCAACCTTACACTCAGTCATATGAAATGTGGTTAGTATGTCTTGTACATACTTTGACTAGTTTATGAAAGTTCCATTGTCAACCTGCTTCACTTGAATTCCTAGAAAGAAATTGAGATCCCATATGGCACTCATTTCAAATCTATTCTTCATCAGCTTCTCAAAGTCTTTGTAGAGCTTCGGATTAGTTGACCCAAAGATAATGTCATCTATATAAACTGGAACCAGCATCAAGTCATTTCCTGTTCCTTTGATGAAGAGTGTTCCATCAATAGTACCTCTCTTGTACCCATGCTGACAGAGATAGTGTGATAGTGTCTCATACCACTTTCTTGGAGCCTGATGCTGCCCATAGAGAACTTTGTCAAGCTTACAGCCATAATCAAGATGATCTGTGCTGCAAAGCCAGGTGGTTGTTTGACATATACTTCCTCATCAATTACCATATATAGAAAGGCACACTTGACATCAAGCTGATAGACTTTAAAATCCTTGGATGCAGCAAAAGCCAGGAATATCCTAAACGCTTCCAGTCTTGCTACAGGAGAAAAAACATCTATGTAGTTAATCCCTTCTTCTTGTGTGTATCCTTGAACAACTAGTATAGCCTTGTTCTTGATGACAAGTCCTCTATCATCCTTCTTGTTCCTAAAAACCCACTTGGTATCTATGGTAGTCTTCCCTTTAGGAAAAGGACATAGATTCCAAACCTTTTGTCTTTTGAATTGAAGTTGCCCCTCCTGCATTGCTTCAACCCAACTTCCATCTTTCGGAGCCTCATCAGTCTTATTAGGCTCTATCTAGGACAAGAAACAAGAGTGAAGATAAACATTTTTGTCATGGGTTTGTCCTCTTGTTCTCATCCCAGTCTCAACATCACCAATGATGTTTGTGGTGGGATGGGACTTGTGGATTCTCAGTTGAGGAATCACAGCAAGTTGTTTGGATAGATCTAAATTTGTTAAATTTAGATCTAGTGCTTGAGAATCATCCACCACATCAACACACTTATCAAGTGAGACTTGATCCAATGAGTGTGTTACATCATTGATGTTGTCTTCTATGGAGTGGTTATCAGCATCAAAAAACTCCTGATCACTGTCACCACCTCCATATCCTCCTACATTGGAAACTTTATCATCTAAGTTTTATGCCTCTATACTGGAATTTATAGGCACCTCAGATGTGTCAGCTGAAGAGTTTGTCATGGTTGTGCTGACATGATTTCCAGCTGCAGGGCTAGTTACCATTGGAGCTAAAGTAGTTTGATCATTTGGTATTCTTAGCTTAAATCTTGGATCAGAATCTCCTTTTGATATGGTACCTGTAGATCCTGAAACATCTTCACAAGATTTGTTAAAATAGTTAGTAACTAAATCAAGATCAAATAGTTAATCAGGACCCAAACCTTTCACACTAGGTGTGTGCTCATTGAAGGTCACATTGGCTGACTCCTCAACTACTCTAGTTCTAAGATTGTATACTCTATAAGCCTTGGCTTAGGAAGAGTATCCAATAAAGTGTACATCATCTATTTGATCTTTGGTATTCAAGATGGTGGAAGGACGTCCAAATGACCTGAGAAAACCAATGAAAGGTCTTTTTTTGTGCCATAATTCATAAGGAGTCTTACCATGAGTCTTGACTACTAAAACTCTATTTTGCACATAGCAAGCACTGTTGACGGCCTATGCCCAGAAGGTGATAGGCAGTTTAGAGTTAGATAACATGGTTCTTGCAGCTCCAATAAGTGTCATGTTTCTCCTAATAGCAACACTGTTTTGCTAAGGAGACCTGGGAGCACTATATTTTCTTGAAATACCTTTTTCATCACAAAATGTATCAAGGATTTGGTTTTTGAATTTTGTTCTTTGATCATATCTTATGGTCTTGACCCTGTGATCACATTGATTCTTAAATTCAGAATGAAGTTATTCATGATTTCTGGAGTCTAATCCTTAGTTTTAAAGAAGAAGATACAAGTATATCTTGTGAAATCAACTATGATCACCAAGAAATAAGAGGTTCTTCCTAAACTAATTACACTGGTGGGGCCAAAGAGATCCATATGTAATAAGTGTAGGGGAGTAGTGATGGAGTTCATTTCCTTTGGTTTGTGAGACACTTTGTGTTGCTTCCCTTTCATACATGCAACACAATGGTCATCACTTGTAAACTCTTTCTTTGGCATTCCAGTTATCAAATCATTCTTAATTAATTTATTCATGTTTTTAAAGTTTACATGGCACATTCTCTTATTCCAAAGGAAAGACTCGTCATTTTTGGCTTTAGATAGAACGCAAGAAACTTCTCCTGAAGGGGATGTTTCTTGCAAATCCATCTTGTACATGTTCCCTCTCCTGGAGGCTGTGAGCAGGATATGCTCTTAAGGAACGACCATCTCATGCATGAGAACAATGCACTCATGTTCAGTAGAAGCATGTTGTGTCTCTGATCACAAAATTGGGATACGCTCAAAAGATTGCACCCAAGCTCCTTGACAAAGTTTACCTTTTCCATGTTGAGCTTACCATTTGTGACCCTGCCCCTTCCAGTGATGTAACCAGCAGATTCTCCTCCAAATGCAACTGGCCTTCCATCAATTCTTTCAAAGTTTTGAAGCAAAGAGCCATTGCCTATCATGTGCCTGGAACAGCCACTATCAATGATCCATACATTTCCTTTGGTCTTGAGCTGTTCCTGCACAAAAAGGGATGGTTAGTTACATTTGGAAACCTAAGCCTTGTTGGTCTTGGGCTTGACAAAGTGAACTAAAGACAATACAATAGTAATTGATCCTATATTCAAGCTTTAAGGATCATGAGCTATTGTTGATAAAGAACTTTCAGTCACATGGTCCTCCTTTATCCGAGACCAAATTTTCTGCAGCAGACTTTAGTGCTTCGGAAGCATTCCTTTCTTCCCAGACCAAATTTTCTTCCAATGGAAATTTTTCACTTGTCTTCTTCTTCACTTTGGAGCTTTCGAAAGGAAGAGATTTTCCTTCTGAAGTTGTTTTCTTCTTCTTCTTCTCAAAAGTTTTCTTTTTAGTCATGTGGATAGTAGTTTTAGGACTGAAGATGCAATCCTTGGCTTGAAGTACTACCACGCATGACACATTCAGTTGGCTTTCTTCTGAGAAACTTCTTTTGAGTAGAAGGCTGAGCTTGATCACTTTCCATTTCCATCTTCATCTTCACAGATGATGCAACAGGCTTCTTAGGTTCAGGCTGTGCAGTAGTGGTGCACATTTGATCAGCCTTCTTTTATCATAGGGATGAGGTGGACATGAACTAAAACTCTTGGAACTAGTGTCCATAATTAAATCCACAGTCTTCACCACTTCAAATCCTGTAGAGATAAAGACTTGTTTTTGCTTAGAGTTGAAGGTGGCCTTGATCTCTTGAGCTTTCTTTGACTTTCTCTTTGCAGCTCTGATCAAGTTCTTCCTTTTGGACTTGCTCAACCCTAGTTCTTTCCTCTCCTCAGGAGTATAGTGACCCTTCTTAGGATGATCTTCTTCACTCATCTTAGATTCGTCCTTCACTACCTCCTCTTCATCTTCATCCTCTTCTTGAATGGGGTCTATAAAGGGAAGCTTATCTTGACAAGTTCCACACCTTGAAGATCTTACAGATAGTAGAGTGTGTGGAGGAGCTATCTCAGTAGATCCCAGTCCCTATTTATTCTGATAACAAACCTTTACATGCAAGGATGATGATATAATGTTCTTGAAGGTCTCTTCTACAGGAACACATTTTTCTGCCCGGCTTTGCTGATCATAAGCTCAGACTAGTATTCAGTTAACATGGTAATGAGATCCTTAATTTGAGTTATGTAATTTATGTGCTCATGTTTTAGAGTTGAAATGGTTTTCTCTAGATCTTCTATCTTAAGTTTATAATCATTTTCAGCTCTTTTAAAATCAACTTTTAAAATATTCAAGGACTCAAGATCGGATCTCATTTCTAAGTTATAGGACCTATATCTATTTACTTTATCAATACATTCAGGGGTGGAATGATGTTCCAATACCTTGGCTTCTTCATGATCTGCCATTAGTGCTTGGTTTGGGGAGACATCTTCAACGTGAAAACTCCAATCAAAGCCTCCTTCTTCAACAGCAACTGCAACTTACTGCTTGGGCTTCTCAGTCTTTGGAGCTCCATCAGAGTAGTTTGGTCTGGTTTGTGCTTGGTCACCATTTGTCCTTGGTGCCTTGCACTCCCTGGCAAAGTGTCCTATTTGGTTACAGTTGTAAAACTTCACCTTGCATTTATCCAGCCCGAACTTTCCACTGGATGCATTACTAGGAAAATTTCTCCCTATTCTCTTATAGAACTTCTTGGCCCTGTGAGTGAGAAGAGCCATTTGCTGGACTATCTCCATATACTCAAGATCATCTGGATGGATACAGTCCAAGTCTTCAAGAGTGAAGAGAAAGTTGTCACTGCTTTCATCAGCAGACACAAAGGCTTGTAAAGAGCTTGTCTCTTGAAATGGGCTTCCTTGGATGTAGCTTTCCTTTGGTGTCTCTGGAAAGGTGATGAAAGGACCCTTTTGTGAGTTATTAGGGTAGCAAAGAAGATGATCCTGTGGTTCTCTGCAATCACTTTCAACCACATGAAGGGCTAAACTCAGTTGATTGTTGGAGGAGTTGCCAGATGGATTTTGCATGTTCTTCTCTATGTGGTGGCCACTAAGGATACCATACAACTCTGTGAGAGTAAGGGTCTTGAGGTTTTTAGTCATTTTAATGACCACACAATAGTGTGTCCATTGTCTGGGAAGAGCAAACATGAACTTCCTCATAATGTCACTATTCTCAAGATTTAGTCTAACATCCATTAGAGTATCCATAATCTCAACATACCTGAAGCATTGTTGAGTCATGGTTTCACCTATTTTGTAGGTGAAGTTCTTAAACTATTGCTTCAAGTGGTCTTTTTTGTTTTCTTTTGCTTCATTAGACCCCTCATACATAAGCTTCAGTGCATCTCATAGTTGCTTTGCAGTTTTGCATTTCTTGAAGCCTTTGTAGATAGAGTTTGGAAGAATAGTTTGGAAAGCAGTCATGGCCTTCTTATCTACATTAATCTTCTTCCAGTCTTCTTCTGAGTATTCAGCCACTTCCTTTGGTATCATGCCACCACCAGCTGTAGCTGAAGTGGTGCATGGTACATGGGGTCCTAAGACAATAGATCCCCACATCCTGCTATCTTGAGACTTGATGAAGCCTTCTATTCTTTGGCACCAAGTATCAAAGTCATCAGGAGTGATCAGTGGAGATTTTGTCATGGTACCGGTTTCCATATCAGCCTTGGTAAGAGCTGCCATTTGAGTTGTTAAGTGCTTTGTAAAACTAAAGGATTAAAGATGGTGATATCTTACAATCAAGAGCCTAAAAAGCTCTGATACCAATTGCAGGACCGTTGAAGGCGTTCAATGTAACAGTTTCACAATGAGGAGAGACTTAGAACACTGAACAGATCAAATAGGGAACCA